>CM043883.1:22807309-23377447 GCA_024034495.1 Camelina laxa
TTCTGGCGCCATTCCATTTCAGATGCAGGTGGAAAGAAGTCTACTAAAGCAAATACAGGTGCTTCCTTTTTTCATGTTCTTTCGCAACAACTGATTTGATTAAACATAGGCAACATCAGAGACTTATTACCATTTCTTTTTTTTTATCCTTCTCTAGGTATCATTGCAGCTGCTGTTTCTATATCGGCGCTGGCTCTCATAGTCGCATGTGTGTTCTTACTCATCAGACGGAGAAGAAAGACACAAGAAGCTCAGTACACAAGCAAGGACTTGCCAACAACATCTTACTCGAGTAGAGAAACATCAAGAAATCCAACTTCCACAACAATCTCCTCTAGTAGCAATCACTCTTTTCTTCCCTCAATGTCAATCTCTAACCTTGCAAACGGAAGCGACTACTATGGAGGTGGAGTTCAAGTCTTCAGCTACGAAGAACTTGAAGAAGCAACCGAGAATTTCTCTAGAGAGCTCGGAGATGGTGGCTTCGGTACTGTCTACTACGGCATGTTGAAAGACGGACGAGCAGTAGCAGTGAAACGCCTCTACGAAAGATCGCTAAAACGCGTAGAACAGTTCAAGAACGAGATCGAAATCTTGAAAAGGATAAAACATCAGAATCTAGTGATACTCTACGGATGCACATCAAGACACAGCAGAGAGCTTCTACTAGTCTACGAGTACATCTCAAACGGAACACTCGCTGAACATCTACACGGAGACCGCGCAGAAGCTCATCCTCTAAACTGGTCAACCCGATTAAACGTCGCAATCGAAACGGCAAGCGCATTATCCTTCCTCCACAAATCAGGTAAAAAACAACATCAAACATGTACATTTGCAAACTTCCCACAATGTGATTCTCATTCCTCTGTGTTTATACAGAAATCATACACAGAGATGTCAAAACTACTAACATACTCCTAGATGGTAACTACCAAGTCAAAGTAGCTGATTTCGGACTATCGCGGTTGTTTCCAATGGATCAAACACATATTTCAACCGCACCACAAGGCACACCAGGCTACGTAGATCCAGAGTATTACCAATGTTACAGATTAAACGAGAAGAGCGACGTATACAGCTTCGGAGTAGTACTAACTGAACTAATCTCATCGAAAGAAGCGGTAGATATCACTAGACACCGTCACGATATTAACCTCGCGAACATGGCCGTATCCAAAATCCAGAACAACGCATTGCACGAGCTCGTGGATCCGAGTTTAGGATTCGCTAAAGATTTAGATGTGAGGAGGAAGATGATGTCTGTGGCGGAGCTGGCGTTTAGGTGTTTGCAACAGGAGAGAGAGGTTAGACCTTCGATGGATGAGATTGTGGAGATTTTGAAAGGGATTAAGGATGGGGAGAAGCGTGTGGGGGTGGTGGAGTCACCGGATGTTGTGGATATTGAACGTGGTGGTGATGATGTTGGATTGTTGAGAAATAGTGTTCCGCCGCCGATTTCGCCGGAGACTGATAAGTGGACGAGTAGTTCTGATACGGCGGCCAGTTTGTAACTAGGGAATCGTCTGTGAACTGTAAGTGTTTTTTTTTTTTTTTATAATAATTATTGTTGTTTTTTTCCTTTTTTGGACGAGACTCTATAAAGAAATGGACCTATTTGTTCTATTTCTGTGATAACGTTTTTTTTGGTTACAAACTAAAATGACATTACTATTACTAGAGATGTACATTCCTATAATCTTCATATTCTTATATTCTATCACATTAGTCTTATAATGAAAATGTATGAGTTATAGCAAAATTAGAAATTTGACTAATACGTGGATTCATACACATTCTATTTTTAACATGATAACAAACAACTACATATCAAATCTATTTGTATGCAAAGAAGTGAAAAACGGTTCATAACTAGTTTACGATAGATTTCTTCTATTTTTTTTTAGTATGTGCACCACTACGAAATATACATTATAAATAGTGAATAAAATAATCTACAAACAGATTTGTTTGCTCCAGTAAAACATTTACAGTAATTAGAAACTCAAACCATAATTTATGTCTTTTTTTTTCTCTTAAAATTTGTAGACTTGAAAAAAATTAAACGTATGGATTCATATATTAAGATTTTGAGTATACATACATATGTTGTGAAAAATAATTCTTCTTTATGTTTCAAATAGGTTTTGAATCTAACTTCTAAAGGGATTTCAAATTTATTTTCTGTTTATCTCTTTGGTCTTTTATTAAAAAAAAATCAGCCCCATTAATTGTATTTTTAATATATAAATACAAAAAGAAAATTTCGCTGGCATATTAAATATCATAACAATCTACAAAAAAAAAAAAAGAAAAAAAAAAAAAAGTAAAGACACTCATTCTAACTGCCACGTGTAACCTATCTTCTTCAAGAATGGTGCCGATCCTAGTCGTCACCCTTATTCCTTTACCTCCACTACGAGTACTCATACACTCACACGAAGCAACGAATCGAATCCAAAAACACTAAACCAATCCAAATGATCAACACAGAGATCAAATCACAAAATGTCTCTACAAAAATTTAAGCTTCTCGCTACTCAATGCAGCACCGTCGCGGAGAGTCCAACGCGTAGTCCAGTCATCCACCTCCGCCGCCGTAAAACGCTGCGTTTGTTACTCACCCGATCATCATCGGATCGGTGGCGGTTACCTGAGATCCAGAACAACGTAGATGAATCGAATAAATCGGATAAGAGAGGTAAGATCCGATCTCGGAGGAAGCTGAGAGAGCTATTTGTATCGTCGCCTCCGTTTGAAGAAAGTGTCGGCGGCGGAGGCGGAGGCGATGAGGGGAAGAAGAAGATGGAGGTGGAGATGGAGAGGGACGATGTACCGGTTAACGGCGTTGATAATGATAACGGAGGTTTTGGTGGAGAAGAGATAACGGCGGCTCGGAGTGTGGGCTTTAATGGGTCTGTTCGGAGGCCCATGTCGTCTGTTACACTTCGATGTAGGTTACTTCGACGAGCTTGGCATCCCGTTCTTGTAACTATTCCTGAACAGTAAAACTCTTGAAACAAAATAAACTTATTTAACATTTTTGGTCGGTTGTTTATATTTTCTTTGTCCTTGATTTCCCCTGATTTTTTTTCCCAATTCGTTTGTGAAAACTGAAAAGATTATTTCTTGGTCTAGGTGTTAGGTCTTATTATTGCAAGTTTTTCGTGAAAAATTGCAAGAATAAATTTAGTGGTTTGATGAGGATATTGACAAGTTTGAACAATTACTGTATTCTATATTTGGTCATACAAGAGAGAGTTTGTGACAATTTGTTTTCATTTAGAATTGGCCTACAATGTTGTCACGATCGATAAATGATTACATTTAACTAGATTACGCAAAAATAAAAAGAACTAGGTAAACAACCCGCATATGGTGTGGATAAATCAGTTCAAATAAAATTATTATTAGTAAAATTACTATTTGAGATTTAAGATTCGTTTGTATAAAACAAAATATGTAATTATTATTCACATTTGTGACTATAATGTGTAAAAATACATTTCACCCGTGAAATATTTGAATGTAGAAAAGAATTTTAACATGGTGAAGAAATTTGTATGGACTTTATTTTAATAAAATATGAATAATTATTAATTTTAAAAAATAATTTGTTGTTTTTTAAAGAATAATAATATAGTTTCTGTTGTAAAAGCAGAGAGTTTAGGGAAATCTCTTGTTCTTATTAATGAATGAAGTTTCAAAGGGTTACATATATATAGGTTTCCACAAGGGAATACACAGAATCGACCTAGGGTTAATACAAGGCCACATGGGATTTAGGACATGGCCAATGGGCCTAAGTACAATGGACCATGACTATAGAGACTACAGTGGGCCGGTTGAATAGAGTCCATTAAGTGTTTTACAACACTCCCCCTTGGACGATACAACCGTGCCTATGCTCGGACGGGATCGCTGCAATGTGCTTAGGGGATGCTGCCTCATTAAAACCTTACCAGGAAAACCCATTGGGACAAAACCTTGGTGAAGGAAAAAGAGTACAACACACATTGCTCCCCCTGTTCCAAACATCACTCTAAGTCCTTAAGCCTCCGCATTCCAATCTGGTGCGTGAGCTTCCTGAATGTTGTTGTTGGCAGTTCTTTGGTGAAGAGATCGGCTGAGTTGTCGCATGACTGAACTTGTACCACTTGAACTTCTCCAACCTTTTGTAGTTCATGTGTGAAGAAGAACTTTGGCAGTATGTGCTTCGTCCGATCTCCCTTAATGTAACCGTCCTTGAGTTGTGCAATGCAGGCTGTGTTGTCTTCATAGATGATTGTTGCTGATTTGTCCTCGTCCATGCCACTGTCCGTCCGGATATGTTGAGTCATGGACCGCAACCACACACACTCACGGCTGGCTTCATGGATGGCTAGGATCTCTGCGTGGTTTGACGATGTGGCCACAAGAGTCTGCTTCATGGAACGCCAAGAGATCGCTGTACCACCGTGTGTAAACACATAACCCGTTTGTGACTTACCATTGTGCGGGTCGGATAGATAACCTGCATCAGCAAAACCAACTAAACCATCTTTGTTATAGTTAGTATAGTAAAGACCAAAGTCTGTCGTTCCTTGCAGGTAACGCAGAACATGCTTAATACCATTCCAGTGCCTTTTGGTCGGACAAGAACTATATCTTGCTAGGAGGTTCACGGCAAAACATATATCTGGCCTAGTGTGACTAGCCAAGAACATTAACGCTCTTATAGCATTGAGGTAAGGCACTTCAGGACCAAGAATTTCTTCATTGTCCTTCTTAGGAGCAAATGGATCTTTATCCACTTCTGTACTTCTCACAACCATTGGGCTAGTCAATGAGTGAGCTTGCTCCATATTAAACCTCTTGAGTACCTTTTCTGTATATGCCTTTTGATGCACAAGGATTCCATTATTTGTGTACTCAAGTTGCAACCCCAAACAGAATCTTGTCTTGCCTAGGTCTTTCATCTCAAATTCTTTCTTGAGATATTCTACAGTTTGGGCGATTTCCCCAGAGGTTCCAAGGATGTTTAAATCATCCACATATACTGCTATTATCACAAATCCTTTGTTTGCAAACTTTTTTATGAATATACATGGACTGATCGGGTCATTCTTATAGCCTTCCTTAGCTAAATAGTCACTCAATCGGTTATACCACATTCGACCACTCTGTTTCAGTCCATAAAGCGATTTGTCTAGCCTTATGCAGTATTGGTCTCGAGAACCACTCTTCTTGTGTTCTATACCCTCTGGTAATCTCATATAAATTTCATTATCCAGTGGACCATAAAAATATGCAGTTACAACATCCATTAACCGCAAATCCAGTTTTTCTCTTACAGCCAGACTTATTAGATATCTAAAAGTCGTTGCATCCATCACAGGGGAGTATGTCTCCTCATAATCTATTCCAGGTCTTTGAGAGAATCCTTGTGCTACAAGCCGTGCTTTATATCTCACAATTTCATTCTTTTCATTTCTCTTTCTTACAAAGACCCACTTGTGTCCAACTGGTTTAATTTCAGGTGTTGTCCTTAAGATTGGACCAAACACACTTCTCTTCTTTAAAGAGTTAACTCCACATCAATGGCTTCTTTCCATTTGAGCCAATCTTTACTTTGAGTGCACTCTAATATAGATGTGGGTTCTAGATCCTCATTTATCTCAAGTGCTACCTTGTATGCAAATATATCATCAATGTCGACATCTTTTCGGTTTCATTGCTTTCCAGACATTATATAATTTATTGATATCTCATTGTTATCAATTTCTTCAGGTTCTTGAGGTTCAGCGTCCTGAACGTCACCTGGTACATTAGGGGTTTCCGCGGTAATGTCTGTTTGTTCTGTAATTCCCTGAACCTCGGTCTGTATTGCACCTTTTCTTTTCCGAGGGTTCTTATCTTTGGAACCTAATGGTCTACCTCGTTTCAAACGTGGCTTAGACTCTGTAGCAACTTGGTTATTGTGTTCCTTCTGAACATCAATACGTACTGGTGCATTGCAAGCCGGTATGTACGATTTTGTTACTCTCTTTGGGTCAGCAAAGGAATCTGGCAATTGATTAGCTAGCTGCTGTAAATGAATTATCTTTTGAACCTCTGCATCACAAGCTAGAGTTCGAGGATCTTGCCAATTTAAGGATGTTTGATTCCATGTTAATTCCTTGACCGGCTTGCTGGTCTCACCACCTAATGTAGGGAATTCGGACTCAACGAATTGACAGTCCGCGTATCTGGCCTTAAATAAATCTCCTGTCAATGGCTCAAGATACTTTATAATGGTGGGAGACTCATATCCAACATATATTCCCATCCTCCTTTGAGGTCCCATCTTAGTTCTCTGTGGTGGAGCAACAGGTGTATAAACGGCACAACCAAATGTTTTGAGATGGGACAAGTCTGGCTCTTGACCCGTTAATAATTGGGATGGTGAATATTTGTGTTCACTAGATGGCCTGATGCGTATGAGCTCTGCTGCATGTAAGACCGCGTGTCCCCAAGCTGACACGGGAAGCTTCGATCGCATTAACAATGGTCGAGCTATCATTTGTATACGTTTAATGAAGGATTCAGCTAATCCGTTTTGTGTATGGACATGTGCTACAGGATGTTCCACACTCACCCCCATGGACATACAGTAATCATTAAACGCTTGGGATGTAAACTCACCAGCATTATCTAGACGTATAGTCTTAAGTGGAAAGTCTGGAAAATGTGCTCTTTATCTAATGATTTGAGCTAAGAGCCTAGCAAATGCTAAGTTTCTTGTGGACAACAAGCATACGTGAGACCATCTGGTCGATGCATCTATCATCACCATGAAGTATCTAAACGTCCCACATGGTGGGTGTATTGGTCCACATATGTCACCTTGTATCCTTTCCAGAAAATTTAAAGTCTCTTTTGTGACTTTTACTGGTGAGGGTCTTATGACAAGTTTCCCTTGTGCACATGCAACACAAGTGAGATTTTTAGGGAAAACTTTTCTTTCTGTAAGATTGTGCCCATTCGAACTCTTTATTAATTTACGCATCATGTTCGAACCCGGGTGGCCAAGCCGGTCATGCCATAGAGTGAATTGTTCATTGAACATTTTGTGCTTTGCTAAGTTAGCTTCTATCATATTGATCCTAGCATGGTATAAACCAGTGGCTAGTGCAGGTATAGTCTCTAGGACCTTCTTTTGTCCTTTTACAATTTCTGTAATGTATAGGAACTCTTTAACTCCTTCACCCTTGGTTTCAACATGAAAACCATTTATTCTTATATCTTTAAAGCTCAATAAGTTTCTCTTAGAGCTGCGTGAGTATAAGGCATCACTTATTTCAATATGTGTACCCTTAGGCAACAAAATGTGAGCCTGGCCGTAGCCTTCTATCAAAGAGACTATACCCGCAATTGTACTAACATTTGCACTTTTCATTATAAGATTGATAAAATATCTTTTGTCTCTTAGTATAGTGTGGCTGGATCCACTGTCCACCACTAGTTCACTCATGTCCTCGGCCATTTCTATAAAGAGGACAATAATTTTGTGTTTTAACAAGACAAATTTTATAAAATAAAATCCATTGCATTTAAATCAAAGAAAATATCCAATACATGAAATTAAGTCATAAAAGCATAGAATTTAAACAAAAATAAAAACGAAATTCAAACACCATTCCTAAGGCAATCGGAAGTCTCAAAATCTAGTAAGTCATCCTTCTCATGATCGAAGTCTCCTTCATCATCGAGGTGCACGAGGTTAGCTTCTGGATTCTTCCTCTTTAGAACTTCTTGGTATGCCTCAACGAGATGTTTGGGAGTTCTGCAGTTCTTGTACCAGTGGTTTGTCATACCACATCGGTGGCAGGTCGATTTGGCCTTGGTGTGTGGCTTAAAAGACCCACGGCCTAAACCACCACGTCCGCGGCCTCCTCGACCAGCCTGACCTCCTCGACCACCCCGTCCTCTGCCACCACGACCGCGACTAGCTTGGCCGTAGTGTCTTTCTCTGTGGACGTAGTGGGTCTCAGTAGGCTCCTTGGGCTCTTTAGGCCCTATTGCAGCTTTCTTTCCCAACTCAACCTTATTAGCCTCCGGTAATGGGGCTGTACCAGGAGGTCTCATAGCATTGTTCATCATCAGCAGCTCATCATTCTGTTCAGCGATCAGCAATGCTTCAATGAGTTCCCCATAGTCAGCAAACCTTTCATTACGATATTGTTGCTGAAGAACTCTGTTATGGAGACTGAAGGTAGACAATGTCTTCTCTATCAGCTCCTGCTCAGTCACCTCTCTCCCACACAACCTAAGGATTGAGACAATCCTAAAAAGCTCAGAGTTATACTCTTCCACGGATTTGTAATCCTGGATCCTTAGGTTTTTCCAGTCGAACTCTGCCTTTGGAAGGAGCACCGTTTTTTGGTGCCCATAACGGCTTTTAAGCTGTGTCCAAAGAACTAGAGGGTCTCTTATAAAGAGATACTGGCTCTTGAGAGAGTCGGCAATGTGATGATGTAGGTGCTGGAGGCACTTACTCTTTTTCTTGTTAGTGCTCTCAACTGCATCGTTGATGCAATCGTCCAAGCCGTTTGATTCAAGGTTGATCTCGGTGTCATTTGCCCATTGCAAGTAGTTCTTTCCTGAAGCTTGCAGGACTGGGTAGTCAAGGCTCTTGAGGTTTGCCATCTGCATAAAGATAGACAACCGAAAGTTAGCATGCGATTTTTAAGATCGAACCATGCAACAAATATTCAGGTCATGCGGTATTTGAGACCGTTACCATGCCTTAGGCTATGTGGTATTTAAGACCAAACATGCCATGCCTTATGTATATTTTCGTGGTTTAATTCTCATGCATGCAAGGCAACAAAAATCAAATGCATGCAACTAATCCTAGAACAGAAAACTAGTTCATACAGCCGATTAAATAATCTTATGCGAATTCGATTTCTATATGAACAGTCCGAGTTTTAAGTCTTATAGAACAGATAGATTAAAAACTCTATGATTCTAACAGTTTAATTCTAGGTTCTTTATGCAACACAAACAATCAAGCAATCAAGCAAATAAATCGATTTTAATCTTGATAAAGATTGGTGCACTTATCAAACAATCTAACAACCTAACAATCCGATTTTAAGTCTTAGGATTTAGGGAATTTAAACTTTGTTAGATTGTGTACTTGGGTGTTTTAGGATTCTATAGTTTTTAAGTTCAAGTTCGATCATAGGGTTTTTAGGAGGTTCGAACTTTGTTTACCTTAACACCTTAGGGTTCTGGCTGGTTTGGACCGGGAGCTAAAGACCTCGGTATTCCACTCGATCAGCTCCTCGCGAACTCTCGGACAGATATTCGTACCGCCTGTGTACCGCTCTCGATCAGATCCTCGTACCGCCTGCGTACCGCTATCGATCAGATCCTCGTACCGCCTGCGTACCGCTATCGATCAGATCCTCGTACCGCCTGCGTACCGCTATCGGATGCGTCTACGAACCGCGAACTGCTTTCCGCGAACACGAACTGTTTACCGCGAATACGAGCTGCTTCTCGCGAACACCTCCTTGTGCGCGAATTCACCCCCGAACCAAGTAACCACAAACCTCGATAGGGTTTTGAGAGAAAACTCGATCACAAGCTAAGGATGCTTGTGTATCAGAAAGAACTCCGAGATCAAGAGAGATTTTCGAAGATGATGAAGGAACAAGAGGTGGTTTTAGGGTGTTTAGGAAAGAAGAGAATAGGCGGCTGCCTTTAGGGTTTAGGGCTAGAGATATCGGCGGCTGCTTTAGGGTTTTTAGGGTTTGAGTCTATCGTGCTGATAACGTGTTGTAAAAGCAGAGAGTTTAGGGAAATCTCTTGTTCTTATTAATGAATGAAGTCTCAAGGGGTTACATATATATAGGTTTCCACAAGGGAATACACAGAATCGACCTAGGGTTAATACAAGGCCACATGGGCTTTAGGACATGGCCAATGGGCCTAAGTACAATGGACCATGACTATAGAGACTACAGTGGGCCGGTTGAATAGAGTCCATTAAGTGTTTTACAACAGTTTCAAATTAAATAGCTACAAATAGTTTTCATTTATGTAATGAATTTTGATTTAAATCTATAGTGGCATAGATGTAATTAGTATAAAATGTGCTGATGTGCTTCGAACTCTCTGGTGACGACACATCAGCATTTTTTCAAGAATGTTTCTCTATTAATATATAGGAGATATGAATAATTATCAATTTTAAAAAATAATATTTTGTTTTTTAAAGAATAGTAATATAGTTTCAAATTGAATGGCTAAAAATAGTTTTCATTTATGTAATGAATTTTGATTTAAATATATAGTGGCATAGATGTAATTAGTATAATTACTGAGGGTTATTTGCTACAATGTGCTTCGAGCTCTCTGGTGACAACACATCAGCATTTTTTCAAGAATGCTTCTCTATTAATATATAGGGGATATGAATAATTATCAATTTAAAAAAATAATTTTTTTTTTTTAAAGAATAGTAATATAGTTTCAAATTAAATGGCTACAAATAGTTTTCATTTATGTAATGAATATTGATTCAAATCTATAGTGGCATAGATGTAATTAGTATAATTAATGAGAGTTATTTGCTAAAATGTGCTTCGAGCTCTCTGGCGACGACACATCAGCATTTTTTCAAGAATGCTTCTCTATTAATATATAGGAGACTAGGTAACAATCCGTACTATGTGCGGGATAAATCGATTTAAAGAAAATTATTATAAGTAAAAATTTATTATTTAGAACCAATATTTGTTTGTGTCAAACATAATATGTAACTAAAGTTTTTTAAATATATCACTCATTTTAAATATATTATAATTTTTTTTGTACTAAGTTTATTTATAATGATAAGGGTTATTGTCTCATTCTTTTTTAATAGCACATTGATTAATGTACAATTAAAACATATATTCCTATTTGGTTATCAATATTTCCATTTTTAATGAATAATCACACTAAATGTTGAGATTAATTAGTTTACATACTTAGATATTTATAAATAATCACACAATGACATCCCCTAATTTGTTGTCATTTTCTAGATATTTATGAATATATATAAATCTATATTTATTGGGAATAAGTTTCCTTTAATGAGTTGGAGATAATTCAGGGGCAATATATTTTGATAATCAATTATAATAACTATTCAAAGCTTGTTATTTAAATTATTATGATAGGTAATAATACTAACATAAAAATAACATTTTTTATATGATTTTGTTAATAAGTTATATGTTTAATAAGTTATATGTTCTTTATTTGTATTAACTTTATATGTTTTTATAGCCTTATATGTAACTTTGACTTGTATATTTGTAAGTAAATTTTAGTGAAATTTTGACTTAAAATAGTATGTAATTATTTTATTAGTTATAATATATGATATTTAAATTTCTGTAAGAATTGATTAGATATCTAATTATTATTCAGTTAATTTTTTTTAAAAAAAAAAATATAGTTGCATGTTAATGTAATTAAGTAGAAAATTTAAGAGTTTTTTACTAAATGTGTCTCGAGCTCTCTTGCGGCGACACATCAGCTTTTTCAAGAGAGTGTTTCTCTATTAATATATAGGAGATATATGTTCTTTATTTGTATTAACTTTATATGTCTTTATAGCCTTTTTAGAATAAAATATTGATTTCTTAAAATTTATATATTTGACTTGTATATTTGTAAGTAAATTTTAGTGAAATTTTGACTTAAAATAGTATGTAATTATTTTATTAGTTATAATATGTTATATTTAAATTTGTGTAAGAATTGATTACATATCTAATTATTATTCAGTTAATTGTTTTTTTAAAATATAGTGGCATGTTAATGTAATTAAGTATAAAATTTAAGATTTTTTTACTAAATGTGTTCCGAGCTCTCTGGCAACACATCAGCTTTTTCAAGAGAGTGTTTCTCTATTAATATATAAGGGATATGTGGAATTTTAACTTGTTTTCAAATATTAATTTTATATTTGTAAAAATAAATTAAATTGACCCAAATTTGGGTAAAAATAACTGAATTGACATGGGATCGTATTTTATTACTAGATTGACAAAAGACCAAAATCCCAAAAAACATAACTAAGTTTATTCTTAGAAAATAAAAACGAAAATTTGAAATAAAATAATAATTAAAAAATATAGATAATTTTTAAAAATATAATTATAATTTAAAATATGATTTTTAACATTTTATTTAAAAATATGATTTATAAAAATATTATATATTAATATTAAAATATGACCTTTAAAATTTTGTTTTTGAAAATATTATAAAACTATAATGAATAAAAGTATGATTTAAAAATATTACTTAAAAATATATCTGTGTTGATGTTTAAAATATAATTTTCTTCAAATCTTTAGAAAAAAAGAATATGATTTAAAAAATCTGATGTATAAAATTATGATTTGTGAAAAGTAAGATGTATAAAATATGATTTCTAAATATGATGTATAAAATGATGACTTAACACATATATCTATGTTAATGTATAAGAATATGATATATAAATAGAAAATAGGAAGAGAATTAATGATTTTAAGCCCAAATATGACAACTAATCTAAAACAAAACTGTTATAACCAAAAAGAAAATCTACCATAACATAAAATAAATCTATTGTCACTATAATTACATTTAATAAATCTGTTATCAAACAACAGATTTTTGCAAATAAAAACAAAGCTGTCATAACATAAACAAATATGTCATAACATATGGTCTAAATGTAGGTCTCTTTACCAATTTTTAAAAAATTTTAATAGATCTGTTATCGAACGACAAACTTTTGGTTAAATTAAAAAATTGATAGTAATTTGAAATATATCTGTTATAACTAGAGGTCAAACTAGTAATTATTCTTCCATAAAAAAATCTGTCACAATACAACATATTTTTAGCAAAAAATAAAATAAAATCTGTAACAACTATGAAAAAAGAAATCTGCCACACATTATAATCAATATGTCATATATTATAAAAATGTGTGGTGTCTTTATAAGTAAGTATGTTGTGAAAAATAATTATACTACTAATTTATTAAATGGAGGAATAAGTCTGTCATGAAAAAACAAATTTGTGGTACATAAACAAATCTGTCACAACTTGCCCGACAGACTTTTAAAAATATTATTTAAATTTTTTTAAAAATGCAGGAAATTTTTTTAAAGAGTAAATTTGACTTTTTATTTTTTCTTGACAAAGCCAAAATGGATATTTAGGCATAAAAATAATTCAACTAACCCTCATATTTTATGAGTTAGTTGAGTAATTAATCTCTTAATTTTGGTCAATCTAGTTTTTTCTGTTTATATTTTATGTGACTTTTAATCGGGTTCACGCACTCCTTCTCGCAATAAAGTTTATTGTATATTACATCAACATTATAATAAATTTTGATTAATTTTATGTACTTGATCCCAATAAATAAGACATTATTTTCAAATCTAAAGAATATGTGCATTATATCAAGTTTATATCATACTTAATATTAAAAATAATTAAAAACTTGTATTAAGACATAATTATCAACGAAAAACAAAAGTGACCATTATCTAATATTTAATATACTAAAATTATCCTAAAAATATTTATTTCATATATTGTAGACTCTTATATGAAAACATCACGTGAGAAACTAGTTTTGAAAACTAAGTATTTTTTTATAACAATCAAACATTAATTAGAATAAAATTTCAGAATTGGTAGCTCAAACCGGATGAAAAAAAGTTAATAATTGAAGCAGTAGATAAAAGTGATATGGAAGATCGAGCAAAATAGTCGGTCTTCACATTAGACGATCGAGGAATCTTTGAAATGGTGAAGAGTGGGAAGGAAGCCCAGAGCACAAATAAATCAATGAGCTAGTTAGAAAACAACGACCAATCTTCGGGGAGCTACACCATCGCGACCAATTCTGTGGAATCTGTCTCGAAATTCTGACAATCAATACCTCTGGCGAGTAAACTCTCCATATCCCAAACCAAAGCTTCCAATTCCGAATGAAGAGGGATAAGACTATGCCTAACATATTTTGATCTCAATAGGATAGTCTTTACTAACAAGGATTCGCCCATGGACATTTTCCATTAAACTTCAGAGGAGCTTCAAATAGATGAACTAGGTCATGAGCCCAACAAGTAAAAAGTTTTTGGCTAACTGTTGTAGACTGTAGGATTCTAGGATCCATGATTCGCCAAGTATGGAGAGTGAGACTTATAACACTGGAACAAAAAGCAGCTCTCAGATGTGGATGAGGATACTCTGAAAACTTCCAGAATTTGGAACCAAAATTGATCAAATCCTTGTACGAAGGCCAGCCAATAAGAACATGTATATTTCGTACTGAAATCAAAGTCATCCTAGACACTGAGCGCAATGATGGCCTGTACATATTTAGCCTTGTTGAATCTCTGTTTACACAAATGTTGATCTTCAAATGTTAGGTTAGACCTGCTGACTACAAGGAGAATAAAAATTTATATAAGAAGATATCAAATTGGTAAGTCGCAAGGATAAGTCATATTGAAAAATATTCAGCTTCATTTAAACATTGGGTAACATCAATTTGTATTTTGAAATACAAAGTAATAGCATTTATAGAGACAAACTCATTATAATCTTCAATCCCTTTCCACTTCTAATCTATACTAATAAAAATAGAAGCTATAAGCTCGTAAAGCTGTCCACATTGGATTTAAAACAACTAATAGGGATTAGACATGTCATTAATTAATATTTTAAAAAAGTTTCAGGATTTTGTATATTCATATTTTTTTATAAGAAATTATAATAATGCTCTCATTATTTAGCAAAGTTTGGTTGTAATTCAAATATTTTCAATTCATGGTGTTTTTCACCACCATCATGGCTTTCATACCAATTGTATAACAATTATCTTCATTCATCAATATAATTCATTTTTGCTGAAAAAAAAAATAAACAAATAAAAACCTAAATATTAATTCATAAAACAAAATCTAAAACCTAACCATTATTTTATAAACCCAAACTAAAAAAAAGAATTTTGTTTAATTAGTGGTTTGATGAGAATATTGCCAAGTTTGAACATATTGTACTTGTTATTCTGAATTTGGTCACACACTAACTGAGACGACAATTTGTTTTCATTCGAGAATATAAAATTAGCCAACTACATTGTCACAATCGATAGCATGATGATTACATAAGTTAATACCAAGTTTGGCTTAGTCGACAGCATCAGTCATATTGAACAATATTCAGCTTCATTAGTCTTTTTGATATGGTTATATACATTAAAATAACACTAAAGAAAATATATTTTTAAATATACATCATATTGCATAACGAAAATATATGTAATTCTTATGTTGGAGACATAAAACGAATACCTATTTACTTTCCATATGTGTTATATAGATATTACATGTACGATAATCATACTCACGTGTTTGGTGGTAATGTAATGAAAAAGCCATGAGGTTTACTAAATAACATAGTCATAGTCTACATTTTCTAAACCAAAAAAAATTGATAGACAAGGAAATACATATTATTTACTTCCCATATATGTCTAGATATTACTTATGCATCAAGATTTACTAAGTAACAGTTTGAACAACAGCAAAAATCACATCACTAAAGCTTGAACACTAATATGTCCATACGAATCAGAGAATTTCAAACTTGACTATTGTAGGAAGTCTGAGTGTATAAATATGATCTATGTAATTGCATGTTATGTAATCTTAAGTTTTAAACATATTATATATATATATATAAATTTTGAATATAAATATATATAAAGTTGGACAAAATATATATATATATATATATATATATAAATTTTGTTATTTTGTTTTGTTGCAGTTCAGTATGATACAAAGCTAAATGATCCATTTCAAAATATTTGAAAGAGAGTGAGAAATTTGTGCTCTACTTATCAAAAGAAGGCAAGAGCCAAGATCCAAATTCGGTTGCAACAAGTATGTTAATTTATCTAATATGATATTTTCTTGTTTTAAAAGATATTATAAACTTACTATAAAATTAATAAAAGAAATTATAAATTTATTCTCTACATTGAATTGTTTTATCACAACAAGTACCCACATTCGACATTTTTCAATTATTTTATTTTTACATAATATAAAATATCTATAAGTTTATTGACTAGTGACTACCAAAAAAAAAAAAAATCATCAGCAATCACCTACTTATGTTTGCTAATAATTTTTTTTTATATAAATGACATGTTTTTTCTTTTTGGTTAAAATAAACAAAAAAATAAGTAAAAAAATATCGTAGCATGGAGAATCTCCACCCACCAATAAAATCATTTCCCAATTTTGACTTTTAAAAACTTTTTGACAAAAACGGATATTCTCAAAAACATATTCATATCTCTCCCATCATCCAACCACGCGCCGCCTGTACCATCTCACGCGCCGTTGTACAATTTTCCCAAATCCTCCATCAATCTCATCCTCCTTGTCTTCTTCTCCCTTTCCTCCTCAATTTGCGAATCCCCCCCTTCTCCACCTTCATCAAGATCTTCTAAACTCCAAAATTATATAGGGTTTCAATTAGTTCCGACAAAAAAGGTCTAAATTTTATGAATTAGAATTCATAATCATGGGAGGTGTAACATCATCGATCGCTGCTAAATTCGCTTTCTTTCCACCAACCCCACCGTCGTATGAGGTTGTAGCCGACGAAAGCTGCGGCGGACGTTTATACATACCGGAGATACCTCGTCGCGATGATGTTGATATATTGAAGCTTCGTACTCGTTTCGGCAATGAGATCGTTGCTGTTTATGTCAAGCATTCGAAAGCTAACAGCACGGTTTTGTATTCTCATGGTAACGCTGCTGATGTGGGACAAATGTTTGAGCTTTTCGTTGAGCTTAGCAATCGCCTTCGCGTCAATCTTATGGGGTAAACAAACTTTTGTGGTTGAATCTGAATTTTTGTTGAATTGGTTTCTGTTTTCGGAATGATATGTGAAGTAAAGAATCAATCTTTGGGAACAAAAAAAAAAAATTACTGCTTTAACCTCAAAGACACATATGTTCAGGAGACGAATGCGAACGAATTGTTCAGAAGACTTAACATTATCATCTGAAAGTTTTTAACTTGACTTGTTATTTTGCCTTCTGTCATTGTTGATTACTCTTTCTCAGGTATGATTACTCTGGTTATGGTCAGTCTACTGGACAGGTATAGCTTCCGAGCTTACTATGGATTGATTCTTATTGATATATAGTTGAAATTTTTCATTTCATACTTGGATTATTAGGCATAGGCTTCCATGGATTGTTTCTTGTTGATGTAGGGTTGGTTTATGAATCAGGCAAGCGAGTGTAATACATATGCTGATATAGAGGCATCTTATAAATGCCTTAAGGAAAAGTATGGTGTACAAGACGATCAACTGATATTATTTGGTCAATCTGTTGGTAGTGGACCTACGGTTGATCTAGCTTCACGCACACCTGACTTGAGAGGCGTGGTGTTACAGTGCCCTATTTTGTCTGGGATGAGGGTCTTGTATCCGGTGAAATGTACATATTGGTTTGATATTTACAAGGTGATTTACTAGACAGCAATTTTTTTTTTTGTTTCTGATTACATTTATAGCGTTTAATCACCTGTGCTAGTCCATGCTTTTCAGAATATTGACAAGATCGGCTCAGTTACCTGTCCTGTACTAGTAATTCATGTAAGTGACACCTTCATTTGGCTTTAGTTTGCTCCACTTTTCATTATGATTGTGATTGTTATAAGACAAGTTTTTCCAGACAAGGGAAACTGATGAATACAAGTTTTTGAATGCAAGTCACTGAACTCTCTTGTTGGTCTTTTTAGGGAACTGCAGACGAAGTAGTTGATTGGTCTCATGGAAAACGGCTCTGGGAACTCAGCAAAGAGAAGTATGAACCTTTGTGGATAAGTGGAGGTGGACACTGTGACCTTGAACTCTATCCAGATTTCATTAGACATCTGAAGAAATTTGTTGCATCACTTGGCAACAAACAAGCAGAGCAAGCTGCCATAGAGTGAGATTACTGATATGTTTGAAAATGGGTTTACTTTCGAGGGGTTTCTAGACACAGTCTAGACAGTTGGCTGGAGAAGTTCGATGAATAGTAAGATATCCAAAATGATAGTGTTGATAGGTTTAGATATTAAAAGATAAAGAAGGTCTAGTTTGTTGACACAATCTGGAATGTAACAGTATATTTCATTTCGTGAATAAATGTATCTTGCTGCTTTCATGCTTTAATAGGTTCCAAGGAAGTTTTTCATTCATACTTTCCTTTCTTTAGATCCTTGTATATCCATTCAGGAAAGTACATTGAGCTGGTGTTTGATGCAGAGTTTTATTCAACTCTTTCTTTGTTCCTTGCTCCTATCATTTCGAGGAGTAACATTTCGTAGCTGTACACATCTTATTTGTGGGAGTACTCGACCATACAGTCTTGAAAACTCTTATGGTGCAATGTATGTACCCTATCGTTCCTCTTCTGTTCAGCACTGACAAGGTGCTTTCTTTCTTCTCACAGAGCTTGTGTTTTCTGAGAACGTATTTTCTTCTTCTTTATGTTGTTGTTACATAAGAGGCAAAAGAAGACCAGACAAGAAGTGGGGGGGGGGATAGTACATGTTCGTTAAGGGCCAAGTCATGGAAGGATAGTGACAGGTACATATAGACTTGGAATCTTTTTATTATGTCTCTATTTAGTTGACCTGGAAAAAGGAAACTGAGAGAGTGGAGAGGTAAATCATGGAAAAATCTTTAGTGGGATTGACAGGGACTAGCGTGTAAAACCGGACCATACTATCTGCTATATCTGTTTGTCATGATACTTTAAAAGCTGAACAAAGAGGATTTAGGACTTTCACTTGTCTCGCTAAAACAAGTGTTTAGCAATGACTCAAACAAATACATACGAATGTCATCGATCTAATATCAGAGAATGTATCTGAGGTCTTTCAAGTTCAGTAATAACATGTGTTCTATTGTTTTTATGCAAATAACATTTACGATTCAATCACAGAGATTTACTCATAAACTAAAAGCCTGCGATCATATCTAAGACTAAGAGGAGATTAAAATTTCCTCTGAAATCCAGGAAGATTCGAGATGAGGCACTACGGAACATTGCAAAACAGGTCTAGGAGGTACTTCAAGAGCATCCAAGTTTCCTTCCATCATCTCTACAACCCTGTTCATCGCTGGGCGATCTGATGGCCAAGACTGAATACACCACAAACCTACCAATGTCATCTTCTTTGCTATCTCGTTGTCTTCTTCGCTGCTGACTCAATTCTCCATAATCCCTCCATTGTCTCCCTTCTCAAGATCCTTATATATCCGTTCAGGAAAGTACATTGAGCTTGTACTAGATGAAGGCTCTTCATTTGGTCTTCTGTTCTTTGCTCCAATTATTTCAAGAACCAACATTCCATAGCTATAAACATCTGACTTGTGGGATACTCTACCGTACACACTTGAAAATACTTCAGGTGCAATGTACCCTATTGTTCCTCTTGTGCCGAGAAGTGAAAATATGCTTTCTTTCCTCTCCCAGAGCTTAGCAAGGCCAAAGTCTGAAACTTTCGGAGAAAGATTGTCATCCAATAGTACATTTTCTGGTTTAATGTCGAAATGTACAATCCTTGTTCTGCAGCCATGGTGCAAGTACTCTAGACCACGAGCAACGCCTAAAGAGATCATATGTAGTTTCTTCCAGTCCATATTTGATGACCTCTTGCTCGAAATAAACTTATCAAGAGACCCATTTTCCAAAAACTCATAAATAATTGCTCGTTTCGAACTTTCAGAGCAGAATCCAAGAAGAGTAACAATGTTGACATGAGAAGTTTTGCTCATGCTTGCAACTTCATTGATGAAGTCTTCCCCATTACCCTTTGAGTCTTTCAAGATCTTCACGGCAACACTACGACCATCAGAAAGATTTCCTCTGTAGACTGTTCCAAATCCGCCTTTCCCAACCACCTCGGCGAATGACTTTGTAATTCTCTGTACTTGCGCATAACTATAGTGTTTGAGTGGAATAAGGTCCATTAGGTTCTGTTTTTTCACATCATAGTCCTTGCTTGTGTATTGAGCTTCTTGTGTCTTTCTTCTCCGTCTGATGAGTAAGAACACACATGCGACTATGAGAGCCAGCGCCGATATAGAAACAGCAGCTGCAATGATACCTAGAGAAGGATAAAAAAAAAGAAATGGTAATAAGTCTCTGATGTTGCCTATGTTTAATCAAATCAGTTGTTGCGAAAGAACATGAAAAAAAGGAAGCACCTGTATTTGCTTTAGTAGACTTCTTTCCACCTGCATCTGAAATGGAATGGCGCCAGAAAAAGGTTAGTTGTAACTAAATACAGAACTATAAATGAAAAAAAAAAAAAAAAAACAAACTTGAGTTTCTTTCTTCTGTATATACTTTATCAGAAACTGTTAGGATGTTTTGTAAATGATCTAGTCAAAAGGTTTGTGGGTGGGTGGGTGGGGAGATTTAAAGAAGAGACAAGTGGTGGTTCTTGAGGAAGAACCATTAGGAAATTAGAATAAGTAGGCAAGATAATCTTACCCTTGTCTGTAGAACCGCAAATACCGTTACCTGACTCATCATCTATACAGTAGCAGACAAACCCACTTGTGGTAAGTGTGTGATTATATCCACAAGCACCCCCAGAGTCTCTGCACTTCTTACAATCTAAGTTAACTCCAACCTCGAAACTCTCTTCAATTGCCTTATTTAGATTATCTATGCTTGGAATGCTCTCGAGTGTGTTCAGTGCGATTCTAGATGCGGGAATATTAACGTTTATAGGGCAAGAGTTCCTAAAGTCTATGAATACCGAACTGTACCCTTCAAGGAGAGAGGACACTAGGTTTCTCGTCACGTAGTAATTTCTTGTATCATCATCCCCACAATCAAGCTTTTTCACGTAAGTAGAAACAAACGGTGAAAAGTCTTGGTCGCAGTTGTAATAAACGGTCAGCCAGTCGGTGGTAGGAGCAATTGGAAGAACCGTTTCGTTGAAAGAAATCTTTAAAGAATCTTGGGAACATGGATCATCGCTATAATCGGATCTAGCGAGTTTTATGATACCAGAGGTATAGTTCGCCGCTAGGATTTGGAATTTCACAGAGGAAATGCTAAGCTCTGGAAATCCTCCGCTACAATCGAGCTTGAAGTCGGGGTGACCGCAATCTTTTCTCTCAGGAATCCAGAAAGGGTACAAGAGACCACTCTGATTGCCACAACTAAACGAGGGACTGCAGAGTACGTGATGCTGCTCAGCTGAGAACACATAAGATGGGATGACAAAGAGCATCCATATGAAGCTATAAGATATAGATTTTTTCAGGGAAAGAGACAAATTGATCATTGTGTTGAATTAAAAAAATGGTGATGATGAAGAAGAAGACGAAGAGATGAGGCAATTGGGAATATGTCTTTGGTTTTTGGTCTAAGTCGTTGTTTTCTAATAATTGAAACTCAATGAACTTACGATTACAATGAGTTTTTTTTTTTTCTTTCTGTACGACGACTTCAAAGTCATTTCTGAAGTCTAATGGACATAAAATGTGAAGGTTGTCGAAAAAAAAAAAAAAAAAGTGAAGGTAGCCATTTTCAAGTTCCTTGTTTTTTGGTTGCTCGTTCAAAAGAAGTGGAAGAAAAATTTGGAGTATGGAAAAAGACAGACTACCATTTATTATTCAAAGTGACTCATGATGTCGAAGAAGAAAATTCAAATTGTGTAAAAGTTCAACGTTAACAAAGGAAAGATCAGATCAGAACATATATTTAACTTAGAGACATATATGTAATTACCTGTTTGATTAATTTAGTATCCAGTTTAGAAACCCATTCCACACGTTTCATCACATAATAAGTTTATTTTCTAAGATAATTTAAAATTTCAATAAACAATAAAATTTTGTTAAAATGATATATCTAAAAGAGTAGAAAGGTGTTTGAAAAAAAAAAAAAAAAAAAAAAAAAACTAGAAAGGTACCTTAGCACATATTACATTGATAATTATGTAGATGGTGTACTACTTTGTTAAATGCATTTTCTGCTTTCGTGATTATTCAAAGAGGTTTCTTTTTTTATGCGACATTTATGGACCATATTTATCTGTGGAACTGAAACCCCGATATATCCTCAGCAAAGAATAATTTACATATTATGAAATTTTTGTGTCTAAATAGTAAAATGGAAAGCTTTCACAAAGTTTATATTGATCAATTCAAAGTGAAAATGTGTATAGAAACATGTTAACATTTCTCTAATGTGAAATTTCAAATTCAACAAATCGAGAGTTGCTAAGGAGTCGCAAACCAGTATCTAATTCAGGTGTTAGAGGCTAAACAGTCGCAAAAGAGTATCTAGCAGAGGTGTTAGACGCTAAACAGTCGCAAAAGTAGTTGCACAGTAGTCGCAAAGTTAATAGCAAGATAGTCGCAAAAATCAAGAGTCGCAAAGTTAGTAACAAGTTAATCGCAACTTGTTACTCTATTTGAGTCTCCGACTTTAGTCACAATACAAATTTTTGGAATCTATCATTTTTACACAATTCTATTGATATCAATCAACAATATGGACTCATGATTGTTTTATAGAGTATATAGAATAGTTTATGACCTTTAAATATTGTTTTCATATCTTTGTTTTGCAATTTTCATAAAATTACAAACCTTCTTATGAAATAACATGTACTCTTTACAATGATTTACATATTATGAAACTTTTGTGTCTAAATACTAAAATGGAAAGCTTTGACAAAGTTTATATGACTGATATTGATCAATTCAAAGTGGAAATGTGTATAGAAACATGTTAACATTTCTCTAATGTGAAATTTCAAATTCAACAAATCGAGAGTTGCTAAGGAGTCGCAAACCAGTATCTAATTCAGGTGTTAGATGCTAAACAGTCGCAAAAGTAGTTGCACAGTAGTCGCAAAGTTAATAGCAAGATAGTCGCAAAAATCAAGAGTCGCAAAGTTAGTAACAAATTAGTCGCAACTTGTTACTCTATTGTGACTCTCCGACTTAAGTCACAATACAAATTTTTGGAATCTATTTTTTTTTACACAATTCTATTGATATCAATCAACAATATGGACTCATGATTGTCTTATATAGTATATGGAATAGTTTATGACCTTTAAATATTGTTTTCATAACTTTGTTTTGTAATTTTCATAAAATTACAAACCTTCTTATGAAATAACATGTACTCTTTACAATGATTTACATATTATGAAACTTTTGTGTCTAAATACTAAAATGGAAAGCTTTGACAAAGTTTATATGACTGATATTGATCAATTCAAAGTGGAAATGTGTATAGAAACATGTTAACATTTCTCTAATGTAAAATTTCAAATTCAACAAATTGAGAGTTGCTAAGGAGTCGCAAACCAGTATCTTATTCAGGTGTTAGACGCTAAACAGTCGCAAAAGAAGTTGCAAATAAGTCGCACATGTCATAGCACCTTCGTCGCAAAAAATAGGAGTTAGCAAGTTATCGATAAATAAACTTGTGAACGGAGTATACGTTGCAAAATCGATGCTAATTTGTGACTCTTTGTGTTTTATAAATTACTGTCACTGAATAGTCTCAAAATGCGATTGTTTTGCGACTATAATGTTTCCGTCGTAAATGTGCGACTGTTTTGCTTCTTCTGTAAATTTAGTCAGGAAATAGTCGTAATGAATCGCTAAGTGGTCGCTATTTATTGCGACTAAATAAAGAGTCACAATTGGTAGTCGCTAAACGCATGTTTTCTTGCAGTGAGTTAGATAAAAGATATATGAACAATTTAATACAAAGAAATTAAAGCAAATGCTCAACATATTCAGAGTTATGAAAATTACAAATCTATGAAAATTCTAGAAAAGATAAAATGATACAAATGGCAAAAACTAAGTTATGAGGTGTCTGTTTGCGGCCACAAGTGCCAGTACATATATATATATAATAAGGAAGGAGAAGCCTTAGTTAGCTAGAAGACAAAACAGAAAGTCGCCTGCAAATATTTGACCATGTGCTCGACCGGTGCTCGATCGAGTGCATGGTCGAGTGGCTGATCCGTCAAGTTGTTCTGACGAAGATGAAGAGATGAAGCAATTGGGAAAATATCTTTATTTTGGTCTAAGTCGTTGTTTTGTAATAATTAAAATTAAAGGAATTTACGCTTCAGATCAATGGCTGGCTAGTATATATATATACATTATTCTTGTACGTAGGCCTCAAAAATATGTGAAGGTGCCTACTGTCTTCCTTGTTTTTATTTGCTCGTTCAAAAAAATGGCAGAAGAAATTGGAATATGGAAAAGGCAGAGACCACCATTTACTAATGAAAGTGACCCATGATGTCGAAAAAGAAAATTCAGTAGTGTAAAATTCTACGTTAATAAAAGAAAAATGTGAACATAGATAACCTAAAGACATATATATATATATATATATATATGTAACTACCTGTTTGATTAATTAAGTATTTAGTTTCGAAACTCATTCCACACGTATCTTTTCAACGAATAATAAAATTTTGTTAAAATGATATATCTAAAAAACTAGAAAGGTACCTTAGCCATGGGGATGCTCCTAGTGCACTCTCTCTAGTTAATATATAAAGGATAATGATATGGTGTGAATATAACAATATTACATTGATAATTATGTAGATGGTATATTAAATTGATGAATGCATTTTCTGCTTTTGTGATTGTTCAAGGAGGTTTCTTTCTTTATGCGACATATATTTTGTGGAATTGGAACCCGAAATATCCTCTGAAAGCAAATAAGATTCTTAAAAAAAGCGCTGGTGGAATTTGGGAAAAAGGCTTAAAAGGGACTTCAATAGCATCGATGTTTCCTTCCAACATCTCTACAACTCTGTTAATCGTTGGGCGATCTGATGGGGAAGATTGAATACACCACCAACCCACCAATGTCATCTTCTTTACTAGCTTCTCTTCTTTGATGCTGATTCCATTCTCGATAAGCCTTCCTGAGTGTCCCTTGTCAAGATCCTTGCATATCCATTCATGATAGTACATTGGACTGGTGTTCGATACAGAGCTTTGAGCAGCCGTTTCTTGATTTCTTGCTCCTATCATCTCAAGAACCAACATTCCGTAGCTATACATATCGGACTTGTGGGAAATCCTACCATACATTCTTGAAAATAACTCGGGTGCAATGTATCTTATTGTACCTCTTCTATCTAGTAATGACAAGATGCTCTCTTTTTTCTCGCAAAGTTTAGCAAGGCCAAAGTATGAAACTTTAGGGACAAATTTTCATCTAAAAGTACATTTTGAGGTTTTATGTCAAAATGTACAATCCTTGTTTTGCAGCTATGGTGCAAGTACTCTAAACCACGAGCAACTCTAAGCACAATTCTAGAAAGTGTCGTCCAGTTGATATCCATCGAGATCTTCTCTTAGTGTGGAACAAATATCCGGATCCGCGGATATCCGTTATCTGATCCGAAAACCGAATATCTGGGTGGTCCGGATCCGGATTCGGGTAGTAAACTTTTGGATCCGCCAGATCCGGATACCGGATATTCTTAGACGGATATCCGTATTATATATCTTATATTAACGGATATATAAAACTAACGGTTACATTCAATTGCCATTATATAATTATTAATTAACTAATATAAATAAATATAATTACTTTATCCATTAAAAACTAAAAAAACTTAAAATCTCAATTATGGACGAAATTACTAAACAAATTAAACCAATCTTTTACATTTTATATCACGTATACAAACAATTAAATAACTAATAAAAGCCCAGCCCATCTATCATTTTAACACATATAATATTTATACCAAACTAAAACGTATATATTTTAATTATTTTACTTTATCCATTAAAAACAAACCAAAAACTCAATCCAATAACAAACAAACCCACTACATTAACAAACAAAAAACTAAAATAAAAGCCCAGCCCAAAAACACAAATATACCAAACTAAAACGTTCTAATTTATTTACAGACCACGACTTCTTCCCCTTCCCCCTAAACCTATCTCCTCTTTTTACAACTAAAGTTTTAACCTAGATCTGAGACCAACCACCGGCGGCGGAAGAGAAGATTGTTGGCGCGCATGAAAATATAGTTGAACGAAGTTAGCGGACGATTGCTTCGTGAGATGCCGACAAGAAGCTTCACAAGCATCAATTTTCACCATCCTGTCAATCCATCGCTGCATTTCACCGGTCCGATCTCATCAACGACATGGTGCGCATCATCTCGACGACATGAGATCGAGAGAATCATGAGAGAACAAGAAGATCTAGAATCTAGAATGAGTATAACTTCGGATTCGGATACTCGCGGATATCCAGTTTTTTTTACGGGTATCCGAAACTCGGATATCCGAAATTTTGGATCCGGAGATGGATAGTATAATTGTGTTGGATATCCGGCTCCGTCTCAGGGCTATCTTCTCTGTGATGAGCTTATCAAAAGACCCATTTTTAAGATATTCGTATATAATTGCTCTCTTGAAACCTTCAGAGCAGAATCCTAGGAGGGTAACAATGTTGACATGAGAAGCTTGACTCATGCTTGCAACTTCATTGATGAAGTCTTCACCATTATAACCCATTAGGTCTTTCAGAACCTTCACCGCAACCAAACTTCCATCACAAAGAGTCCCAAATCCGCCACTCCCGATCTGTTCCGTGAATGGATTTGTAATTCTCTTCACTTGAGCTTTTATTATATCCACAAGCACCCCCAAAACCTATGCACATCACAAAGTCGTCTTCAAGAGCCTTCCCTAGATTTTCTACACTCGGACTTGTTTGCAGTGCATTGAGGAAATGTCCAAATGTAGGATACTAACGTTCCTTTTGCAAAATCTCCCGAATTCGTTGAATGATAGACTGAATCCTTTAAGGAAAGGAGAGGAGAGGTTTCTTGTAACATAGTAATTTCTTTTGTGAACAGTTTCATCACTTCGACAACCAATCATGCCACCAAAAGTGTAAACTTCAAGTGAAAAGCTGCAGCCGTAATAAATCGTTAGCAACTCGGTGTTAGGAGCAAATGGAAGGACATTATCCATGAAGGACACATTCAAAGGAGCATGGGGACAAACATTGTTAATAAAATATGATATGGCGAGTCTTATCCTACATGATATATAATATGCAAAATTTGTGTTGCATTCGACTTTGAACTTTTGGTGGCCACATTCCTCTCTGCCAAGAATCCAGAAAGGGTACAAAAGACCGCTCTGATCACCGCAGTTAAATGGTTCACTGCAGTGTCTATAAAGATCGTTGGCTGAGAAAACACAAGATGAGATCACAAAGAGCAACCATATGACTTTAATCGACATATATTTTTTTGGGGAAAGTGATGCAATGCATCCTCGTGTTGGGCTTCGTGGCATATACGTTTTTGGGCCTTACGTATTTGTTTGGTCTTTTGAGTCGGTTTTATCTCTTTCCAGCTGGTTTTGATAGGATAACTTTAAATTTACAGCTTGCTGCATTTTAGGATTCATTTCATGATTTTGTGTTTATTGTTTTGGCCTTATAATTACTGGTCGTCATCGAGTCTGTCATTCATTCAGTTTTGCATCAATAAAAAGAAAACCCAAAAAAAGGTAGGCTTCAGCTACCACCAAGAGCTTATGTTAGGACTCTCATTCTATCTCTTTTGAAACTGATCCCCTTTTGTCTTCAACAAGCTACCTTCACACCATCTTTTTTTTATTTGCTTCCGCCTCTGTATTAGTTGGTATCAGCTTTGTTTCGATCCTGTGTTGTTGTCATGCGTCCTAGAAAAGACGAGGTTGGTGCTGATGCACGCATAGAGGAACATCCCCGTGATTAGGCTGAGTTCAGGGATGCTCTCTTAGAGTCGCAACATAATCTGTAGACGTCACTCACGGAATCTCTGTGAGTGATGACAAAGAAAATTGTTGAGCGCCTCGGACATTGCAACCCACGCCGTTGCGACTGTGACAAACTGACAATCCCTTTGCTCATCGTGAACTGGTCAACTTCCGTCAACATGATGACCGATTCCACGACTCTTGTTGGGAAGCTGCGTTCAGGGTTGATATTCCGGAGTTTCATGGCAGGTTTCGAGGAGACCAGTTGCTGGACTGGATCGTCTTGGTCGAAGAAATTTAAGAGTTCAAGGAGGTCCCAGGTAACAGTCATGTTGCTCTGGTGGCAACGAAGTTCAGGGAAGAAGCGCTTCCTGGTGGAGTCAATTGAAGCTCACACGCTCTAGGTTAGGTAAAGCCCCCATCCACACTTGGGATAAGCTTAAGAAGAAGTTGCGTGAGACTTTTCTCTCATAACTACGACCGCATAATGTTTACCCATTTACAAAACTTGCATCAAGGATCACAGTCAGTTGATGAATATGCTGATGAGTTCTACGATTTGCTCCCTCGCAATGATATTCACGACAGTGAAGTTTAGCTGCTCTCACGGTTTATTGGCGGCTTGTGTGCTCAAATTCAGACATCTCTAGTGAAAGAGTGGGGAAGTATAAGATTGATAAAAGATGGTTCTAATCAAAGAAAAAGAAGAAAGAAAAGAAGAGTATAGAAAAAAGCTTTTATGTTTTAAGAAGTAAGAAGAAAAGGGAACCATAACAAATAAGAAAGAAACCCCCATTCCACTAGATGATTCAAATAAGAAACCTCTCATAAGGCTTAAAAACAAAAGAGAAAAGGGTATTTGAGAAAAGATGAAGATAAAGGGTAGAACTAGGACCATTTGGGATTAGAATGTTAGGATCAAATATTTTGGGTACCTTTGGGTAGACAAGGTTTTGTTCTTGTATGTGTCTAAGTGTTCTTACCTTTAGCATTCTTCTAAAGCTCAATCCATTTTTCATGAAAGAACCTTGATATTGATAAGCCCCACTATGAAGAGAGACCATCATTGTCTCTAAATGTTAAAGGAAATGGTTGAACTGAATGCAAGTGGATGTCTAAGGCTTGAATCAGTTATGCTTGTGATAGGTTTGTCTAAAGTCTTTAAGTAAAGCTCATTCACCTTGCATTATAGTACTAGTAACTTGGACATTGATTCTAGCTATTTTATGATCAAGCTTTAGGTGCTGAGATCCCACTTTCAAACCTCACCTTCCTACTTATGTCTTGTTTATTTGTTTGAGGGCAAACAAAGACTAAGTTTGGGGGTGTTGATGTTTATATATTTCACCATGTTTTACCTTAGTTTATTTACACCTTTTGCATGATTTACTAGCTAGTTTGGTTATTATTGAGTAGGTTGAGGTCACTTTGTGCATTAGATAGGATTTGCATTGCATTTGCATGGTTTCTAGCATAAACATGTGATTTGGACCCCAATGAGCATGGAAAGGTGCTAAGGAGGAATAGAGCTAGCAAGTGAAGCAGACAAAGGGGCTGGAGCAGAAGAGAATCAAGGTCCGGAAGTCCACTCGACCACCACACTCGACCGTGTGAGGAGAAGGACTCGACCATTGGAAGAAGCAGAAGAAGAGGTCACTTGACCATGCACTCGACCGAGCACATGGTCGAGCTGACGGAGCCGCCTCTTTATTTTGTCTTCTAGCCATTTTAGGGTTTCCTTTCCCTCCTATATAAACTCAATGTATTCTATGGCCGCCTACAAGCCACTTTTTCAAGAAAAAATATGAAAACCTAGTTTTTACCCTTTTGGGAATATTTACTTTTTGCTTATATCATCAGCCATTTTTTGTATTTTTCTCTAGCTTTCTGATACTTGTTGGTTCCATAACTTTCAAAGTATTAAGAATTTGAGTTTGATTCTTTGTTCAATATTGTAGATCTTTGTCTTATCTTTCTAATCATGCAAGTTTCATTAATTTCTGGGTTTATGATTTTGTAATTTTTGTTCATCGTGTTTAGTGAATCTGAGTAGTGTGTTAGGATCTTAGGGATGGATTAAGCTGGATAAGAGTTATGGTTGTTTAGATTGATCAAGCTTGATTGTTTATATATCTCTTCCAGATTTGCTGTTCTCTATGCTGTTCTTATATCTGAGGGGGTAAGAATAGATCTTAAGCTTCCTTGCATCATACCAATGCTTAGGTTTTTAGATAATTCATCTACTGGAGATTACTGTGCCTTAGTCTAAGAGATTAATTGTCTAGGGTGGTTTTTGACATGTAATGATTTGGATCTTTAATGCCTGTTTTTATATGTCATAGCTAGTGAGAACTAGGTCTAGGAGTATCTAAACTTGATTGCTATTGTCATGAGAATGGATTAGTAAGTTTATGAGATCATTGTCTAGAGATAGCTCATTGTTGATTGAGGTTTGTTGATCAATTTAGGTAACCATAGTTTGAGTCCAGCCCATGAATCCATCTCTAGGACCTACTTTTTTTTATTGATTTCTCTGTTTGATTACTATTATCTCCTTCCTGTTTTGATTTCCTTGCATTTGGTTCCGTTTTGATTGTTAAATCTGTTTTTGTTCTTCGTTATAATCCACTCGAACTGTCACTCGATCGATCATACGATCGAGTGATTGCTCGAGCTCCTTTCAGAGTTCTTGTTTATGTTCTGCATCTTTCTTATTTCATTCCTGTTTCATTGCATTCATTCCTGTTTAATCATGTTGCATTCATTTCATAAGCATTTGATAGTTCTTGTTCATGTTTAGTATAATTTCAGCTTTGTTTATACTGTTCACTTGCATTTTGTCTCTTATCTTAGTAGTTTTACATACTGCATTTCATTACTGTCTTTAGGTTGTTAGTATAAAATCATCCTGGTTTCTTGCATCACACTCATTATGGTTTGACATCCTTTATGCTACAACTACATAAGCCTTGCATTCCATCTGATCATTCATCATCACTATAATCATCTCACCACACACAAAACATATGTTTCAAAGACACAAACCACGACAAAGAGGTGATATTTGATTCTTCTCATAAGGAAGATGGGGTCGCATTGCCACCTGCTGGAACGCATGGGGATTCTGGAAATTTACTTGTTTTTTTCCGCACTTGCTTGGCTCCGCCGAGCAAGACAAATGCACGGTTGCGCACTAACATTTTTAAGTAATCTTGCACAATTAACGGCCACGTATGCAGCTTTAACATTGATTCAGAAAGCTATAGGAACGTTATTTCTGACTTTTCAGTCCGGCGGTTGGGTCTACCGGTTGAAGCGTACCTAACACCTTACTCTTTAGGTTGGGTGCAGGAAGGAGTGGCTGTGCGGATATCTAATCGTTGCTTGGTGCCTTTATCTATTGGTCCAAACTACAAGGATAGGACATGGTGTGACATTGCATCGATAGATATCAGTCACCTTATTCTTGGGAGACCTTGGGAGTTTGATCGTAAGATCATTCACGATGGTGCGAAAAAAACTTACAGCTTTACCTGGGAGACTCACCAGATCATGTTGTTGCCAAACAGGGATACTCCTCCACCTCCATCTCTGGATAATCGTCAAGCACCGTCGGAGCACAATCAACAACCGCCGCCCAACTCATCGCCGTTTTTATGCTCTTACACACTTTTGTATGAGGAGTTACTTCAGGGTGAAGTTGCTTTTGCATTGGTGTCGAGTTCTACTGGTTCTCCGATTCAGCAGTCATCGTCAGACTTTGTTAGCGTGCTATAGGAGTTTGGAGACATTTTTCCTGTGGCCCTCCCTCCAGGACTTCCTCTTTTGCGGGACATTCAACACCAGATGTACCTTGTGCCCGGTGTGACATTGCCTAACCGCCTGCACTGAAGGATGAGCCCTAGTAAGCATGAGGAGCTGTGACATAAGGTCGAAGACTTCCTCAGAAAGGGTCATATTCAAGAAATCTTAGGTCTGTGTTATGTGCTCACACTTTTAATACCGAAGAAAGATGGTTCTTGGCGAATGTGTGTTGATAGTAGGGCTATTAACAAGATCAAAATGCATTACAGATTTCCTATCCCTCGATTGGATGATTTGCTGGATCAGATTGGTAAGGCTTTGGTGTTCTCCAAGATTGACCTCGAAAATGGGTATCATCAACTCTGGATCAAACCGAGAGATGAGTGGAAGATGGCCTTTAAAACCCGGGAAGGCTTGTTTGAATGGCTGGTCATGCCCTTTGAGCTGTCTAATGCACCGAGCACCTTCATGCACATTATGAACCAGACTTTACTTCTTTTTATCGGAAAGTTCTTAGTCGTCTATTTTGGCGAGATCTTGATCTTTAGCTCGTCAAAGGAGGCTAATGTAGATCATCGCCCTGCTGTTCTTGATGTTATGCGCAAGAAGCAGTTGTTTGCGGAAAAGCATAAGTGTTAGTTTGGGGTCCAAAATGTTCTATTTCTTGGATATATTGTTTCTAACGAGGGCTTGTCGCCTGAAAGGTCGAGGCTATTCGTTCCTGGACGGTTCCACGCACAATGACAGAAGTATGAATTTTTCATGGTTTGGCGTCGTTATATCAACGTTTTGTGTCCCATTTTATTGGCATGAAGCTTGGCAATTTTGAGTGGACGGCCGTAGCAGATAAAGCTTGGCAAGTTTGAGTGGATGGCCGAAGCAAATCAAGCGTTTCAACGTGTTACGGAGGCACTGACGTCCGCCATTGTTCTTGTGCTCTCGGACTTTACCTTCACATTTGAGCTACATTGTGATGCATCGAAGCTTGAGATAAAAGTAGTTTTGATCCAACAACGCAGACCGGTAGCCTATTTTAGCGGGAAGTTGTCTGGTGCTCGCGCGTGTTATAGTACATATGACGTGGAATTTTGTGAGCTGGTACAAGCAGTCAAGCATTAGCGGCACTATTTGGTTTAGTGAGAGTTTGTTCTGTTCACCGACCATGATGCTCTCACCACCTCGATAGCCAAGCTAAGGATTTTTGTATGTATCCTAGCAGGTTCAATAAACCTTATGTAGTTGTAGTACTTAAGGTGTCAATCCAAATGGGATGATGCTATCACTCAAGATGCAATCAAACAGTCACAAATCAAGCCAATTTCAAGAGTGGTTTATTGTCTAACAATCCTAGAATGATCAGAATGCAAAATGGAAATGAACTACAAAACTAGAAACGAAGATTTATGCCAAGAAGTAAATATGAATAAAAAGCAAAAATGATTCTAAGCATGAACTAGATAGCACGATCAGAAACGGTCTCAGGAATGCAATATCAATCAAAAAAATAGAAGTCCTAAGGATGGAAATAATTGATGTCGGCGTAGTCTCCTAGTCTATAGAGTGTTTAACATGTCTCAAGCAAACTATCCCTAGACAGTGAACATCACAACTTAGCTAATCCAATCTCTTGACAGAAGCTACTCAGACTCAAACACTTCCAAAACTAGCTCTCGCTAGAGAAACATGATCAAGCAGACATGACAAGCAAGTTCATTCACGTCAACAAACATCCTAGACAACTAATCTCTTAGGCCAGGAATGTAAGTCTCTGGCAATAGTTGGTCAGACATTTCATCAAACACCTTTTGGGTGTGGAAATGTCTAAGACCTACTTCCAATTGATCAGAGAGAAACTAGTATTTCTAACTCTAGTCTAGAAGGGAATCATACAAATCTAAACTTAAACACCCTACATACTAAGATCCTCCACCTAATCTATCCCATCCTCAAGAACTCTAACACTACTCGAATCTGGAAATCATCATCAAGGATACAAACTCAGAAGACATTGAATCAAGCATAATCAGATAGATAAAAATGAGATGAACAACTTTGTAGAAGAAATCAAATGAAAAAACTAATTAAATTCAAACATATATGATTACAAAGTCTCAAAACGTTTTAGGTAGCTAAGTAAACTTTAAGGAAAAAAAACGAGATGTCTGAGTAAAGACTTAACAAAATGTATTTATAATAAAACATGGAAAGCCCTGAAACATTAAACAATAGGATAGAGCGTCGGTTCCGGAATCGGGTTGGCTGAGTCGGACCGTCTTTCTTCCTGACATGTGCGGTCGAGTCGGTGCACGTGGAACGGGTCGAGTGGAGTGGTGTTGGCTTGAGCTGGGTCGAGTGGAGTGACGTCGGCTCGAGTTGGGTCAAGTGGAGTGGCGTTGGCTCGAGCTGGGTCGAGTGGAGTGACGTCGGCTTGAGCTGGGTGTATATGCATCCACTAAAACGATGATAACTCTTGAACCATACCTCCGATTGGCTTGCAATAAACGGAATTGGACAGATGACTAAAGTCCCTACCACTTTGATGAAGACGTCGAAAGCTGAATCCCAAAGCAAAATCTTCACTCGACTTGATCAAAGACGTGGAAGGTTGGGTCGCTGGGTAGTGTAGGTCGAGTCGCATGACGTCCATTCCGGGCATGCTTGGTCGAGTCGCATGTCTCAGCCTCCATTCGGTTCCAACAGTCTGGACATCTCCTAAAAACCTGAAATACTTCAAGATGCACAATGTATGCAAAGATGATACAAGAACTACCTAAACATGCAAAGTGTATAAAAGAGACTAGAAAATAATGCAAAACAATGAGTTATCCAAGCTAAATGCATGATAAATACATGGTAAGGAGAGACAAAATATAGACATATCAGTTGTGAATTTCTTACCTTCAGCAGTTCATGTTTTCGATTCGCCATCAGTCGGACAAGACCAACTGAGTCGCGGATGCTCTTAGTCGACGCATTCGTTGCTCACTACCATGCACATGTCGGTGAAGGGCTTTGCTAGCTTTTTGAACTTATATGCTTCTGATCCGTATTTCTCCAAGATCCTTCATGAGGTCTCTCACGGTCGGTTCGATAAGTTCACTCTGCATGACGGCTTCTTTCATGGGAGTGAGTCTTTGTGTACATGAGTGCAGTTTGTGGCTCCAAATAATCAGTGAAATCCACAATGAGAGTCACGTTGGTAGAGTTCGGACGTTGCAGCTGGTCACGATATCCTACTTTTGGCCGTCACTTCGGGGAGATGTGGAGCGGTTTGTGGAGCGCTGTCGGGTGTGTCAGCTGTCTAAAGGAAAGGTTTCTAACGAAGGTTTGTATTTACCTTGGCCTATTCCTACTCAGCCATGGACAGACATTAGCATGTATTTTGTTTTGGGTCTCCCTCGAACACAATAAGGTTTTGACTCTATTTTTGTGGTGGTGGACCGTTTTTTCAAGATGGCGCATTTTGTGTCCTGTAAGAAGACTACTGATGCGGTGAATGTGTCTACACTATTCTTTCGGGAGATCTAACGTCTTCATGGGCTGCCTTCGTATATTGTCTTGGACCGTGACATGCACTTTCTTAGCCATTTTTGGCGTTCGCTTTTGAAGCTATTACGTACAAGCTTAGATATGAATACTGCATATTATCCTCAAACGGACGGTTAGACCGAAATGACTAACCGTAATTTGGGTGATCTTTTGCGTTGTTTGGTTGGCGACAATATTAAGAGCTAGGACGTCAAGTTGGGGCAAGCTGAGTTTGCTCACAATCATGCGGTCAACCGTAGCATTGGGTTGAGCCCGTTTCATGTTGTTTATGGGTTGATTCCTCGTTGTCCATTGGACTTATCCCCGATACCCGATAAGACTCGCCTTCATGGGCAGGCGACATATTTTGTCGAGGAACTGCAGAAAGTGCATCGTCAGACACAAACTACCTTGGAGACGTCGGTGGCTAAGTATAATGCCGCTGCCGACAAGAAGCAACGTGTTGTCTGATTTGAGCCGGGTGATCTCGTTTGGGTGGTTTTAACTAAGGACCGCATGCCTTTGCGGGAATATAATAAGTTGAAGTCGAGGAAACTTGGTCTTGTTGAAGTGGTGGCACGTATTAACGATCATGCTTATTGGTTGAAGCTGCCGGATCATATTCCTACGGTGGATGTGTTTAACGTCAAGTACGTTTACCCGTTTCATGGCGATAACCCCGAGCCGGATTCGTGGTCGAATCCTTCCTCACCGAGAGGGACCTGATGCAGCGCATCCTTGTGTTGGGCTTCGTGGCGAATACGTTATCGGGCATTACATATTCGTTTGGTCTTTAGAATCGGTTTTATCTCTTTCCAGCTAGTTTTGATATAGGATAACTTTAAATGTACGTCTTGCTTCATTTTAAGACTCATTTCATGATTTGTGTTTATCGTTTTGGCCTTATAAGTATTGGTCTTCATCAAGTCTGTCATTCATTCAGTTTTGCATCAAAAAAAAAGAAAACCCAAAAAAAGCTAGCTTCACGTACCACTAAGAGCTTGTGTTCGGGCTCTGAGAGGAGGACTCTCATTCTATCTTTGTTGACCGATCCCCTTTCGTCTTCAACGAGCTACCTTCACACCAGCTATCTCTAATTTGCTTCCTCCTCTGTATCAGAAAGGCTGATTATTTTATTTTAAGTGAACATAAGAAAAAATGGTACGTGAAGAAGAAGAAAAGAGATGAAGTCATGAATTGATTGGTGAATGGCTTTTGTATATAATGTAAGAGTTGGACTAAAGGAACCAATGTTTGGTCTTTCTAACCAAATCTCACGTTATTTTTTTCTTTCTTGGCGTATGCATGTCTTGTAAGAATAATAAGCAAGTGGAAACGGTAATGCCCATGAAGGACTCTTGAAGTCTCTATTATTACACACAAACACGAGATTGAGATAGAGAGATATTTGTCATTGGTGTTTCGAAATCCTATAAAAGACGTTGAACAATTTTCGAAAATATCACATTTTTATTATTATGCATTGGAAATACCATTTTGTTAGTCAATATTCAAAGAGACCTTTTTATCTTCTTTTTTTTTTTTCATTTAGAGGGAATGAGAAAGTGATATGACGATATATGTGAGACATGATTTGAAATTTGTTCATGAAATTGTTTTAAACATTTTAAACCCGTCTAACCGGGCTTACCGGCAAACTTCCAAACGGAATCTTGTTTAATTTATGAAAACTTTTTCACCTTCAAATATTTTCTTAATTTATTTTATTGGAGATAGCCTATTACAATTTATTTGATTATCTTTTTATTTAATAATCACATTTTATGTCATATTTTGTATGTTTAGTTTTTATATGTTATAAATTACATTCATTTATATTAGTATTTAGCACATACAAGTCTTTTCATAACAATTTTCTCACAAAAGGATCCAAAACATACAATTAAATCTTGAGTGGGACTTGTTGGTAACCCTTAATATACCCTATTCTCCTAAATTTTCACTACAAAAAAAATGGTTGATTGCATCACTTAAATAGTATCACAAAGTAAATGATATCAATTTACATGACTTATTAATAAATGATGCATAATTATGTGTTTAACATCAATTATTATTATTGATGTGGTAATCGAATAATTTGACATCAGTTCAATAAAAGTGATACAATTTTATTTGAATTTGCATCAATTCAAAAATATTTAACAGAAAAATATAATTTACATCACTTAATATAATGATAAAAATTTAATATCAATTAAATAAATGATAAAAAACTGATATCAATAATAAATGATGTTAATTCATACATTTTTGATTTAAATTAAATAAATATATGTATTTCAAAAATTTATTCTATCAGTTGCATATAACTGATGCAAGTCAATATTAATTTACATGTGTCAAATCTCAAAATATTCAATATTAATCTTTTTTATTCTCCAAGGATCAATTTATTTTTTCATAAAAAATCAAACATATATTACTATTTCCCAAAAAAAGTTTTATAAATTTCTATTATTAATTATTTTAAAAATACGAAAATAATATTTGTAGAAATATAAACTATGTTTATTTTCTTTTATTTTGAAAAAAAAATATAATAATTACTTTCTCCACCTAACAAACCTGCAAAAATATTTTATTTTTGAAATAATTAATCATTATATCCCAAATATTTCCATAAATTAATTATTATAAAAAAAATCGTAAATATACAGTGTCCGTGATATATTGATTTTTTAACAATTAATCAATATTATCACAAGTATGTTCCATAAATAATAATTATAAAAATAAAAGAAAACAGATCTGTTTGGATATCGTGTTTTCTTTTATTTTTTTAAAATTTCTCAATATTTCTTGCTTTTATTAAAAATACTGGGGGATTTTATATTTATATTAAAGCTGTTTAAAAAAAAACTACACGATCTTTGTACACTATAAGCAAAAATAATTGATAGTGATCTAAACAACAAATTTTGTAGAAGTTCTTCTATGAATGTCAACAAGACAACCACTGGTAAATCAAATTATGTATTTACAACACATCTTCAGCATCTAATCATAGGTAAATCTTCTTTTCTTCTCCCTATTTTATATCAAGTTTTTTTATTATCAAATATAGAATTCTAATTTTTTATCTGTTATTTTTGTTTATGTATTCAGAAAATCTTAAGATGAAACAACAATGTCATGAAGACAATTGAAAAGAAAGGGAGGGAACAAAAGCAATATGTGTTTCATATAACACTTATGAAAAAAAAAAAATAACAGAGGAAAAAAAAAGCTCAGTTATCAATTTATGATCTGAGTTCATATCAGTTTTTTTTTTTCTGTTTGTAATTCAACGTTGAATGTATGATCTGATCAGTTCATATCAGTTTTTTGTTTCTTTTTGTTGAATCTATATTAAACTAATTGCATTGTATTTATGTTTATTTATCTATTTTGTAAATAACAATTTTAATAAAAGATATTAGTACAGATTCGAAAAGATTTTAATAGATATCAAAGACAATTTTTGCATATTTAAATAATTTCAAAAGTATTTAAAATAAACGAATCTCTTATTATTATTAAAACAAGAAATCTTTTATTAGTATTAGTTATTCATAAATAATACCAAATTTTAAAATTATTTATAAAAACTGACACAATAATTTAAAATCATTTGTTATAACTGATTTAATATAACATCAGTTTAAAATAAATCGATGTAAATTATTTGCATCAACAAATAGTAAATTATTTTTTAAGTGATGCAAATTATATTTAAATTATTTAAATCTGATGCAAATATGTAAAATAAATGATTTAAAATAACCCATTTTTTTGTAGTGTTTGTCTTTCTTCATACAGTAAATAGTTTTTTTTTTTTTTTTTGAACTTTTACAGTAAATAGTTTTCTTTTCCTTATCAGCCACAGAAGATTAATTGTTAGACCAAAAAATCAACATTGTGTGCATCTTTGTTATCAAAGACTAATAACTATTTTACGCACAAGACTAGACGTAAGTGAGACCCAAGATCCTCTATAAACTGAGGAAGAAGGATTGGGATATTTTATTGGCTTTTTTAGACCCATGAAAACATTATACCACATACATATATCAATGCGAAAGTTTTTTAACGACAAATGTTAAAGTTTAATACTATGGCTGAGTTCAATAACGACAAATGTTGAAGTTTTTTCTTTTTCAATGCGAATAATTGCTCTTTTGAAAACTTCAGAGCGGAATCCAAGCAGGGAAACAATATTGATATCAAATGTGTTGCTCACCCTCGCAACTTCATTGACCAAGTCTGATGAGACACAACGTGAGGAACAGGATGACGTGACCAAGACTATGACGTGGCCAAGACTTTAATTAATTAGTGGGAATGTGTTTTAATTTAGTAGTTTATTTCTTGTAAAATCGAACATGAAGAAAATATTGTCTTAAAAAATTGTGTTGTTGTTTAGAGTAATTCTCTTTGGCTATGAAGAAAGTCTGAAATTAGCTTTTATATCTAACGAAATCTTCACCCATTACCCTGAGTCTTTCAAAAGTTTTGTCTATAAGTATAACCCCATTATACAGACTAAAAAAACTATTTTTTCTATTTTATTAAATTTAATATATTTTATTAATATTTTATTGGTAAAAAATATAGTAAAAATTTAAAATAAATTAAACTTTTTTTTTATCAACCAAACAATAATTAAAAAATAACTCTGAGGTTGCTAGTCCAAACCGGAGGAAACAATGTCTCTCGAATTTATTAAAAATAGAATAATTGAATCATATTGAAACTTTTCTCGGATACATATGCATCCCAAATGTGGGGTAAAATTATAATTTTTACCAACATTTGTATTGAAAATCTAAAATGGACAACTAAAACTAAATCCAAAGAGTTTTGACAGGGACTAGCTTGTAAAACCGGACCATACTATCTGCTATATCTGTTTGTCATGATACTTAAGCTGAACAAAGAGGATTTAGGACTTTCACTTGTCTCCCTAAAACAAGTGTTTAGAAATTGACTCACACAAATACACACGATTGTCATCGATCTAATATCCGAGAATGTATCTGAGGTCTTCCAAGTTCAGTAATAACATGTGTTATATTGTTTTTATGCAAATAATATTTACGATTCAACCACCAAGATTTACTCATAAAATAAAAGCCTGCAATCACATCTAAGACTAAGAGGAGATTAATTTTTCCTCTGAAATCCTGGAAGATTCGAAATGAGGCACTACGAAACATTGCAAAACAGGTCTAGGAGGTACTTCAAGAGCATCAAAGTTTCCTTCCAACATCTCTACAACCCTGTTCATCGCTGGGCGATCTGATGGCCAAGGGTGAATACACTACAAACCTACCAATGTCATCTTCCTTGCTATCTCGTTGTCTTTTTCGCTGCTGACTCCATTCTCCATAAGCCCTCCATTCTCTCCCTCCTCAAGATCCTTATATATCCATTAAGGAAAGTACATTGAGCTTGTGCTAGATGAAGGGTCTTCATTTGGTGTTCTGTTCCTTGCTCCAATTATCTCAAGAACCAACATTCCATAGCAATACACATCAGACTTGTGGAAGACTCTACCGTACACTCTTGAAAACAGTTCAGGTGCAATGTAACATATCGTTCCTCTTGTATCCAGCAGTGACAATATGCTTTCTTTCCTCTCGCAGAGCTTAGCAAGGCAAAAGTCTGACACTTTCGGGGAAAGATTGCCATCCAATAGTACATTTTGTGGTTTGATGTCGAAATGTAAAATCCTTGTTCTGCAGCCATGGTGTAAGTACTCTAGACCACGAGCAACGCCTAGCGCAATCCCATTCAGTTCGTTCCAGTCCATATTTGATGACTTCTTGCTTGAGATGAAATTATCAAGAGACCCATTTTCCAAAAACTCATAAATAATTGCTCGCTTCGAACCTTCAGAGCAGAATCCTAGTAGAGTAACAATGTTGACATGAGAAGTTTGACTCATGCTAGCAACTTCATTGATAAATTCTTCACCATTATTACCCTGTGATTCTTTCAAGACCTTCACTGCAACCACACAACCATCAGAAAGGGTTCCTCGGTACACAGTTCCAAATCCTCCTCTCCCTACCTCTTCTGCGAACGAGTTTGTAATTCTCTTAACTTGTGCGTAGCTATACTTCTTAAGTGTAATAAGTGCGTTGACGTTCTGTTGACCCACATTTTGTGATGTTTTTCTTTTTTTTCTTTCGGATAATTTGGAGAAACAATGTTGTTAAGACGAGGAATAGAAACAAAGTAACACCTACTCCTGAACCTGAAAGAAGAAAATTATGCAAAACATAAATAGTTTGGTTAAGAACTATCTTAAAGAAAATCAAAAATAGTCACCAAAACAGGAGAAGGTTAATTAATCACCTATTTTTGCTTTAGAAGAGATCCCTGCATCTATGGAACGAAAAAAATGTTAGTTGGAACTCAAAAATATTTAAGGAGGCAAAATTGGTGGTTCTTATGGAAAAAATTAGACTTGTTAGTATATTTAAAGAATATGACAAGACTAATCACCTGTTTTCACAAAGGTCATTTCAGTTTTAGATGATATATGGAGTTTGCAGCTACTCATAGAGAAGAAGAAAATGCAACAAGTGAAAAGTGACGGAAAAAGATTGCACAAGCTAATGATATTTCAGAAGGCATATAGAATGAGGAAATCCTGTTGTGGGCAATCTATTCTTACCAGTTGAAGGATAAAGCGGATTGCATTTAACTTCAGATGGCAAGGTTCTATCGTAGCTACAGATTACATGAGAGGATGAACATTCTTGACACACTTTTTCATCAATCTTCACCTTCACCTCAAATCCTTTTCTTGAAAAACTTTCCAAAATTTGCATATCCAACTCTTTCTCTTTTTGAAGTAAACTCATAGGAACCTTCACAGCGAAAAAAGAAAGGCAGGTCTCATTATATATATGGTCTCGAGACACGAAGGTCTTATGAAATGGACACAAAAGGAAGACAATATTCTGTATATTGAACATAGTTGAGTACATAGCTTATATAAGCCAAGAGAGAATCGCAGGTCATAAATACAAAGATATGTGCTATCATTCAGGTGAAGTAATTACATAATTGATAATCCCTAAACATGTGGGATATGATTATATACGATATCCCAATACCCTCCCTCAAACTGGAGCATGGAGATTGCATATGCCTAGTTTGCTATGGAAGAACTCAAAAGAAGGATCTCCTAGTGGTTTTGTAAAAATATCAGCCAGTTGAGAAGCAAAATCAACATGAACTGGAGTAATTATAGCTTGTTGAATCTTTTCACGAACGAAATGGCAATCATTTTCAATGTGTTTCGTTCGTTCGTGAAAGACCGGATTTGTAGCAATGTTGATGGCAGCCTTGCTGTCACAGAATACGCGCATTGGTCGATCATGTTTGACACCAAGATCCAAAAGCATACGCTTCATCCAAAGAAACTCCTTTGTGAGAAAAGCCATTTCACGATATTCGGCTTCAGCTGAAGAGAGACTTACAGTATCCTGCTTTTTAGTCTTCCACGAGATGGGGGAATCACCAACTTGGACAAAGTAACCCGTGACTGAACCACGTGTAAGCGGACAGCTCAATAACCCGAATCACACCATTCTGAAATTTGAAAATTATGCTTTGCTCGAATAAGAATACCTTGGCCGCTGTCCCTTTAAGATAACGAATAACTTGTAAAGCAGCGTGCCAGTATTCTGCACGTGGCTGATGCATGAATTGCGATAGAACATGAACACTATAAGTTAAGTCAGGGCGAGTGGCAACGAGATAGATCAACCGACCAATCAATCTGCGATACTGTTCCGGGTCTGTGAGAATTGGAGATTTGGAGAGAGCAAGCTTGTGGTTATGCTCCAATGGAAAATTGTCTGGTTTGGCGCCGAGTAGACCCATGTGAGAAACAATCATCGAGTGTTTGCTTACGCTGACTGAGATAGAACCCATAACGGCTGCGAGAAACTTTGATCCCCAGAAAGTATTTCAAGGCGCCCAAATCTTTCATCTTGAAACAAGAAGATAAATAATTTTTGAAAATTTGCAACGCTGCCTCTGAATTACTCGATACTGTCATATCATCCACATAAATCAGAATGTTCATTTGAACCCCACGCTTGGCAAAAGTAAATGATGAGTAATCCGAAAGAGACTGCACAAACCCGTATTGACGCAAAGAGGTAGTCAACTTTTTGAACCAACACCTTGGGGCCTGCTTGAGACCGTACAAGGATTTCCGAAGGCGACAAACCTTCTTGGCATCAGCAACATGATAGCCAGGAGGAGGTTTCATGTACACTTCTTCATTCAAATCAACATGTAAAAAAGCGTTGTGCCCATCCATTTAATGCACCACCCATTGATTTCCCGCTGCAACCTCAAGAAATAATCAAACAGTTTCCATTTTTGGGCCTGGTAGAGAAGAAGCCCACAAAGAATCACCTTTGTCATCTCATGTGGTGTTGATGTCGGGATCCGAAGGAGAGGAAAACAGAAAAATATCCTCGAAAAACTGAACATCCCGTGAGATAAAAAAAATATTTTTGTCAATATCATACAGCCTCCATGCCTTTTTGCCATAAGGATACCCAACAAAAACATATTTGCGACTTCGAGAGGCAAACTTATTACCTGTGTGATGGATCATTAGCATAACAAAGACTGCCAAAGATTCAGTAATGATCATAAGGAGGAGGAGTGTTATGAATCCGCTCATAGGGTGTTGAACCATGCAGAACAGAACTTGGAGTACGGTTGATCAAATATGCTGCCGTTAACACACATTCACCCCAAAAACTAATTGGCAAGTGAGCTTGAAAGCGAAGTGCTCTTGCAATATTGAGAATATGGCGATGCTTGTGTTCGACGCGACCATTCTGCTGCGGCGTTCCGACACAAGACATTTCATGGATGATGCAGTGGGAACAGAAAAAACTGGCCAGGACTGTAAATTCTGTGCCATTATCACTTCTGATACGTTCGACTTGTTTGTTGAACTGACGTTCAGCTAGGGAGATCAGATTTTTGAGATTTGTGGCTGTCTCTGTTTTATAAACTTGAAGATACAACCAAAGACTTCGTGAATAGTCATCAACGATGGTAAGAAAATAACTGGCACCACTATGAGAAGGAGTCTTATACGGCCCCCATAAGTCGACATGAATCAATTCAAAAATAGATGAAGTTTTATTGCTGCTCAAAGGAAAGGAAGTTCTTGTTTGCTTAGCGCGGAGACAAACATCACACGCCTTATTAGAAATTTCAGAAACAACAGAAACATCAATATTGGAAAGAGAACCAACGACCCATGCAGAAGGATGACCCAATCTCTTATGCCACAGCTCATACAACTTCTCGTCCCGAGATAACACCGTTGCGGCTAACTCCATTCTGAAAAAGGTGAAGGTGCCACAATCACGCTTCTCAGCACCAATCATCATCCTCTAGGCGCGGTCGTGGACAACAAGGAATTTGTCAGCCATTTGAACAACACAACCATTTTCATCCATTAATTGCCCAACGAAAATCATATTCGAATGAAACCCCTCAACATAAAAAACTGATTTTAACTCTAAATGTGCACCCAATATCACAATACCTTCCTGAACCGAAAGAAGTTGACGACCATCGGCGAGAATAACCAACACAGGTTTTTCCATGGTGCGCACATTGGTGAGAAGATCAAAGTGACCAGTAAGATGGTGAGAAGCACCAGAATCCATAATCCAAGAAAGATGAGAGGACTTACCGGAAAGTTTTTCAGTGCTAGTGCTTCCGCCACTATTGAGAAGTTTAACAAGACATTTCCACTACGTATCGTTCAGACCAGTTACCGCATCCCTATCTTTGTCAGTGATGACATGGTTAGCACTTTCAACGGGCGAGGGAGTATAGGTAGAGACGACATTGGCATAGGAGACAACACCACAATCACAACCACGGTTACGAGACACGGGGACACCACGACCTCGAGAAGCGGACGTGCGAGAGCGGAGACGATCACCCCATCACTTGGGATAACCAATAATACCATAGCAGCTCTCGGATGCATGACCAGCACAATCACAATTTTAGCAGAACAAATTTGTCCTTGTCATCACGACAAAACGGTGACCTTGCGTGAACACCAAAAGCACTAACCTCCTGAGAGAGCTCAATAGCGGTGGTGCCATTGCATACAAGATCTTCTTCTTGACAAACGATTTTGTACACCTCCTCAAGAGGTTGAATGAGCACCCGAGAAACCAAGCTAGAATGCACAGTATGAAACGAGGAATCATCGAGACCAAAGAGGAACTGGTGCACTTTGTCTTCATCACGATCCTTCTCATGGAGATCGATGAGATTACACTCACATTTTCCACACTTGCAGATACGCAGAGGATGATATGCAGTTATGCTATCCGAAATCCGAGTAAGTTTGCCAAAATAGGTTTCAATCGCAAGCCCCCGCTGCTTGCAACAAGCCAACTCTGATTTGAGTTGCTGGATCTTTGGTCCATTCATGACAGCAAAACGTTTGAGGTTATCCCAAAGGTCCTTCGCAACATCACGGTGAGAGATGTTGGAACGCAAGGAGGGATCGATGGACATCTTGATCCAAGACATAAGAAGAGCTTGGATTGTCCACCAATCTTCGAGATCGGAAGATCCCTTAGCTGAACGGGGAATGGTTCCGTCAAGAAAACCAAACTTATTCCTTGAGAGCAAAGCAATCTTCATATCACAAGCCCATTCGTCATAGTTCATGCCCAACAGCAACGAATGCGAAATCACGGCGCCAGGATTATCAGCGGCTGTCAAGTCGTACGGAGAAATCGTGCGACGAACCTCCGTGGTAGTCGGTGTTGTTGTCGGGATCATCATTGTTGAGGTCGGTGTTCTCGGGTTTGGTGTTGTCGGGGTCGTCGTAGGTGGCATCGAGTTCAAAGACGCGTTAGACACTGGAAATTTTTTTTTTCTAGATTTGTGTTTCAGGCTCGGATACCATGAAATGGACACAAAAGGAAGACAATATTCTGTATATTGAACATAGTTGAGTACATAGCTTATATAAGCCAAGAGAGAATCGCAGGTCATAAATACAAAGATATGTGCCATTAATCAGGTGAAGTAATTACGTAATTGATAATCCCTAAACATGTGGGATATGATTATATACGGTATCCCAATATCTTATCTATTTCAGGACATGTATAACTCGAACGGTGAGGAGAAAGAAGTTGTGAACGGTATAATGTAACGCTCTTGTAGTTTTGCGAAAGGTTGAAAAGCTTTGGAGGCAAGGTTTCATTGGTAAATATAGAGGAGCAAAAAGGATCTTGCAGCAGCTCTAGACTGACAAGTCTAAGAGTGTAGGATGTTTGATTTATATGGAGAACATGGTACAGATGGTCTGAGATGAGAAAAGAAGTGGTGTTTTTATAGCAGTGAAGCTCCAATAATGGATAACCGCAATGTTTGTTACGATCCCCTCCCCAGAAAGGGAAATCGGCAGTAATGTTCCCACATTGAAAAAGAGTCTCACACCTACTTGAAGTAGAAAGAAGAGGGTGAAATAAGGAGAAAATGAACAAGTATATCAAGCAAGAAGTGGGGAGATAGTACATGATCAGTTTGATCTACGAATCGTTTCTCTTGTATTGTGAGGAAACAAAGAGAAAGAGAGATTAATACTTAGAAACAATGAAGGTTGTGAAGGACCAAGAAAAGTTACAGAGAGGCTTGGAGTCTTCTATTATCACTTGTATTTATTAGTTGACTCATAAAAACGGAACTAAGATATTAGAGATATTGGTCATTGTGTGTGGCCATTTTTTCCCAAAGACTTTTCTTGGAATTTAAGGGGGTGTTATTGGATGATGGTTTTTAAAGGAATTTGATGTATTTATAAATCAGGTGTTATTCAATTATGCATTTTGAAAAATCCATTAAAATCTAGTGTTATTCAATATTTACTGGATTTTGTGTGATTTTGGATTTCAACGTAGTTCGCTTCTAAAATATGAACAAACACAATACCACACTTTTATCAAGCATTTCATTTTTCTCTCCTCTCTCTAGATGATCTCTAACCTTTAACATATTATTGTTTGGTTTTTTTTTTTCTCAATCCTTTTATATAATCATATTTATTCATTATCAAATCTCTGTTATTTTTGAGAACTTTTTTGTGTGTTATTAACTTTTTTTTTTCTAGGTTCATGATCTGTAACTTTTTTTTTTGGTTTATAATATAATCACACTTTTTTTTCTGGGTTCAATATCTCTTTTTCCTCCACAAAGCATATGTTTATAATCACAATTATTCATCAGATCTGTGTTATTTTTGAAATTTTTTTTGTTCTTTTACTTTTTTTTTCTGGGTTCATGTTACCATTTTTTTTCTGGATTCAATATAAAAGTCTGGGTGTTGTTAATTTAATATGGTTTTGGTGTATAATACAATTTATGAATAATTTTTTTTTCTTCTGTAAATAACTTTTAAAAAATCCATAACAATCACCAAAAATACATTATCAATGACTTTCAAATCTATCTTATATGCATTATAAAATCCACACAAATACATAAGACTTTTAAATCCACTAATGTCCTGCATCAATTAAAATCCATTAAAATCTTTAATCCAATAACACCCCCTAAATCTATAGTGGGAACGAGATTATAAGAAAGCTACTCGCCCGATAATGGGTGAGCTTATACCATTTACTAGGCCTGGACCAGACCCGGAGCCTGCTACTATATCTAGATCGAGCCGTAGTATTAAGTTAGAAGATGAAACTTTCAAGGGCATTCCCATCGGTCAACCCATCAAAACTAAGATTCTATATTAATTTTATTAATATTTTAATGTAATACTATTGTCTAATTTAATTGAGCAATCAGATTATAACAGATTAGTAAGAGAGAGTCTATTAGTGTCTCAATACGTCTACTGTGAGACACAAAATACGTCTACTCTGAGACACAAAATCTTTCTGTCTCCTTACTTTTTAATTTTTGTTTATTTTTTTTTATTAAAAAGAGAGACATCATCGAATGTGCAATGGACTTGCACTAAGGGTTCACAATTTTGATGGTCTCTATCGTACCTACAAGCTTGTAAAAATTATGTTGTAAATGTAAATTGGTCAGTCAAGCTTGCCGTAGTTATAAGTTACTAGTTACTAGAACATCTTTTCTAATCGAACAAAACAGTTCTCTCTCTGTCCCGAATATCGAGAAACCAGAAAGCCTAGTCTACTCCAACGCCGGTGAAGCTTTGGCTTGCCGGCGTCGGGATCTTGAATCCCTCCTTATTTCTATTTATATGTTGTGCTCTCTTTTAACTCTTTTTTGGCTTTTATCTCAATCATTCCATTGGTTTCGAAAACCCGCTCAAACCTTATCTACCCCGCCACCGAGCTGCAAATTCTGAGTCTCTTCCGGAGTTAAACGGTGGGGGAGTCCGTCGACGACCCTTTCTCCAGCTCAAACCCTTTTCCCAAACCCTAGATTGAAACAAATAAATTTGGTGCATCCTCAAGTCCTCAGATCCGAGTTAATTCCTCCCTTAGCTGAAGTTTCTCTCCGTCCGGTGAAAGTGTCGAAGGTATACGGCGCTGCCGCGTCTTGGTTAGAGTGCTCTTGGCTGCAAAAAATGGAGACGATACCGAAGAAGACACCTCTGCTCTCCACCGAACGCTTCTGTGCCTCGACGACTTTGAGTTTCAGATAGTCGCTGCCCCCTCCCTCACCGGTGCTAAGTGGATCCAGGCTTGCGCCGCCACATTACCGCCTCCCACTGCTCAGCCTTTGAGGAACTAGGGTTCCCTCTGATGGATCTTTGGTCACAGTTAGGCCCATTACCCATCTTTCGGCCCATTACCAAAAGAAGTTATCTATGCTATCAAATTTTAAGGCCCAAGTCTGTGTTTTCCTCTTCTATTCCAACTGACATCTCTCGAAAATCTTTTCTCTACTCTCTATGGCGGAACCCAGTTGAGTTGTGGATTGATTGTGCTGAGTTGGTCTTGGATCCATTATCTTGAAATCTTGCTGCCGTGTTTATCTTTGGTATGGCTTTGTGAATGTCTAAACTTGCTAGCTCCCTTTCGACAGTTTGATTCTGGCTGTAGAGCTTCCCTACCCAGATCCGTTTCTATTAGTTTTATGTCAAGCTCATCTTTAGTACTGGTTGTTTCTACTTGGTCAATACGAGGTCTCCTCGGTAGTAGAACATTGGTTTCTTCTGAATGGCTTGGAGAACGTTTATGTCTATGCCAGGGTAATAGTTTTGTTTGGAGATCTGCAATGTTGTGTTTTAATGGTGACTTTGAGCCGAAAGTCTCTGTGACTTTGATGCTTGTACCCATTGCCCCCAGATGTCACCTACCGCCACAAGATCGAATGCTTGGGTCTGTTTCTTTGCTTCAGAGACAAACCGATTCCAAGCTTTGTGTGGAATTCCTTGACCTCCATGGCCATGAGCTTCATGTGAGGGAGGACCCACCTGCTTTGTTACGGTTTGACACCCATCTCTTGCGAACCCCAATTGTAGCTTCATCTAGTATCATGAGGTATGTTTCTAAAAGCTTAAAGGACTTTGATCCAAGGCTATTGAACCCTCTCATGTATTTGGCGAGAAGGTCTCTACGTGCTCCCCCCGTGGAGCTCTCTTTTACAAACTCGATTGCATTATCCGCTAGAGTTAACTATCACCACCAGCTGGTCGAGGATTTCGTGAAGTCTAGCTTCAAAGATGAATCCACTTTGGTCCCAATAGATTCTTCAAATCCCTTTGAAAAACTCATGGAACCCTTATCTGTATTTTCTTTTGCTTATCTTAAATCATGTTGTATGAACTCACCTCTTTTGAGGTTTTAGGTTGAATGAAAGTTCTTGTTGTCCAAAAAAAAAAAAAAAAATTATAAGTTGCTCAAATTTTCTAACTCAAAATTAGTATTTCATTGTAAGCGGTTGTAAGGTCTATTTATATAAATTTCTCTCGAGTGCTAAATTTTATGGTTTATTGTTACTCTTACAAATATGTAAGAGGAGATGCAGAAGGAACAAAAGTAAAATAGCAAAACAATTTAATTAGGAGCCTTTCTCAAAACTTTAGATTCATCATTTTGATGCATGCATAACTTTCATTTTGTTTGTTTTGATGTTGTGCATGAAGCAGGTGATCATAGTGCACTCTCTCTAGTTAATATACAAGGGATAACATGTTTTTTTTTTTTTTTTTTGGAAACCAGGGATAACATGGTTTGAATATAAGAATATTACATTTTGAAAATCATATCAAAAAACAATCTAATTATGTAGATGGTATATTAAATTGATGAATGCATTTTGCTGCTTTCGTATCCCGATGTATCCTCCGAAAGCGTAGAAGATTCTTCAAAAGGTGCTGATGGAATTTGGAAAACAGGCCTTGGAGGGACTTCAATAGCATCAAGGTTTCCTTCCATCATCTCAACAACTCTGTTCATCGCTGGACGATCTGATGGGGAACATTGAATACACCACAAACCCACCAGTGTCATCTTCTTGATTATCTCCTCATCTTCACAGTTGATTCCATTGTCGACAAACCTTCCAATGTCTCCCTTCTCAAGATCCTTGTATACCCATTCCGGAAAGTACATTGAGCTTGTGTTCGATGCAGAGTTTTGAGTAGGTCTTTCTTTATTCCTTGTTGCTCCTATCATCTCAAGGACCAACATTCCGTAGCTATACACGTCTGACTTGTGGGAAACTCTACCGTACATTTTTGAAAACAGTTCAGGTGCAATGTATCCTATTGTACCTCTTGTGTCTAGCAATGACAAGATGCTCTCTTTCTTCTCACAAAGCTTAGCAAGGCCAAAGTCTGAAACTTTGGGGCAAAGATTGTCGTCAAGTAGTACATTCTGAGGTTTAATATCAAAATGTACAATCCTTGTTTTGCAGCCATGGTGCAAGTACTCTAAACCACTAGCAACTCCAAGCGCAATTCTTGAAAGTGTTGTATAATCTATATCCATTTTGGTCTTGTCTGAGAGGAACTTATCAAGACACCCATTTTCCAGAAATTCATAAATAATTGCTCTCTTGGAACCTTCAGAGCAGAATCCTAACAGGGTAACAATGTTGACATGAGAAGTTTGACTCATGCTTGCAACTTCATTGATGAAGTCTTCACCATTAGCACCCTTTATGTCTTTCAAAACCTTAACTGCAACAAAACGTCCATCACAAAGGGTTCCTTTATAGACAATTCCAAATCCCCCGCTCCCAATCTGTTCCGCGAATGACTTTGTAATTCTCTTCACTTGTGCATAACTATACTGCTTCAGTGGAATCAGTGCATTGAGTCTTGGTTGTGGAAGTGTCTTGAGGTTTTGTTGACCAAGATCATGCGATGTTCTCCTCTTTCGAAGAAGTAGGTGAAACAACGTAAAAACCAGGACCATGAACAAAATAACACCTACTCCTGAACCTATTGTAAGAAAAAAACAAAAAAACTCATCTCCACAAGAACAAAAAATTCAGAAACAAATCAGGTATACTTTAGGAATAGGGGAAGGTTAAGCACCTATTATTTTTGCCCCAGCTCCATGAGAGATTCCTGCATCAATGGAACGACACCAAATGAACTCATTACCTAAGTGGTATTCATATTAAAAAAAACATTAGGAAACTATAAGCAAGAAATGGTACCAATTTTTTTTGAACCGCAAGTACCATTACGAGGTTCATCTACACAATAACAGATGAATCCACTTGAGCTCTTATTATATCCACAAGCACCCCCGGAACCTATGCACATCTGACATTCTTGGTTAAGTCCAAGCTCAAAACCATCTTCAAGAGCGTTTTTTAGTTTAACTGTAGTCGGACTTGTCTGTAGTGTGTCGAGGGAAGGTCCAGATGCGGGAACAGTAACGTTTCTTTCGCAAAATCTCTTGAAGTCGTTTAAAGATGAACTGATCCCTTGAAGTAGAGGAGACGAGAGGTTTCTCGTCACATAGTAATTTCTTTTGAGAGTAGTCTTATCAATCGGACAACCAAGCATGCCACCATAAGTATAAACCACCCGTGAAACGTCACAGCCGTAAAAAATTGTTATCAAGTCGGTGTTGGGAGCAAATGAAAGGATGTTTTCCACGAAGGGAACATTTAAAGGAGCAGAGGGACAAAGATCGTTGATAAGGTCGGATCTGGCTAGTCTTATGGTACCAGAGATATAATTAGCGTCCAAGATTCTGAACGTTACAGAGGAGAAGCTAACCTCTGCAAATCTTGCGCTGCATTCGAGCTTGAACTCTGGGTGGCCGCACTCTTCTCTGCCAGGAATCCAGAATGGGTACAAGAGACCGTTCTGATTACCGCATTTAATCGGTTGACTGCAGTGACTATGACGATCATTTGATGAGAAAATACAAGATGGGATAACAAAGAGCATCCATATGATTCTAAGGAACATAGATTTTCTTGGGACTAAAAACAGATTGATCATTTTGCTGCAAGTGAAAGAAAAAAGAAAGAAAGAAAATGCTGAAAGAAGAAACAAAATGAAGCGTCTTGGTGAAGGTCTTATTTACTGTTAGAAAGAAAGATAGAGATAAGAAGCCAGTGGAAACAAGACAATATAGCTCACGAAGGACAAGGACAAGTCAAGGAAGGCTAGTGAGTCACTATTAGTGATTTAGTGACAAACACAAATACACGAAAAGGTAGGTTTTGGTCATTAGTGTGGGATTATAATATAATATATTAAATTCGTGAACAATAAACAGTACTATACATACTTAGTTAATTAGGAAAACGATTATATAAAGGGTGAAAAGAAAAAATGCTCAATTTTTCCTTCCACATTTTAAAAATGCAATTGGGAAGGGTCCATTTTTAAGGGTACCCTTTTTTTTTGGTAAAAAAAACTATTTTACCCTTATTAAAGGAAACCTAATTTGTTTCACTTTGCCGCGCTTCTCTCTTTCTTCCTCAACCGACGATTCTCGATTCTTCTTCACATCGTTTATCGGCGATTTTCGATCCTTTTTCGCGGCGATTCTGCGCTTTCGTCTCTCGTACACGTAATTCCCGACAACGATTCCGGTTCTATCGCAGGCAGATTTCTTCTTTCTTTGTTTCTTTCTGGGTTTATCAATTTGGACTATCGCTATTAATTTGGAATATCGCTTTTTAAAATTTAGGGCTTTTAGATTTCTTTGATATCGATTTGGAATATGTAAACTCTTGGATTTATGTTTTCGTAAAACAGTTTTTAAAAGCCCCTTCAGTTTCTTTGATATCGATCCAGATTCAGATCTGACGCATTTAGATCGATAATTGTGTTTGATATGGATTTGAAATTAGTAAATTCTTGTAAATTTGGATTTTTGTTATCTCTTGTAAAACACTTTTTAAAAAGTCCCTGTTAAACCATTTGATATCAATTTTCAGATCGGTCAGAGTTGAATTATGTCGATAAAGTGTGTTGATAAGACGACTTTAGATCGATAACGTGTGATGTTGATTTTTAAAAACCCTTTTATATCTCTTGTAAATCCGTTGAAAAGTCTAATTAAGTGTGTTTCTTTAACAAATGGCATCAAGTGATTTTGAAGCCGCCCTTGCACTACCAGAACCAATATATGATTTGGGTTTTGAGCCAATTGTTGGAGCAAACATATGTCAACATTCGGACTTAAGCCTAGTTGCCAAAGTTAAAGATGCTTTAGGAAAAGCATCTTTCACGAAGCTTCAATCTTCCTTCCTTGGGCCTATCATCAAATTTTCTGGGAAATTATTCTACTACTTGATGCTGAGAAGGCTGAAGACAAGAGGGAGAAACTTACGGTTTACAGTCGACATGCAACCTCTTCGGTTCTCCATGAGAGAGTTCTTCCTTACAACAGGTAATTATAAAGTGTTTGCAATGGTTTTAAAAACCTTTCAATGGTTTTTTAAAACCCTTTTAAAACTCTTTTAAATCTCTTTTAAACCCTTTTAAAACCCTTTTATAACTTATTTATTAGGATTTTAAAAGGGTTTTAAAAGGGTTTTAAAACCTTTTAAAACTATTGTAAAAGGGTTTTTCCCGTTTTAGAAGTTTTAAACCCTTTTTAAAACCTTTTAAAACCCTTTTAAAACCCTTTTAAATTTTAAAATTGTTAAAAGCCCGTTAAAACCCTTTTAAAACTCTTTTAAAACTTTTTTAAACTCTTTTAAAACCCTTTTAAAACTTATTTATTAGGGTTTTAAAAGGGTTTTAAAACCTTTTAAAACTATTGTAAAAGGGGTTTTCCCGTTTTAGAAGTTTTAAAACCCTTTTAAAACGGTTTTAAAACTATTGTAAAAGGGTTTTTCCCGTTTTAGAAGTTTTAAAACCCTTTTATATTAGGCAAGTTTGAACAAACTAACATCATTGTTTTATTAAACATAGGGATTCAATGCGAACCTATTCATAGAGAACCAAGGAATAACGACAAAGATCCAATTAGTGAACCATATTCTTGGGCGGTGAGAGGAGATTACACTTTAACTCAACTTCAATATCGACTATTTAATGAACCAGAAGAGGGTGAAGAACCTTTGGATGACAAGAAAAAGGAATGCCTCGCTGCAGTGGTATTAACAGAAGGTATTTTGATGACACCATATTCATTAGAGAAGATACCTCTGTCTAGGCTTAAGCATGCATCGGATTTCGAGATGTACACAGCCCAACCATGGGGCAAGAAAGCGTATAACATTCTCGCCACATGCATTCAGAAATTCGATAAAGATTCTTGGTCAAAAGGTCAGTATAGTGTCAAGGTATTTCCCTTGGCATTATATATATGGGCCTTGAGGAGAAAATTATGAAGTGTTTCAAGAAAAAAAAAACATAGAGATAAGTTATTGAGGAGAAAATTTGGGGAATTTTACCTGATCAATATATATAATTATATATGTAGTAAACGTAATGGGTGTACTCGAGAACAATTAATTTAATAATTGCTATTAATTATTACCATTGTTAAAGTGGTAATTTACCCATCATAGAGAATCTAATTGCATAAATTTTTAATACCTGTTCTGTTACCTATTCTATTCTGATGATTTTCCTACCCATTTAATAATTATATAGACATGCGGTTTACTATAATACCTTGAATTAAGTAAACAACATCATAATATAAAGAATGTGTCAAGACTTGGTCACGGGTCAAGACTTCTTTCCAAGTTTAAAAATTTTGGAATCGATTTCTAAATATGCAAAGAGAAGAGGAGAAGATTTTCGGCTGCCTCCAATACTCGGGTTGAAAAAAAAAGAACAAAAGTTATTCTCTAAATTCGTAATACTTCTTCACCTCTTAGAATTCAATTACATCACCTGCTAATTTATACGTATATAGTCCATCATATGTATTTATTTATACACAAAAATAGTTAGGACATTCATATGTAAATAACAAAATGTACAAATAATAATAATTTTCAATAAATAATAAAGCTAAGTTGAACTTAGAATTTAACTTTTATTCTATAATATATATATATATATAAATTATTAATAAATGATAATACTACAAAATATTAAAAGGTATTTACAGATCGGATAACAAAACGGGTAATGAGACAGATAACGGTACGGGTATCAAAAATTAAATTAATACATAATACTCGATTTTTACTCACAAATAATATAATTATTATATCCTTCACTCGACCCTAAAAATACGGCTACCCTTTTTTGGGACGGATACGAGCCGAATAACGGGTCAAATACAGGTTACGGTATTAGTTTCCAGGCTTACCTATTAGTAGTTTAATATGACTCAAAACTCACCATATAGTATTATATTATATAACATGTAAATAAATGATACAACATAATCATAATCTTAACAAATAAAAACAAATAACGAAAAGAAAAAAAAAATTTCCCGCGCCACTAACACGGATGATTATCTAGTATACATATATATATATATATATATCTTAGTCTTATTAGCACTAGAACCGCTACTTCAGCATAATATGTTTTTTTTTTTAAAGATAGGAAATGATAGTGATGCATATATAAGAAACTTACCAGTTACTTGATGGAGTGGAATGCATTTAAATTCATATGGAATTTTTTTTCTTATTGAAGCTACAGAAACCATGAGAGGATGAACATTTTTGACACGCCTTCTTACCAATCTTCACCTTCACTTCATATCCTTGTTGAAAGCTTTGTAAAAGATTAGGTTCAAACATGGAGAACAAGAAATTTATTTAATTTTATCAACTAATCCTTTACAACTATTGTCTGTTAACTATATAAAGAAAAAATGAAGATACGGACAAATGACATGTGTATTAGACAGGTGTCCTAACAGCACATGATGGCATTGGATCCAACGGCTCCAAATTTATTGTAGAGGAAACCTCGTGGGAAGATTCCTTTTGCTGAGGACTCTTGCGTGTTGTGTTCCTTTTGTGTTGAGACGGCACCAACGGTAATATCATGTTATTGGGTTTCAAAATTACACTTGGACCTGGACATGTTATTGGGTTTGGACCGGTTTAGCAAAACCTCTGTAACAGCTAGAGTGTTAGTGCTACTCTTGCTAATACACCCCCTCGAATTAATTTGGTGTTGGAGGATTGGGGATACCAAGTTTGTACAACAAGTTAAAAAAGGGTTCTTGAGGAAGCGACTTAGTAAAAATGTCTACAAGCTGAAAATCGGCTTGAATATGCTTAATAATTAAGGCGTTTTGAGCAACTCTTTATCTAACATAATGAAGGTCCACATCAAAATATTTAGACCAAACATGCAGTGCTGAATCGACAGTGAGGTAGACTGCTGAGAGGTTATCAAAGTACAGTTCTAGAGTTTCCTGCTGAGATATACCAAGAGAATCAAGCAATGTTGTTATCCATTTGAGCTCAAAAGCAAAAAAGGACACTGTTAGGTATTCAGCCTCCGTTTAAGATTTAGAGACAGTAGGATGACATTTTGCAGACCAGGAAATGATACTGGTGCCAAGAAAAGTACAAAAACCTCATGTAGAATGTCTTGTTTCTTTGCAGCCTGCCCAATCACTATCATTGTAAGGACGAAGAGCAGAATCTGTATGAGAACTGGTATTAACGCGCATTTGAATTGAGCCGTTCAGGTTTCGAAGAATACGTTTGAGCAGATGGAAGTCAGCAATAGTAGGAGTATGCATCTTTTGACATACGTAATTAATTGCAAACTGAAGGTCTGGTCGAGTGAGGGTCAAATACTGCAGTTTTCCAGCTAGACTTCGAAAGTAAGTAGGATCAGAGAACACTTTATCTTGTCCTTCAAAATGATCAAGCTGAACCGGTAGAGGAGTTGGCATAGGAGCACAATCAAGCATACCAACAGTTACCAAAAGATCTTTAGCATACTTTTCTTGATTTAAAAATAAACCATCTTCATGAAAGTATGCTTGAATTCCAATAAAATAATATAGAGGACCAAGATCCTTCATACGAAACTCCTTATTCAGACTGTCCAAATTTTTTTGAATCAACTGATCATTGCTTCTAGTTAGTAACATATCATCAACATCGAGAAAAAGATACATCATATCTTTGCCATTTCTTTAGAAAGTAGAGACGGATCCAAAATACTGCAAAAGAAACCAAACTTCAGGAGATAATTATTGAACTTGTCAAATCAAGCACTTGGAGCTTGCTTAAGTCCATAGATAGCCTTTTTAAGCTTGCACACATAATCTGGTCATAAAGGATCCTCAAAACCAGACAATTTCTTCATATATACCATTTCTTTCAAAGAACCATGAAAGAATGCATTCTTCACATCTAATTGTTTAATTTTCCATTTCTTTGCAACTTCAGTATGAAGAATAGACCTTACTGTAGCTGTTCTAATTACTGAAGGTTTTAAAAAAATCAACACCTTCCTCTTGATCAAAGCCCTTAGCCACCAATCTTGCTTTTAATCTATCAAGACTACCATCTGAATTGAGTTTAGTTCTAAAAACCCATCTGCAGCCCAAAACATGCTCAGCTTCCTCTGGTGGAGCCAGATCCCAACTTAGGTTTAACTGTGAATGATACACATTTATGATTTGGTTTAACAATTCCAGACTTTGCCCGTTTAGTCATAGGATGTGTAGATATTACTGGAGGACAATCAATGATACAAGATTCGACAACAGGTGAAAGAGTGGAAGCTTCTACAACTGGTGACTGAACAAAAGAAGGTAATGATCTGTTTGGACTTGGAATCAAAACAGGAGCTGGAGTTGATGATCTGCTTGAGGAGCTGCTTGATGCTGAGACAAAATTTAGTGTAGACATGAGAGTTGTTACCTATAGAAGCAGGATCAAAGCCTGTCAGACACTCGAGACTCTCAGTTTCTTGAGTAGTAGACAACACAACGCCGCAATCTGAGTAAAGAGACATCTAGATTGCCAAGCAGACAGTAATGGAGTGTGAGCTTGATGTTCATATATTTCACCATGTTTTACCTTAGTTTATTTACACCTATTGCATGATTTACTAGCTAGCTTGGTTATTATTGAGTAGTTTGAGGCCACTTTGTGTATTAGATAGGATTTGCATGGTTTCTAGCATAAACAGGTGATTTGGACCCCAAGGAGCATGGAAAGATGCTAAGGAGGAATAGAGCTAGCAAGTGAAGCACACAAAGGGGCTAGATCAAAAGAGAATTAAGGTCCAGAAGTCCACTCGACCACCACACTCGACCAGACACTCGACCGTGTGAAGAGAGGGACTCGACCATTGGAAGAAGCAAAAGAAGAGGTCACTCGACCATGCACTCGACCGAGCACATGGTCGAGCTGACCGAGCAACCTCTCTATTTTGTCTTCTAGCCATTTTAGGGCTTCCCTTCCCTCCTATATAAACCCAATGTATTCTATGGCCGCTTACAAGCCACTTTTGGAGAGAAAATATCTGAAAACCTAGTTTTTACCTTTTTGGAAATATTTACTTTTTGCATATATCATCAGCCACTTTTTTGTATTTTTCTCTAGAGTTTTGATACTTGTTGGTTCCATAACTTTTAAAGTTTTAAGAATTTGAGTTTGCTTCCTTGTTCAATACTGTAGATCTTTGTCTTATCTTTCTAATGATGCAAGTTTCATTAATTTCTTGGTTTATAATTTTATTCATCATGTTTAGTATATCTGAGTAGTGTGTTAGGATCTTAGGATGGATTAGGCTGGATAAGAGTTATGGTTGTTTAGATTGATTATGCTTGATTGTTTATATATCTCTTCCAGATTTGCTATTCTCTATGCTGTTCTTATATCTGAGAGGGTAAGGATAGATCTTAAGCTTCCTTGCATCATACCAATGCGTAGGTCGTTGGATAATGCATCTGCTCGAGATTACTGTGTCTTGCCTAAGAGATAAGTTGTCTAGGGTGGTTTTTTTACATGTAATGATGTGGATCTTTAATGCATGTTTTTATATGTCTTAGTTAGTGAGAAATAGGTCTAGAAGTATATAAACTTGATTGCTATTGTCATGAGAATGGATTAGTAAGTTTATGAGATCATTGTCTAGAGATAACTCATTGTTGATTGAGGTTTGTTGATCAATTTAGGTAACCCTAGTTTGAGCCCAGCCTATGAATCCATCTCTAGGGCCTACTTTGTTTATTGGTTTCTTGTTTGATTACTGTTATCTGCTTCCTGTTTGATTTCCTTGCATTTAGTTCTGTTTTGATTGTGGAATCTGTTTCTGTTCTTCGTATCAATCCACTCGACCTGTCACTCGATCGAGCATACGATCGAGTGCTTGCTCGAGCTCCTTTCAGAGTTCTTGTTTATGTTCTGCATCTTTCTTGTTTCATTCCTATTTCATTCCTGTTTCATAGCATTCATTCCTGTTTAATCCTGTCGCATTCATTTCATAAGCATTTGTTAGTTTTTTTTCTTGTTTAGAATCATTACTGCTTTGTTTATACTGTTCACTTGCATTTTGTCTCTTATCTTAGTAGTTTTACATTCTGCATTTCATTATTGTCATTAGGGTGTTAGATCAAAACCATTATCATTTTTGGCTTAACTTAAATTAGTGTTCACATCCTGATTGCTTGCATCACACTCATTATGGATTGACATCCTTTATGCTACAACTACATAAGGGTAATTGAAACACCTTGCATTCCATCTGATCATTCATCATCCCTATCATCATCTCACCACACTAAAAAATTTGTTTCAATTTGGCACCGTTGCCATTTGAGTGTTTGATTGTGACATTTAGGATTTACACAAGTTTAAGATTAAGTTCTATTGTTCATTTGATCACTACTGATTAAGATTCTTCATCTGCTTGGTTGTTTTGAATCTCAGGTACCAACTTGCCTAGCACTCGACCGTCTGCACGATCGAGCACCTGATCGAGCCACCAACCCAGATTTCGTCAGTCTTCTCGTCTCAGTTGGTTCAGTCTTCAACTCGAGCCTGTGCTCGACCGAGTGTCAGGCCGAACGAGTGATCAAGTCAGTTGATGCAAACAAGATCCAAGGGAAATCAGAACCTTCAGAAGTACCTTGATCATATAAACCGCTTACCAAGAGACCTGAGGCAGCAAAAAACCAGAATCCTCCAAGAACAGGAAGATCAATTGCTAATGGAGCAACAAAACAATCAGGATCAAAGGCCAAGACCTATTAGTGCAGGAGATGCTCCAAATACACACAACCAGAGAGCTGGCATAGTTTCTCCTGCAGTTGCCAACAATAATTATGAGATTAAAAGTGGGCTTATCACTATGATTCAGGCAAACAAATTTCATGGTTTGCCAATGGAGGACCCCTTAGATCATCTTGATGAGTTTGATAGGCTTTGTGGCCTCACCAAGATCAATGGTGTTACTGAAGATGGCTTCATGCTCAGGTTGTTTCCTTTCTCACTTTTAAACAAAACTCATCTATGGAAAAAGACACTTCCAACTGGTGCTATCACTACATGGGATGCTTGTAAGAAGGCCTTTCTAGCTAAATTCTTCTCTAATGCTAGAACTGCAAGGTTGAGGAATGAGATTTCTAGTTTTGCATAAAAGAATAATGAAACCTTTTGTGAGGCATGGGAGAGATTCAAAGGCTACCAAACACAATGTCCACATCATGGGTTTAGTAATGAGTCTCTACTTAGCACACTATATAGAGGAGTCTTGCCAGAGATACGAATGTTATTGGATACAGCATATAATGGAAATTTCCTCAACAAGCATGTAGAAGAAGGCTGGGAGCTAGTGGAGAATTTAGCACAATATGATGGGAACTACAATGAGGATTATGATAGAACAGTGAGATTTGTTGTCCTTGATCAAGATGAGAAGTATAAGAAGGATTTGAAAGTTGTTCATGAGAAGTTGGACAAAATTCTACTCAGCCAGCAAAAGAACATTCATTTTCTTGGTGAAGAAGAGACGCCAGCACAAGATGGGGAGAATGAATTTGCTGAGATTTGCTATATGCGGAATCAAGGAGGTTTCAAAGGTTATAATAAGTTCAAGAATAACAACCTCTCCAATAGAAGCACAAATGTAGCAAACCCTCAAGATCAAGTCTACCCACCTCAACAGCCTCAACAACACAACAATTATGTACCTAAGCAGCAACAACAAGGTTACCAGGCTGCAATGTGTCCCCCACCAGGGTTTCAGACCAACCAAGCCCAAGAACCAGGTTTGAGAACTTTGATGCAACAGTTGCTACTTGGACAAGCCAATGGGCATATTGAGAATGCAAAGAAGTTTGCTGAGATACACCAAAAGATGGATAATTCTTATAATGACCTGAATATTAAGTATGAGAGTCTGAACTCTAAAATTAAGTAGATGGAGAGTAACATTGCCTCTACATCAGCTCCAAAGCCTAGCCAGCTGCCTGGTAAAGCTATTCAAAATCCAAGGGAGTTTACATCTAAATCTATCCATTTTTATGAGCAAGCTGTCACTGAGGACAGTGAGGTTCACGATGGGGAGGATTTGTCACAAGTTGAAGCTCGGAGTGAAGGTTTTACCCAGCAAACTGAAGCAGAAAAACCACTCAACCAAGTTGAAACATATCTTTTTGTGTGGTATGATGATAGTGATGATGAATGATCAGATGGAATGCAAGAGGTTTCAATTACTCTTATGTTTTTGTAATATAAGAGATGTCAATCGAGAATGATTGTGATGCAAGCAATCAGGATGTGAAAACTAATTTAAGTCAAGCCAAATATGATTATGCTTTTGATCTAACACCCTAATGACAATAATGAAATGCAGAATGTAAAACTACTAAGATCAGAAACAAAATGCAATGAAACAGGAATAAAATAGGAATGAAACAAGAAAGATGCAAAACATAAACAAGAACTCTGGAAGGAGCTCGAGCAAGCACTCGATCGTATGCTCGATCGAGTGACAGGTCTAGTTACTTGATACGAAGAACAAAACCAAATTTAACAATCAAAAAAGAACTAAATGCAAGGAAATTAAACAGGAAGCAAATAACAGTAATCAAACAGAGAAATCAATAAATAAAGTAGGTCCTAGAGATGGATTCATGGGCTGGACTCAAGCTATGGTTACCTAAACTGATCAACAAACCTCAATCAACAATGAGCTATCTCTAGACAATGATCTTATAAACTTACTAATCCATTCTCACGACAATAGCAATCAAGTTTAGATACTCCCAGACCTAGTTCTCACTAGCTAAGACATATAAAAACAAGCATTAAAGATCCTGATCATTACATGTCAAAATCACCTTAAACAACTAATCTCTTAGGTTAAGCATGATAATCTATAGCATTAGCTTTATCTAACAACTTAAACATTGGTGTGATGATAAGAAGCTTAAGATCTATTCTTACCTTCTCAGATATAAGAACAGCATAAAGCACATCTAATCTAAAAGAGACATTTAAACAATCAAGCTTGATCAGTCTAAACAACCATAACTCTTATCCAATCTAATCCATCCCTAAGATCCTAACACACTACTCAGAACTACTAAACATGATGAACAAAATCATAAACCCAGAAAATGATAAAACTTGCATGATTAGAAAGATAAGAGAAAGATCTACAATATTGAACAAGGAAACAAACTCAAATTCTAAATACTTTGAAAGTTATGGAACCAACAAGTATCAAAGATCTTGAGGAAAATACAAATGGTGGCTAATGATGTAAACAAAAAGCTAAAAATCCCAAAAGGGTAAAAACAGGTTTTTGTGCTATTAGATATTATTGCTGACCAAGTCTGACTTGTTGGGCGGCCACATGTACAATAGATATTTATAGGAAGGACGGGAAGCCCTAAATTGGCTAGAAGACAAAATAGAGAGGCGGCTCGGTCAGCTCGACCATGTGCTCGGTCGAATGCATGGTAAAGTGACCTCTTCTTCTGCTTCTTCCAATGGTCGAGTCCCTCTCCTCACACGGTCGAGTGTCTGGTCAAGTGTGGTGGTCGAGTGGACTTCCAAACCTTGATTCTCTTCTGCTCTAGCCTCTTTGTCTGCTTTACTTGCTAGCTCCAATCTTCCTTAGCACCTTTTATGCTCCTTGAGGTCCAAATCACCAGTTTATGCAAGAAACCATGCAAATGCAATGCAAATCCTATCTAATGCACAAAGTGACTTCAAACTGCTTAATAATAACCAAACTAGCTAGTAAATCATGCAAAAGGTGTAAATAAACTAAGGTAAAACATGGTGAAATATAAGAACATCACAAGTGCTCGAGCAGACACACGATCGAGCACCCGATCGAGTGACTGATCGAGTTGTTCCCGCATAAGCTATTAAACCTGTCAGATATATTCCCCCTGCTTACAAATCTCCATTCCGAGGACGTTTCAAAGAACAAAAGATGAAGGAACTCAGGGAAAGAATTGAAAAGAAGGAAGTGATGGCTTTACAACAAGAAGTTGTCATTGAAAAGAAAGAAGACGAGAGGACCTGCTTTGGAACAATATGCTCCATATCCTCTCTACAAAGACATGCTACTTGACATATCCAAGTAGAAAGCTCAAACTAAAGACAAGAAGGACTTGGAAGAGATTAGGAAAGCTGTTATCGCAACAAAACTTGAAGATCCAGGTCCATTTAATATGCCTTCCTCCTTTAGCGACCTACACTTCAACAAGTGCTAGTGTGATCTGGGGGCATATGTTAGTGTCATGCCTTACTCTATAGCAGAAAAGCTTGGACACACTGAGTTCAAGCCAAGCAACCTCTATATAAGTCTAGCTGATGGTTCACACAAAGATGTGGTTGGTAAATTGGAGAGCTTCCCAGTTAAGATAGGCAAGGCCAGAATTCCTACTGATTTTATCACTATAAAAATGGATAAGGAGTTAGAAGATCCAATCTTGCTTGGGAGACCATTTGCCACTGCAGGAGCTGTTATTGATATTAAGGAAGGGCTGATAAAGTTGAACATAGCTGAAGGTTTGACCATGAACTTTGATATCAAAAATCTATCTAACCAGCCAACCATTGGAGGTCAACCATTTAAGATTGAAGATAAGGTTGATTTTGGGGGTTTGAGAGAAGAAAAGACTTCAAAAGCTAAGGTCTCATCTCATGAGGAAACAGTTCAACATTTATTTATTTATTTATTTATTTATTTTTACTAGTATTAAATATAATTAATAAATATGCATGAATAAATATTTAAAATAGTATTTTTTGCAAAAAAAAAATGTATATATTATTGCTTAGGTGGATGCTGATGTGGAGGAAGGGAAAAAAGTGAAAATTTAACTTTATATCTATATATACCTGCACAGGCGCGAGATTTAATTTAAAGTATTTTCTATCAATATAAATTTTTGAGCTCAAATATATTTATTCAAACTTTTGAGTATAAATCTATATAAACACTAAATTTACTTTATTAAGTGATATAGAACATTAGTTGTTGAAGATAATGTTTCTTTGTTATATCTATCGCGCAATATTTTAGTTTAATATTTTATCAATAAGAATCAATGAATATAAATATAATCATTTAAAGTTTAAAAATAAATCTATAGAAATGTCATACTTATTGTACTATTCTCTATATAACTTATATTTTCTAGTGTCGCAATAATGTTTTCCTGGCAAATCAATAATATATCATGTGGTAACAAAAAAATGACTTAAGAACCTCACTGGAAGAATAAACAATATTGTTGACAATCTTCTAATATTTTATCCCTTGATTCTATATTCATATCCCATGAAAACATCTTTTTAAAATTTCTAATATCGAATATTGATTGTTGACCTAATTATAGAGATTGTTTAAACATATCGACATCCCACATTAATTACATATATACAAAGTTTCATGAATTTTTTTAGTGTTATGTCGCTACAACGGAGTTGTCCAAGTGCATCACCTGCCGTAACAGAATTTCCGACCAATTCAAGAATGCTTAGATGGTGTAATGATTAATCCCGACAATGAATATCTGTTCACTAACCCAAGTTAAATATTTTTTCTATCAGTTTGCTGCTGATCTGCTACAGTCGGGGGCTCCTCTTGGCTGTTGGGCTGCTGGTCTGCTACAGTCGGGGGCTCCTCTTGCCTGCTAGGCTGCTGATCTGCTACAGTCGGGAGTTCCTCTTTCATGCTAGGCTGCTGATCTGCTACACTCGGAGGATCCACAATACCAACATATACTGGCTCATCATCTGTTACCTCTTTTTTTTTTTTGGTGCAACCTTTTTCTTTTGTCGACCCATCTTAAATCACCTGCATGACGGAAGAAACAAGTTAGAACCTATCGATGCTAAACATATAATCTGTAAACAGACATCAGAAAAAAGCATACAATGAGTTAACAGACATAAACAAAAAGCATAAACAAGAGCAGACAAATTGAACAAGAAACTACATTTGAGACATATATGCCTTCATAATCAGTTCTAGCATATTCAGCTTCATCCAGTTCAACATCCATGTCAACATCTACTGGCAACAGACCAATATCTGCAAGTCCATCCTGGGCAACTTCTTTACTATATGTCCGTGTAGAACTTCTCGTAACAACATGCCAATTTGATGAATCATTTTCCTGTGAATAAAATATTTGCTTTGCCTGAGAAGCTAGTATATATGGATCCCTCAAAAATCTTACTTGACTTTGATTCAAGTTAACAAGTGTAAACCCATCTTCAATCTTAATTATGTTACCACTTACTGCCCATTGACACCTAAATAGGGGAACATAGAACACATTATAATCCAGCAATATGATGTCAATGACTCTCCCATAGTAGGATACCAGATCAACTACTTGGGAAGTATCTTTAGCATTAGATCTACATATAGTCGTTGCCTCATAATAAACCCCACTATTCTGATTTTGCCTTTGAAGTGAACTCGTGTGAAAACGTTGCCCAGTCACATATAACCAGTATAAGACCTTACACTACACCTTGGACCATATGCCAGCCATTTAATTATGTCTTCATGATTATTTGAAGCCGTAGGTATCTACCAAATTAAGAAAAAAATAAGAGTCAGTCACTTAGAGATAACTAAACCACACTCATCAATACATAACATTTACAATATTACTTGTCTGTTCTTTTAACCAAGATGCAAAATATTTAGCATGCATAGTCCATAACATTGATGCATATCACGTATACACCTTGGATTTATGTTTTGTAGAAGTTGCAGGTGCATGCTTAGAAAAGAGAAATACAAAAAAATAATCAGCTTGATATATATATACAATGCAAATAACAAGGACATATATAAAATAAACAAAACTTACTCCACATAAGGATCCAAGGCAGCCATATTTTGAATGACATCAAGATGGATTATGTTCTTCTCCATTTCAGTGAGAGTAAATGTCGTTCCTGCGGATATCGGACGACCTTCTAGTATTAAGCTGTCCTATCAAGTTTTTCTTCTATCCTTGTTGTCTTTTTCAGAAAATCACTACAGAACTGCATGCATTATTTTGCAATATATGACTCAACAATACAACCCTCTGGTCTTGCAGAGTTTCGTACAAAGTCTTTTAGAACTTTCATATATTTGCAAATTGAAAGATATTAACAACAAAATAGACAATCACTACAAATAAATAAATTTTTAAAATCATAGTAGACAGGCGCTATACCTTTCAAATAGATACATCCATCTAAAATGGACTGGTCCACCTAGTCGAGCTTCCCTTCCTAGATATACTGTCAAGTGTACCATGATTTCAAAGAAGCTGGGAGGGAAAAACCTTCCAAACATACAAAGAATTTCCACAATTTCAGCTTCCATTACTGAAATAACCTCTATATAAATAACTCTCTGACACAAATGTTGAAGAATGTGCATAAGCGCAAGATTTTTGTCCTAGGACCTTTTGGTAACAAACCTCCGAGTGCAACCGGAAGTAATTGTTGCATCAACACGTGATAATCGTGGGATTTGAGCCATGTTACCTTACAGTCCTCTAATTATACTGCCCTTAATATATTATAACAGTACCCATCTAGATCTTTAAAGTCAAATAGACACTTGCAAAAAAATTTCTTCTCTGTCTTGGAAAAAGACCAAGGTGCTGCGGGAAGATAGGTTCTCTTTCCTTGGATGTTAGGATGCAAATCCTTTCTTATACCCAGATCTTCCAAAAATTTCTGTGACACATACACATGCTTTCTTCTAAACTTCAAACACTTACTATCTTTGTTTTCCCCACAAATGGGACAACCCATTTTCCCTTTTATTTTGCAACCAGCGAGGTTTTGACCTTAGAGTAAATGTACTTTTACTAAAGGCGTCATATGTTAACTCTCCCTTCTTCCATAGATAGTTTAACTCGTCGATAAGGGGCTCCAAGTAGACATCAATACTATTGCCAGGTTGTTGTGGACCGGGAATCATCAAGGTTAGCATTATGTTTTCCTTTTTCATACATAGGTGAGGAGGAGAGTTATAGTTCACTAACAGAACAGGCCAGCAACTATACTTATTATTCTACATGTTGAATGCATTAAATCCATCAGTAGAAAGTCCAAGCCGTAAGTTCCTCTCTTTGGCTGCAAATGAAGGATACTTGTCATTCATCTTATCCCATGTAACAAAATCCACAAGATGCCGGAGTTTGCCATCACTGCTCTTGTTACTAAAATGCCACCTTAAATCCTTGGCCATTTCCTCAGACCTGAACATTCTCTTCAATCGTGGGATTATCGGAAAGTACCGTAATACTTTCTGTGGGACACCTTTCTTTACTTCACTAGTGTGCATATTAATCTTCCACCATGAAGTATTGCATTTTGGAAAATTGTCTAGCTTCTTGTACTTCTTTCTAAGTAGACAGCAGTCATTAACACATGCATGAATCTTTTTATACCCCATATCAAAGCTCTTTAGAAAATTTTTAACATCATAAATGTCTCAAGCAGTTCATTGAATTGTCGGACCAGCCATTATGTGTCTTAAGCCTGAACAAAGACACAATAGCCGATACCTTGTTGTTGTTTGAACAACTTTTATATAATGGCGTTTTAGCATCTGCTTGAGACATTTAGTTTGCTTTCACAACAAATTTAGTTTGCTTTCACCATCAACCACTAAGTTCACATCTCCTTGACGATACCAATCTCTATGCAGCTTACAAGCCTCATCAATCGCCCTAGTTACAAGATGATCAACCATGTCGCTGCCTGAATGGCATTCTACATTACAACAGTCTTTGCAGGGACATATCATCATATCAATGTCCCCTAACGCCGCAGACACATCCCGTACAAATTTCCGAGTGCGTCTCTCATAACCAGGATCAGCTCTTCAATGAATAAGAAATGGGACAAAATAAAGAACTGCGGAAAGTATCCAAACCCCATCTGAAACCAAACCTATATAAATCAATTCCTTACCTGCATAGATGCACCCATGCCTTGTCCAACATTATATGTTCTAAGCTTAATTAAAACTTTTATAACAACATTTCAAAACACAAGCAACATTAAAAAAATGTTCCAAATAAGTAAATAACTCAATCACATACCACATCAAAGACGTTAATATCATCTGAAGTGCACAACAAAACAATTACAGCCACAAAAAAAAAACCAACATACAAGAACAACAATCACAATAAAAATAACAACCGTAAAATTTGGTGGAAAGGGACTAACCTGCACTGTTGAGTACAACAAAAGCATCAGTTCCCCAATGGCAGCAACCACAAACACTTGACAAATAACAAAACATATCCAATTAGATATGCTTTTAAGTTTGGATAAGCTTTGGAATTTGAAAATTCTCAAAATCCCTAATTTGAATCAAATTCCTAATTCTCAAAATTTCTAATATGTAAATGCTCAAAATCTTTAATTTGAATCAAATCTCAAAAGCAAATTAGAGTAAAGACGAAAGACATGCCTTCGATTTGAGCTCACTGATGGCTGGTCTGGAGAATGTGTCTGTAGAGGAGCACAAATTTATGGCCGGCGCCAAAATTAGAGATTCGTCGTAAAAATTAGGTTTTGCTCGAGAGTGTTAGGTTTTGCTCGAGAGTCTTACTGTTTAAGCCTAAGATGCTTAAGTAAATGAATGTTAGGTGCTTATGTGAATGAATGTTAGACGTTTAAGTGAATTATTTTGCCTAAAGATTGACGAAATTAGATTTTTCATATTCCAGTTTAAAGAATTAATAGCATAATATTTATATTGAACTATTATCATGTGACAAAAAAAATCAATCATTTTTTATAATCGTTCATAAAAATATGCTATCTTGATGTGATCCTCCCAAGGAATCGACGCTCTAAAGTAGGTAGACTGATAATCTTAGAACTCCGATGGCTCGCGAAGCTGGATGATAAGGCGTGAGATAAACTCAAAAATCCTTATGCCCCAAACTCTCTTAAAATAAACCAAACAAAGCAAGGCGGTGGAACTTTAGAAAGAAGCTTCGAGGAGAAAGATGACGAGGCGTGAGACTACTCCCGAAAGTCCTTGTGCCCTAGACTCTCTTATAACGACTCTTCAATCCTCAGCTGGTGAATGGCAACATCAAGTGCTGTGGAATCACTTGATATACCGAAACTCTTTGGTGTAACCCACCATGGAGAAAGAACAAGTTCCAAAGGAACAAAGGAGTTTACCATTCTCAACTAAAAGATAAAAGATTTCTTGATTGAATGCCTTTCTCAAATGAGGTTACATGTGTTTATATAGGGATAGAAAACTTGGTGACAAAGTCAAGTATTAATTATTCTTGAAACTAAAAGACAATAAAGATAGATAGTTGAATGAAGACTCAACTCTTGGTGCATGTTTCCTTCCTCCAAAGTGACTTTTGGTGCATGTATCTCTTATTTTCGTCACTCTTCTTTGACCACAAAATAAAGTCATTAATTTGGGCTTTCTTGGGCTTGTAGTAGGCTCAAAGTGGGCTGGACTTGATATATATCATTCCCAATAGAAATTTCCATGTTCTCTTTTCTCCAAATATCTTCAAATATCAAATGAACTGTCTCAGCAAGCTGTTTGGTCCTTGCCCTTGTCATTGGTCCAACTGGTACAAGCATAGCATCCTCAGGAACAAGCTCAGCTTCCACTTGATCATCCTCATTGCTTCCCATTATCATATCATGCCCCTCCTCTTCAAAAGGATTTGTCCTCAAATCCAAACCATCTGCAACAAATGGAGCCAAATCAGAAACATTAAAAATGGAACTCACTTTGTAGTTACCTTGCAAATCAAGCTTGTAAGAATTGTCACTGATTTTCGTCAAGACTTTGAATGGACCATCGACCCTTGGCATTAGTTTAGACTCTCTTTCAGCTGCGAAACGTTCCTTTCTCAAATGTATCCAAACTAGATCTCCCACTTCAAAAACCAGCTGGCGTCTTCCTTCGGTTGCTTGCTTCTCATACTGCTTTGTCCTTGCTTCAATGTTGAGTCGTGCCTTCTCATGAATGTGCTTAAGAAGTTCAGCTTTCTTTTTCCCATCCATACTAACTCTTTCACTCAAAGGTAAAGGGATTAGATCCAAAGGTGTTAAAGGGTTAAAACCATAGACAATTTGGAAAGGGGAATACTTAGTAGCAAAATGAACTGAATGATTATATGCAAACTTAACATGAGGCAAACAATCTTCCCAAGATTTGATGTTCTTCTTAATGATAGCACGTAAAAGTGTAGACAAAGTTCTATTCACTACTTCAGTTTGTCCATCAGTTTAAGGATGACAAGTAGTTGAAAACAACAACTTAGTCCCTAACTTAGACCACAGAGTTTTCCAGAAATAGCTTAAGAACTTAGTATTCCTATCAGAAACAATAGTTCTAGGGATGCCATGCAATCGAACAATTTCTCTAAAGAACAAATCAGCAATGTTTGAAGCATCATCAGTTTTGTGACATGGAATGAAGTGTGCCATCTTAAAAAATCTATCAACAACCACAAAGACAGAATCTCTACCTCTCTTGGTTCTAGGCAGTCCTAGTACAAAATCCATTGAAAGATCAGTCCAAGGTTCAGTAGGAATGGGTAAAGGAGTATACAAACCATGGGGTTGAACTTTAGACTTGGCTTGCTTGCAAGTGACACACCTTCCGCAAATTCTTTCCACATCTCTCTTCATATGCGGCCAGTAGAAGTGATCCTGCATAACACTAAGTGTTTTGGCAACTCCAAAATGTCCCATTAATCCTCCTCCATGAGCTTCGCTGACAAGCAAATCTCTCAAAGAACAATTAGGCACACACAAACGATTTTCATAGAATAAAAATCCCTCATGCTGAAAGTATTTTCCATGAGAAACTTTTCACAAGCTTGGAAGTCTTCTTTGAACTCATAATCAGTAGCATACATCTCCGTAAGTTGTTCAAAGCCTAACAACTTAGCATCAAGAGTAGAGATAAGTGCATACCTTCTTGACAAAGCATCACCAACAACATTGTCTTTACCTTGTTTGTACTGAATGACATATGGAAATGTTTCTATGAACTCAACCCAGTGAGCATGCCGCTTGTTTAGATTTTGTTGACCTCTCAAATGCTTTAGAGACTCATGATCTGTGTGAATTACAAACTCCTTCGGCCAAAGATAGTGTTGCCAAGTTTGTAGCGCTCTAACCAAGGCATACAGCTCCTTGTCATAGGTTGGATAATTCAAGGTTGCTCCTCCAAGTTTCTCACTGAAATATGCAATTGGTTTCTTCTCTTGCATCAGCACAACTCCAGTTCCTACACCAGAAGCATCACATTCAATTTCAAAAGTTTTCTTAAAATCCGGTAAAGAAAGAAGGGGTGCAGAAGTGAGTTTTTGTTTCAAGAGTTGAAATGCTTCTTCCTGTGCTGTCTCCCATTTAAATCCAAGTTCCTTCTTGATAACCTCAGTGAGGGGAGCAGAAATGGTGCTGAAATCCTTCACAAATCTCCGATAAAAGCCGGCAAGACCATGGAAACTCATGACTTCACCAACCGTCTTTGGACTAGGCCACTCTCGAATTGCCTTAACCTTTTCTTCATCCACCTTAATGCCCGGTTCACTCACAACAAATCCTAGAAAAACAAGGTTATCAGTGCAAAAAGTGCATTTCTTGAAATTGGCAAACTGTTGCTCCCTCCTAAGAACATCTAAAACAGTTTTCAAATCCTCTACATGGTCATCTAGGCTTTGATTGTAGATCAAGATATCATCAAAATATACAACCACAAAAACTCCTATGAATGCTCTCAAGACATGATTCATTAACCCAAAACTAGGTGCATTTGTTAACCCAAAAGGCATCACAAGCCATTCATATAGTCCATGCTTAGTCTTAAATGCAGTTTTCCACTCATCACCCTCCTTCATACGATTTTGGTGATATCTACTCTTAAGATCAATTTTAGAAAACACACAAGACCCATGTAACTCATCTAGCATGTCATCTAATCGAGGAATAGGGTGGCGATACTTTACAGTGATATTGTTGATGGCTCTGCAATCCACGCACATTCTCTAACTACCATCCTTTTTGGGTACAAGTAACACCGGCACAGCACATGGTCTCATGTTCTCCCTAATGTATCCCTATTCCATGAGCTCACTGACTTGTTTTTGCAGCTCCTTTGTCTCCATAGGATTGGTTCTATAGGCTTGCCTATTAGGAAGTGAAGCCCCTGGGTCAATTCCTTGAATTGGTGGCAAACCATCTGGATTTTCTTCTGGGAAAAAATCGCCATAATCCTGTGAAAGAGAAACAATATTGCTCGGAAGTTCCGGCTCAGGGTTAGTCAAACTCATGAGAGTTTCCTTGTACATAAGCATAATGATAGGTTGATCCAAAAATAAAGCTCTCTTAATCTCACTTTCTCTCACAAAGAAGTTAGATTGTCTCACAGGGTTACTCTCAAAGACCTTTGGCTGGGCTTTTCTCAAACTCTCACTCTCTTCTTTGTGGTTTTTAGTGTTTAGGGGTTCACTCACATTGTTCTTTCCAAGTTGTAGTTGATCTTCGTAGACCTCTTGTGGTGTTAATGGAACTAGTGTGATCTTCTTCCCTCTGTGCTCAAAAGAATGTTTGTTGGTGTAGCCGTCATGATTAACCTTGCGGTCAAACTGCCATGGCCTTCCCAACAGAATGTGACTTGCTTCCATGGGCAATATATCACATAACACTTCATCATCATACTTCCCAATGGATAAGGGAATCAACACTTGATGGTTAACCTTCATATTCCTTTGGTTGTTCAACCACTGAAGATTATATGGTCTGGGATGCTTCTTTGTATCCAACTTCAGCTTCTCCAGCAAAATAGTGCTTGCAACATTAGTACAACTTCCTCCATCAATGATAAGACTTCACACTTTATACTTCACCAAACACCTTTTGTGGAACAAGTTTTCTCGTTGTTGTACTTCTTGGATCTTGTCTTGCATCACCAAAGCTCTTCACGTAACCAACAATTTTCCCTCTGTAGCACAAACCTCATGTTCTTCCAAAGATGAAGTAGAATCACATCCTTTCTCTTAGTAGAATCACATTCTTTCTCTTCCTCGTGTTCAATCTCTCCATTCTCCCTCAATATCATGGTTCGCTGGTTTGGACATTGGCTAGCATAGTGTCCTATCCCATGACATCTGAAGCATTGGATATCTCGGTTCCTTGTGTGAGTGGCCTCAGCTTTTCCTTTTAACTCTTGTCCAACATTATTTGGCTTAGCTCCCACATTTGGTTTGAATTCTGTTCTAGGCCGAAAACTTTACTTCTCCTCCATGTAGTAACTCGGCTTTGGACTAGAACCAACGACTTGTCGAGTACTGCTCTTCCTCTTAAGTTGCTCCTCAATCAGAATCGCCTTGTATAACATCTCTTCCAAGTCTTCATAGGTCTGCAACTCCATTTGATCTTGAATATTTCTGGCCAATCCTCCTAGAAACCTTGCCATAGTTGCATCTCGTTCTTCTTCTATGTCAGCTTTAATCATAAGAGACTCCATCTCCTGGAAGTAATCCTCTACACTCTTGCTGCCTTGACTTAGACGTCTCAGTTTCTGATGCAACTCTCTGTTGTAGTGGCTGGGCAAAAATCTCTTTCTCATAACTGATTTTAGTTCATCCCAGGTGTCAACAGGCTGGACTCGTCGGCGCATCCTGCTAGTAACCAGTTGATCCCACCAGTTGATCGCATAATCATAAAACTCTGTAGCAGCTACTTGAACCTTCTTGCGGTCTGAATAGTCTTGACACCTAAAGACTAACTCCATTTTTTTCCCATTCCAAGTAAGCATCTGGATCATTCTTTCCATGGAATGGTGGTATTTTCAGCTTGATCCCTCTCAAATCATCATCATTTCTCCCTCTAGCCTCTCTGTTTCGTCTTGGACGCCTTTGACCCTCACTAAATGAATTGCCTCTTTGGCTGTAGTAGCCGTCTTCTTCATCTCTGTTATGTCTAGGCCGAACTCTGCCCCTCCGACCTGGTTCTTCTTCGGACTATTGTTGAGGCTCTGGTGCTCTATCCAACCGCTGGTGCAAAGCCTCCATCTCAGTCTGAAACAACCGCGTAAAATGCCCGTCAATGCCTCCATTTGTATTGGCGAAAGACCTGCTACGTCTTCTCTTCTAGGGTTGTTGATTTCAGAGTTTTCTCCTTCATTAAAAGCCATTTTTCCATACAAAACAAGTTAGTAAAACAAAAAGATCTTACAAGTGTTTCTCTCAAGTGTTTCCCACAAGTGTTTCAATCAATCTCTCAAAATGTCCTCACAGTAGGTTTTTTCCAAGGTTCCAATAGAACTAATCCCACTCAACTCAATGAGATACCAAAGTGTTCCAGTAACTTTTTACCCAAACAGAAGAATTAGAATGGAATAGATCGGTGAAAAGAAATATATAAGAAAGGGTTCTTCTCTTTTTTTTTTTTTTTTTTTTTTGTGAAAAATAGAACGGGTTTTTTTTTTTGAAGAATAGAACGGGTTCTTCTTTTTTTTTTCTTTTTTTTTTTGTGAAGAATAGAACGAGTTCTTCTCATTTTTTTTTTTTTTTTTTTGTGAAAAATAGAACGGTTCTTCTTTTTTTGAAGAATAGAACTGATGTTCATATATTTTACCCTATTTTCTCTTAGTATATTCACATCTTTTGCTATCCATTTAGGCCATTATTGCATAGCTTTAGGACTAATCATGCATTAGAGTTTAGTTGCATTGCATTTGCATCTTTTTATGCATAAACAGGTGATTTTGGAGTTTAAGGAGCATGTAAGCAATGCTGAGGAAGAAGTGAAGCAATCATGAAGGGAAAGCAAGAGAGTTAAGGCTGAAATAACAAGGTCTGGAGTCCAACTCGACCGCACACTCGACCAGACACTCGACCGTGTGCTGAGGAGGACTCGACCGAGTGGAGAACGCACTAGAGAAGCCAGCTCGACCTGCCACTCGACCGAGCACAGGTCGAGTTGACCGAGCCGTTGACTATTTTGTCTTTAGTATTTTTAGGGTTTCCACTCCCCTCCTATATAAAGCCTTGTACCTGCAGCCACAAAGGAGGCCAGCTTTTTTAGATATTCTCTAAACCTAGTATTTTACCCTTTTGGGAATTATTCTTTTTGCACTTTTATTTTTATTAGATCTTGTACTTGAAAAAGACTAAATTTTTCAAAATTGTTGGTTTCATAACTTTCTAAATATTGAGAATTCGAGTTTCATTTCTTTTTCAGTATTGTAGATCTCTGTTTTATCTTTTTAATGATGCAAGTTTCATTATTTTCTGGGTTTTTGACTTTGTTCACCATGTGTTCTTGTGAGTAGTTTGCTTAGGATCTTGAGGATGGGTTAGGCTGGGTTGATCTTGTGGTTTGTTTGATTTGGTCAAGCTTGATTGTTGTAGATCTCTTCTAGGCTAGATGATCTTAATGCTGATCCTATATCTGAGAAGGTAGGGTTTGATTTCAAGCATCTTAGCATCACACCAATGTCTAAGGAGCATAGATAAGGCTAGATCTAGAGCTTACCATTAGGCTTGCTAAGAGATTAGAGGTCTTGTTTGGTATGAGATGTATTGCTTAATGCCTGCTTATGTAGATTCTTTACTATGTGAGAGCAAGTCTAGAAATACATAGGTTTGATTGTTTCTCGCCATGAGAGTGGATTAAACATGTCTTAGAATAGTATGTCTAGAGATTAGCTCAAAGTTTGTTTGAGGTTTGTTGACCAAGTTAAATAACCACAATGATTAGTTCAGCCCATGAATCCCTCCTCAGGACCTTCTTTGTTTATTGATATCTTAGTCTTCATCCTTTTGCTTGCTTGTTGTTTGATTCGTTTTTGCATTGCTCTGTTTTTATTGTGTTGTTCTGTTTTCACGTTTAGTCCAGCTCGACCCTGTACTCGACCTACACTCGGTCGAGTGCTTGCTCGAGTTCTTCCCCAGAACTTGTGTTTATGATTTGTGATTGTCCTGTTTCATTCCGGTTTCATTTCTGCTGCATTCATTTAGTTTTCTGCTCATTACTTGTCTTGCATTAGTTCATTTCTTGCATTAAAGTAGTTTCTATTTCTGTTCTAGCTTCATTACTGTTACAATCATTATGTTCATTTACATTCAGCATCTAGTTCTTATAGTTTTATTTTCTGCACTTTGCATTTTAATCATAGGATTGTTAGTGACAAACATCCTTTACATCTGGCTTAAATTAGATCTTTATGCACATCTTGATTGTTCACAAACACTCAGATTGGATTGACACCTCTTATACTGCAACTGCATAAGGGGAATTGAAACACCTTACCATCCATCCATTCATATCTCATTGCATACATTCATCATCATCACATTTACCACACACCAATAAAAACCTTGTTTCAAGAACGGGTTCTTTTTTTTTTTTTTTTTTTGTGAAGAATCGAAGGAGTTCTTCTCTTTTTTTTTTTTTTTTTTTTTTTAAAAAAAAAAAAAGATAGAACGTGAAAAAGAAAGAAGGTGAAAGAAAGAAGATGAAAAGATAGAAGATGAGAAGATGAAAAGATGGATAGATGAGAAGATGAAAAGATGGATAGATGAGAAGATGAGAGGTTATGATTAGAAGAATACCAAAAGTCCTTGAGCGGGCTCTGATACCACTTGATGTGATCCTCCCAAGGAATTGACGCTCTAAGGTAGGTAGACTGATAATCCTAGAACTTTGATGGCTCGCGAAGCTGGATGATAAGACGTGAGATAAACTCGAGAATCCTTATGCCCCAAACTCTCTTAAAACAAACCAAACAAAGCAAGGCGGTGGAACTTTAGAAAGAAGCTTCGCGGAGACAGATGACAAGGCGTGAGACTAATCCCGAAAATCCTTGTGCCCTAGACTCTCTTATAACGACTCTTCAATCCTCTGCTGGTGAATGGCAACGTCAAGTACTATGGAATCACTTGATATACCGAAACTCTTTGGTGTAACCCACCAAGGAGAAAGAACAAGTTCCAAAGGAACAAAGGAGTTTACCACTCTCAAATAAAAGATTAACGATTTCTTGATTGAATGCCTTTCTCAAATGAGATTACATCTGTTTATATAGGGATAGAAAACTCGGTGACAAAGCCAAGTATTATTCCTAATAAGGAAAAATGTTTGCTAGCAACGCCAAGTATTAACCAACACATAACCACACATACAAACAATATAAATGTTTTGTTGGCTACATGAACTATTGTCATTACATAAGGACATTCATAAACAAACATGAGTTATGTGTACAACACCATAAGCATCTAATTCCGATGATTTGTTTGCCGGAATCCGGTGTTGACCGGTATTGACCGGCGTTGACCAAAAAATTAAAATCTTTTTTTTTTTTTTTTAAAGTTAAAAAAAATTACATAACTTTACTAAAAGATTATATAATAATTTTTTACTACAAAATAATACAACAAATATACATTTTCCTTTTATAGATTCAAAATTTGGTTTTTAATGTTATACCATATCATTTGTATACCCTATTATATTTTATTATGTAGCATGCTATCAAATATTTTTATATAACAAATATATAAAAATAATGGTAAATCATTTTTTATGTGTAGTAGATTTTTTCATAAAACTATAACAAATATATACCTTTTCTTTTCAAAAATCATTTTTTATTTTGTATTTTCAAAGGTGGAGATTTTAAATATATATATATATATATTACTTATTTATAATATTATGTCATTTGAAATATATCCAAGACATTGCCAACTATTTCTTTTCTTTTTAATAAGAAGAAGAAAGTAAGAAAATAATGAAAATTGTATTTATTTACATGAAAGACATATCTAGAAGATACTTAAAAAAACAAAAGTTGATTTTGTAAAATCAAAGGTTGGTCTTGTAAAATCAAAGAAATAGTTGGCAATGCCTTGAGTATATTTAAAATGACATAATCTTATAAATAAGGAAAAAGAAGGAAAAATGATTACTAGCTACTTGAAGTATACGCCAACACATAGCCACACATACAAACAATATAAATGTCTTGTTAACTACGTGAACTATTGTCATCACATAAGGACATCCATAAACAAACATAGGTTATGTTTGTAACACCATAAACATTCGAGGTCTGCCGGAATTCGGCGTTGACCAGAATTGACCGACGTTGACCAATATTGACCGGCGTTGACCAGAAAAAAATATTCAAAAAATATGTTTTATCTAAAAATAATAATGATTTTATTTTTATGTATTTTTGATAAATAAATAAAAAAGATAAATGATTTGTTTAATTTACAAAAACAACATATAACAACAAAAAAATACAAGAAAATTATTTACCAAAATAAAAATAAAAATAATATGAAAAACAAAATTTGTGGTATATAAAGTAACTAATTTTGTTAAGCCTAGAGGTGAACACTCTCATTCATCCCTCTTAATTAACAAATCAGAATACAATAATATGGCATGTCATGTCATATTTTTAAAAAGAGATCTTTTATTAATAAAATTATGTCAGTTTGGGTTTACAAAAGAGTGGTTAGGGTATACATTTTACAGTTAAACGAAATTATATGTCTCTTTGGGTTTACAAAAGAGTGGTTAGAGTTTAAATTTTACTATTAAATAAAATTATATGCCTGTTTGAATTTATAAAAGAGTGTTTAGAGTTTAGATTTTACAATTAAATAAAATTATATGTTGGTTTGAGTTTATAATAAATGGTTAGGGTTTTAGATCTGATAATTAAAATTGTAATATAATATTAAAATTCACAATTTTAAAATTGATTGATCAACATATTTAGTTTCTTTAATTAAGATTGTTTCCTTAATTTAAAGGGGATGAATAAGAGAGATTCGCCCGTAAGGGTGAACCCACGAATCTTCTGTTTTTTAATACAGAAAATATACCAAAAATAATATAAAATATACCACCAAAATTTGATGTGTAGTAGATTTTTTCATAAACAATAACAAACTTATACTTTTTCTATTTAAATATCATTTTTAATTTTGTATTTTCAAAAATACATAAAAACAAAAAATTTATTATTATTAGGAAATGAAAATTTTTTTTTTGATTTTTTCTGGTCAACGCCGGTCAACACTGGTAAATATTGGTCAATATCGGTCAACAACGGATTCCGACTAATCTCGAATGTTTATGGTGTTGTAGACATAACATATGTTTGTTTATGGATGTGCTTATGTGATGACAATAGTTCACGTAGTTAACAAGACATTTATATTGTTTGTATGTGTAGCTATGTGCTGGTGTATACTTCAAGTAGCTGGCAATCATTTTTCCTAAAAAGAAAGAAGATATATTTAAAATCCCCACCTTTGAAAATACAAAACAAAAAATGATTGTTAAAAGGAAAAGGTATATATTTGTTATAGTTTTATGAAAAAATTTACTACATATAAAATTTTGTTGTATAAATTTTTGTTGTTATATTTTGATTTTGTAAATTATACAAATCATTTATCTTTTTTATTTATTTATCAAAATTACATGAAAAAAAAATTGATATTTTTAGGGAAAAAGAGAAAAATATTTTTTTTGAATAATTTTTCTGGTCAACACTGGTCAACGCCGGTTAAAACGGGTTAATGTCGGTCAACACTGGTCAACGCCAGATTCCGGCGAACTAACCATCGGAGTTGAATGTTTATGGTGTTTTACAAATAACCTATGTTTGTTTATGGATGTCCTTATGTGATGACAATAGTTGACGTAGTTAATAAGACATTTATATTGCTTGTATGTGTGGCTATGTGTTGGCGTATACTTTAAGTAGCTGACAAACATTTTTCCTATTAATTATTCTTGAAACTAAAAGATAATAAGGATAGATAGTTGAATGAAGACCCAACTCTTGGTGCATGTTTCCTTCCTCCAACTTTTGGTGCATGTATCTCTTATTTTCGTCACTCTTCTTTGACCACAAATTAAAGTCACTATTTTGGATTTTCTTGGGCTTGTAGTAGGCTCAAAGTGGGCTGGACTTGATATATATCATTCCCAATAGAAATTCTCATGTTCTCTTTGCTCCAAATATCTTCAAATATCAAATGAACTGCCCTAGCAAGCTGTTTGGTTCTTGTCTTTGTCATTGGTCCAACTGATACAAGCATAGCATCATCAGTAACAAGTTCAGCTTCCACTTGATCATCCTCGTTGCTTCCCATTATCATATCATATCTCCTAGTGCTATCAATATACATACCATTTGTAGTAGTGCATTGTTTTTCTGTTGATGTTAAAAGATTAGTAAATATGTATATCAAATTAGGTTTTTCTTCCAAGCTTAGCACACATACTTATTTTTTCCAAATTTAGCACACATTCTCTAATTTAATATTAAAATTACTAAAGTTATTAATTAAAATATTTTATAAAAAGCTTCATCTTTCTCGATTGTTCTTAAGAAATTGTGAGGATGACGCAGCTTCACCGGCAAGGATCTCTAATCGGAGACGTTGAAGCAGCTTTACCAGAATGGGAGATCAGATTACGATGACGATCGGGAAGGCTCGAGCTTCAAGAGGAATAGATTGATTTAAAATCCGTAGAGAAAGAAGAGAGTGTGAAAAAATGGGGAAGGAAATTAGGATGAGCGATTACGGTGATGAAGATGAACAAGATAGAGTTTTGAAATGGGAAATCAAATTACCCGACGAAGATGAATTGACTATGTTACCTTAATCTCTAGTCCCATCGATTTTGGCGTTAGCTTTAGCAAAATCCCGGAATGGAGCTGTAAGATTCACAATCCTTTGTCAGCTTTGAAATCAGATATTCATATTGTGGGTGATCTCTCCCTCTCTCTCCTTGTTGTTTATGCTCGAATTCATTACGTTTCGATAAACGATCATGATTTTGTTTTTAGGGTGATCTTGCACATACTGTTGTTTATTAGTATTTTATGCTCTGTTTCCTTATCACATATGCTCTAAGCTCTATAGTTCTTACTTCCATCTTAATTTCCCATCAACTTCTTGTGAATCAAGTTCTGAACATTTTGATCTTTAGAACTCATTTTGGTGGATTCAAAGTTAAACAGTTTTACTACTACTATTCAGATTTGAGTTCTTTAAAACCATTAATATGGGTTCAGCTTTCAGCATAATTGAGGATTGACAAATAACTCTATTTTCTGGTTGCAGGTTTTGAGTTGCTTTTAGTATGAAGCAAAATTTAGTAGACTAAGGGATACAATAATGCTGGGTTCTTGTAACGGTTTGAGCAGGAGTACCAAATGATTGATATCTCATATCCAAATTTATCTCAAGTCTTGACATTGAAACCGATTAGATTAGGCATTCAAAGCTATACTCGTTCAAGTGAGCTTAGAGAGTGTGTTAGATACTTCCAAAGAGGTTGGGTATGTATTTTATTGTTTTTTTCGTAAGTTGTAACTGGTCTTTCACGTTGTGATAATGCCTTGTAAACATTTATTTGTGACTGATCTTTTATGTTGTGATATGTGGAAAGGAAAAAAATGCTTGGATTAAACAACTTTGTTCGTTTTTGTTGCGAAAAATATTATTCAGGAAGGATTGATTGATGTTTAGGAAAGATCTTTTATAATTCAGGATAGTTTTCACTATAAAAAAAAAGGTGAGCTTTTTGGCATATATCGGATTCGAACCCAAAACATTTACAAACTGTGTAAGAAAGTGTAACTAATAAACAAAAATATTCATGAATGATTATTTAGGAAGGATAACACGAAATTCAGGACAGATTCTTTGAATTGCATGATGACCTTCATAAAGAATGTAGATATCAAGATGAATTTAATAAAAATCTTGATATTAATAAACACCAAGGTATGCACAAAAATGAAATTCTTATCCTTTAATAATGGAGTAATCTTTGACATATTAAGGTAAGACACTAAAATGAGAGTTATAAACACATTTATATAAAGTTAGGAATGATTCAATAATATTTAGGAATGACACCTTTACAATTCAGGATAGTTTTCATAACAATTTTGAAACACACAAAAATCAAATCATTACTCATATATATATCACGATGTCCACAAAAAAAAATCAATATCCCTCACTAAATGGAGTAATTTGTGATATATTAAAGCAAAACATAAACATAAGATGGGACAAAACTCATTTCTTTAAATTTAAGAAAGATTTCATATTGTTTAGGAAGATGTTTTTGAATTTTATGAATGTCTTTCTAAATGTATGAAACCAGCATCTATATGGCAAACTTTGGATTTGCAGGTTGTATGTCTCTGAAAAATTGTAGCAAAATCTAGTTGTAGGTTCTTCAAGTTCAAATATGATCGACATCTTAAACGGAGATCTGATATCATAGTGAAGTAGGATGATCATAATACATTCAAATTTAAAATTGCAAACTACAAGCCAAAGAAGTCGACGACATTGAAACCAATGACAACGATGAACTTCTCTTACTCTTAATAAATCGTTTCCTCATCTTCCTCCACTCAACAATCATCTACAGAACACCAATTCTCAAATGATTGAATGATGTTTAGGAAGGATCTTTTTAAATTCAGGATGGTTTTCCTAAAAACATCATGAGCATCTCCGTTGCAACCTGAACGCTCAGATAGTCAAATACAGCTTTTTGACATGGCTTCATGTGTGCATTGCCCAACCCAAGAAATTAACAAAATCAATCTAAGCACACATTAACATGAAAACATATTCAAAAATTGATTTGCCAAAGCTTTTTACTTGTTCCCATAAGAGGAATCAAATCATCCACAGTGACTTTAACTCTCATCTCAGCAAAAAAACATCAACGAAGGAAAGTGTAAAGCTCATCACTGTTACAAAGCACACCATCACTGTCCATATCAAACAAAACTGCTGATACTTTTTCCCAATCATCCATCGTAATTGTACTCGAAGGATTCTCCGCCGCCGTATTCACTATCGTAGAAGTGTCGTAGCTTAATTAAACTCTGATCTTCGATCGGAATCTGGTGAGTGAAGATGCTATTGATGTGGATTTGTATTGTATTGGTTTCAGTCGATCGATTTTGACACTTAACTGAAAAGATATGAAGATCTGAGTTCAAAATCTTCACCGCAAGTTTGCCGAAGCTTTGAGATCTAAGATCGTGATTTTTTTTTTTAAAGTTGTTATTTAAATTAAATAATAATCTCAATATACAAATGCTAGTTTTGGAAAATTGGATCATGTGTGCTAGTTTTGGAAGAAAAACTTAAAAATGTGATATTTTAGGGTATTTCTCGTATATATATATATATATATATATATATATATTGTTTTTCAATGTGTCGAACTGTTGATTTGTTTCTAACTGACGTAATCTAATACTGGATTGACGTAAATTTTATTTAATTGACCCTAAAAAATAAATGATTACATCAGCTTTTATGTAACTGAAATCAGCCGCTATTTACTTCAATTATTTTAAACAACAATAAACCACATATTTTATTAAGTGATTCAAAATGAAGTCGTTTAATTTTTTGACATATATATATATATATATATTGAATGAATGTTAAATTTGATTTTTTTTTTTTTTTTTTTTGACATAATATTAGTGATGCTAGAAGACTCGTCTCTTGAAGTTGAAGCGGTACACCAGGGAAACAAAAATACCTGATAGTAAACAGAGAATATTTTTGATTAGCCAATTTGTAGTATAATATAATCTAATTGGCAATGAGAATCAATATCATAATCTCTGGGGAGCAATCTAACCTATGAGAATCAAGATCGACACACCCCCTGTAGAAACATTAAATAAGTAAAATTTTGTTAGCATAGAACCAAAGTAAATCGTTAATATAAAAAAACCATTAAGGGAAAAAGTAACTCAGAGAAGAATGATTAAGTACCTATTATCCAACGAATAGATGAATCTGCATAACAATCAAATGGCACAAAAAAAAAAAGGTTAATTAGAACTTCGAAAACAAAAACAAAAAGATATTTTGTTGGTAGATGATTCAATGAATGAGGCCCTTACTCTTATTAGAACTGCATGATAGGCTATAGGGGTCTTTACAATAGCAGAGGAACGCACGTGAGGTCTGATTATATCCACAAGTACCCTCAGAGCCTATATACATTAAAAAATCCAAATACATTAGAGAAATTTTGTAAATATACACCAACTAACAAATCCAAACATACCTTTTGGTGGATGACATTTAGCTCCTGATATTGAGTTTTCGTTGAAGCCATGACATCTTCTATGAGAGGATAAACATTCTTGACACGCATTCTCATCGATCACTACCTTCACCTCAAACCCTTTTCTTATAACACTCTCCAAATTGGTCACATTCAACTCTTTCTCTTTTGTCACAAAACTCGTAGGAACCTTCAACGTGAAACTGGAACGGCAGCTCTCATATTTTTTTCCAGGATTTTCAGACACTGAGATCGGACCTATATCAGGACATGTATAGCTAGAAAGATTAGGAGGCAGAGAGGAACATTGATAGAATACGGTGATGGTCTTGTAGGTCGTTGAAAGCTCGAAAGTTTCGGGAGGTAAGGTTGTGTTGGTGAATACTGAGGAGCAAAAAGAACCTAGAAGGTCTTGTTTAGCAAGTCTAAGAGTATTAGATGTCTGATCTAAATGAAGAACAGAGTATTTTTGCTTTGAGATGAATAGAGAGGTGATGTTGTTTTTGTTGCAGTGAAGCTCCAACAATGGGTGACCGCAATCTTTGTGCCGGTTCCCTCCCGAGAAGGGAAACGCAGCGGTGATGTTACCACACTGAAACAGAGTCTCGCACCAGCCAAGTCGTTGATTAGTTGAAGCACAAGGAAGAAGGTGAATTGAGGAGAAGATGAAGAATATGATCAGACAAAAAGTGGAAAGATGGTACATGATTTGTTTGGTTCATGAACAATAGGGCTTCGTAGTTTGATTTGTGTTGAGAGAAGCAGAGCAAATGTATTAATTAGGTAGACAGAGATAATTAAGCAGCCTCAGGACCATGTCAAGTGGGGAGAGTGGCCTGAGGACCATATCAAGTGGGGGACATAAGCATAGACTTGCTGTCACATGTGAAGTTTTTTTTTTTTTTTTTTTCCTCTATGATATATATATTTTTAAATATCTCTTAGCATTGTGATCATTCTTTATTTACAGAGATTGCGGGTACGCTATATATTCTAGAATCATGATGGTATAAGGGTAATGATCAATAGGTTTAAATTATTTTTTATAATTTTTTAATCAAAATTTAAACTATAATTAAAGAGTATATATCTTTTTGTTGACATTAATTTATAATCCACTTTAAAAAAACCTGTTGCAGATTTTTTCAGGTTACATTTGTCATTTCGGTTTTTTTTTTTTCGTAAAGAAGTCAACTGTAATTTCAATACCTTTAGTGGTTATGTTTCTTAAATATAGAATATGGGGTCTATTTTTGCATTCAAAACTAAATAAAAGTCTAAAAAAAGCAACTATCCCTAAATTTTTTGGAGTACTAATTTTTTTAATTATAATATGATGATTAAGTGGATCAAAATAATGAGTTAATTTTTAGTTTCTGTCAACGATCAAACCCTTCTCGTAGCTAAAAACAAATTAATGATTTAAATATTAATCCCTTAAATATTTAAAAACAAGCAAAAGTACAACCATAATATTTCACATTCTAGAAGCTGATTTCATAATTGTGAACTTAGATGTACTAATTGAATGTGACAATAATTAGATGACATTTTGTTAATAAAATTATATATATTTTTTCAAAATAATGTCAAGTATACCAATTGGGTGAGAGTTTTCACAAGAAATTTAATTTAAGTACCTACAATAGGGCTCTTTAGACCATCTACACCGGTTGATATTTAGACAATTGCTCAGTCATTAAAAATAAATAAATAATAATAGAAAATATGAGAAGGTGAGAAAATTTAGGAGGGAAATGAGAAACGATTCTCCCGGGAGCAACTATAGAGGCGTTTCTTAGACACATGTCATATAGCTAGTAGTTGATTTTTTTCTGACTTAATCTTTAAACAAATAATTATATTATATTAAAATTATTAAAATAATATATATTGAGCAACTTTATGATTTTCACGAGTGGAGATGGCCCTTAGAATATGCAAAAGCATAGTTAACGATTTAGATGTATGGACTCATCATTACATGTGACAAATATTAGATGATATTTAGTGGGGCAAAAAAACTTTTAATGTTTTCTAAAAAGACATGCCAAGTTTATTAATAATGTGAGATTAAACCTTTCATTTACTTTAGCCCCTCAAAAAAGGAGAAAATTAGAAATAGAAGATCAGTAAAAAGAAATTTAAACCTTTCATTTACTTTAACCTCAAAAAAGAGGAAAATTAGAAATAAAGGATCAGTAAAAAAAATTGTCCATATGCACCTTTTTTTGAAAATGGTCATTGTTACCTAAAATACCCATACAAATTAATATATCTAAATTAACAAGTCATAACAAGTGAAATATAGAAAAATAGGTAGATATACAATAATAGAGTTAATATAATTTTTACGAAAATAAAAATAAAAATGTATGAGTTGTTTTTTCATGGATAAAATTTGATATAAAAAATGTAGAAAACGGTTTCTACCGTTCTGAAAATTTAGGATGATATGTTCTAACATTTTGTACATGTTATACTAATTTCAGAATAGGTTTTGGTTCTAAATAGTTTAGTAATCCGAAATCTAAAATTCTACAAGATTTAGATTATGTATTCTACGATTTACTCTATGTTCTAAATGTTTTAGTATAATCTTTCTACGGTTTACTCTATTCTCTAAAGTCGTTAGAATATGTTTTATTCTTTTTACTATATCTCTGAGAAAATTAGTAAACATCTACTACAAAAAAAGTAGACTGTATAGAAAGTTTTAGTGATCGCTAAATATAGAAAGTGAATCTTTAGAATAGGAAACTCAATATTTATCTAATTATTAGGTAAGATCGTAAATGTTTGTTAAAATTATGTTCTACGAAATTTAGAAAAAGTTGTCTAACTGTTTTAGAAATTTTTAAAACAGCCCTAATCGTTTAGTGCAGTAGTTCATGGTCTGTAAAACCGTTTTCTCTCATTTCTTTTCACCATTTTTTACCGATGGCAATGCACATCTATGTTAAGAGTGGTGTGTGGAGATTGATTGACAATCATGAGTGGAGATTTATTATTGATGAAGAAAATCGTGGAAGATTACTAACTTTGGAATCGAGTACAACACATGAAGAATTGAAGATTATGGTTTCAGAAGCCTATGGAATAAAGTCTACTATGGTTGATATGGAGCTAAGTTTTTTATTCACAGATCTCTCTTCTGATTGTCCTCCTGTCGTTATGATGAATAATAGTCAAGTCACAAATTTTCTTTCATACTATAAAAGGAAGAAAACAATAAATTTGTGTGTGACATTCAAAGGTGGTGTTGAGGATCTTGGGAGCAAAGTCAAACTGGATTTGAATAAAGAATCAGGGGTTTCAAGTGATAAAGATGTCGATGGTAGACCGAATGAAAACCTAGCTTTATTTGTGGGTACTGATGAGGTTAAACGGAAGGATGTTTTAGGGGAAAAAACATCTGACGAAAACGCCGGATGTAGTGTTGCAACGTCGTTTAAAGGTGTGAGCGTAAAGAAGGGTCAATATTTTAAAAGCAAATAAGTGTTACAAGCGTTGTGATGAGGTACAACTGTGACTACAGGGTTACATAATCTGATACAAAACTCTGGTGTATTCGCTGCATAGAGGATATTTGCAAATGGAGTCTTCGTGCTGAGTTTTAAATGGGTCTACGTATTTCAAGATCAACAAGTTTGTGGGGGACCATACTTGTGCTCCTTCAAAGAAAAAGAAATTTTGTAGGGCACCTTCAGCTAAAACAATTGGACATCTCATTATGCAGAATTATGATGGTATATTGGAAGGGCCTAAACCGAATGATATCATTAATATTATTCGTACAGAGTATGGTTGTGATTTAACTTACTCTCAGGCATGGGAGTCTCGCGAGTATGCAGTGAACGAAGTTAGAGGAATTCCTGAGAAGAGTTATGGTAAAATACCAAAATACTTGTACATGACACAAGAAGTGAATCCTGGTACGTTTACAAATTATGAAGTTGAATGCGACAGTAGAATTCTTTGTTAGGATTTTAAACCATCCTAGTTTATGGTTGAAATATTCATTTCTAGTTTTTGTTCAAAATTTACTCTTTAGTTGTTAAGTCTGGTTTCAACATTTCAATATTTCACTTTTCTGGTTTCTTCCTTAAGAACATCAAACCAAGTTAACAACGTGATCATACTCATACGCTAACAAATTCGATAAAAAAATATGATCAATGTGATAAACCAATTTTTCACGGTGAAGGTCCAAAGGGGAAAAAGCTCACAAATAACAAAAAAAAAAAAAAAAATGATCATACTCATACGCTCAACCTAGTAATTTGCTGCATCCAATCATGATCATGCACAATATCACTAAGATCACCATCATCTTCTTATTGCTGCTTTTTGCTTCAGACAAAGCTTCCTCTATCTTCTCAAATATCTCATTTTCCATCTTCTCGTAAACTATTTTCTCAAACTCCAATCTCTCTGTTTTGAAATCTTTCAGATGCTTCTCAAATTTAACATTCTTTTTGATTAGTGTATCTATCTTGTTGACCAAAGCCTCATCAACCCATTTAAAGGTGTGATCATCGTTCCTAAGCTACAAGATGCCCAACTTTATAATCAAAATTAAAAATATACAAACGTTTAAACATACCAATTTACCTTGTTTGATACAGAAAATCCACAACGATAGTATCTCCGGTAAGGATTGGGATCAGAGGTTGATATAAGTGCTATAATTCCTTTCCCGCACCAACATCTCCTTGGAACTCCAACCACTCTTCCTCTTGCACGAGAACTATTTGATCCAGTCGAATTGGTTGATACATTGCTCATCTTCTTCTCGCAATCGAACGGGAACTAGGTCGATTTTAGGTTTCTTAAATTTGGGGATTTATGTGTTTCATTGTAAAGTATCAGGTTTGGTGCAAGATACAAAATCGGTTAAGTTATTAATTTGTTATTAGCTCTTAAACCAAAGTAAAAAAGTCGGTTTGGTATTAAACCAAATTAAAAGTACGTTTCTTGGTTTCATAGACTTGGTGAAGAAACCATCGAAAACAAAGTTGTCAAAAGTCATACCATATATTAAGTTAAAAATGAAACCAAAGTCATACAATCTGTCAAACTAAAGACATACTAAAAAGATGAAACAAATCAATCAATGTCGATACTATGAGACCAAAAAATTGGAGGGACATAGTTCTTCATATGCTCAAGCAATATTGGATCATTTGTAGCTTCCCATAGATCGACAGCAATCTTCAAGCTCGCTTCTTTGATGTTCTCATCGGTTATCAAATCAAAAATTAGTGATTGCATATGACACTCGATGTATTTCAATGCATAGACCCCGCAATCGCTCTGCGAACTATTCAAGTCGGACAGCACCTTCACGTCTATGATTTCATAATGTGTCAAAAGAGATGCTTTTCCATTCACCTTTGCATTAATTTCTTTCAAAATCTTTGGGATGCAGGTTGTGAATGCCTCGACATGCCTTCTATTCCTATGTCCAGCACAGTCGAATACTTCAACAATTCTTAAGACGAAGTTAACGCAAACAGAAATCCAGTGGTTGACGTTGACGAAAATCGGAGCATATATCCTGTCAACATCTGTACCCCATTGTTTACCAGTCTTTCCATGAGAAGGAATCTCACCATTAGCATAAGCGAGAAGTCTACTATGGCCACGCATTGTTTTCAAGTACTTGGTGTATTCCACTTTGATTCTCTCACTGAACATGCAATTCATGAAACCCACACGGGCTGACTTCATTCGCCGTAAAGATGTTTTCTCCCGTAATAAATACATCATCTCATCCATTTCCTTGAAAACAAATAAAAGTTAAATTTAAATTTAACCGTGGTAAAATAATGAACAATTTAATTATTGTGAAAAATGAAGTTTATACTTACTTGATTGTGCAGCCACTTGGTGTGAGAAATGACATATTTCAACAGTTATTACCGATGGACCCAACTTAAGTTGCTCGCGACTGTGAAAAAAATACTAATTTGTAAACTAAAAATTTTAAAATCTGGACAATTATAAAATCGATGCTTAGAGTAACAATTAGAAGACGTACTCAAGATTCCTTTGCCATGCTTCCAAAGCATTCCATCTAACATCGGATACGAAAACCAAATCAACATCGTCATCATTCTTTCCCGCATTTAGTGTAGGATCAACGTCGGGTACACTTGGTTTTTTGCGAAAGATGTCCTACTGTTTTCTCTAAGAAATCTTGAGTGCCCAAGAAATCTTGAGAGTCAATATTAAGGTCTATGGCACTCGATTTGGTGAACAAATCATCAAAAACAAAGTTGTCTTCCTGTCAATGGAAAGATCAAAGTTTAAAATTAACAAACAAATACATCCAAACAAAGTTTAAAGTTTACAATACATTATATCAGTTCACAATTAGCCGAATATTTTCAAAAAAAATTACATAGCCGAATGTTTTCAAAAAAAATTACATAGCCGATTTCCAAAACATTAAATCCAAAACAAGTTTTATCAAGTTATTTTTCACGTACCAAACTCTTTGGTAGAACGAATGAAAATGTTCCATGTGTCAAGAATAAGAATCAATAAGTTTTTCAAAATCATTACATATACAACAACAAAGCATATAAATTATTTATTGACTTACCACATCTTTTGGTTTAAAGGATGGTGGTGTGGCTTGTGTTGAAGTTGATGCTAGAGTGGATAGTATCTCCTTCACTTCTTATATATCCTCTTCCATCTTCTTCAATCGCTGGCCTATTTCTTCTTTAAAAGGCTTGAAAGAAGCTTCAGACATACCTTGAATGAATGACTTCATTTCTTCATCAGAACCATGAGTGGTTGCAGCTCGCTGACATAGGAGTTGCATTTTTCGACTCTCTGCACCGTGATCAATATGCTTCGTCTTTCTCCTCTTTGTGCTTGATGCTCCTCATTTACATCTTGCTTCTTCACGCTACTCTCCAACCCAGAAAATTGATTATCTCCATCACTAAGCTTAGGGTCTTCTTTCTCATCTCCAGCTACCTCACCTTCCTTTTCAACATGATCATCTTCGTTTACAACCTCCTCTCTCTTCTCTTCATCAACATCATCAGGCTCAACATGTCCCCACACATGGTCTCTAAAATCGTAACCAGATCGGACCAAATCATTTAAGTTTCTAACTCCCTTGATCTCATCAGGCCTAAGAAAATCTGCTAACTCGAATATGTCATAATTTCCTGAGATGGAAATGTATGGATAAACGATATTATACAAAAAACACATTACAAAAATGTTTCGTAAGCAAAAGTAAAAAAAAAAAGTATCAGATTATGACCATAACAATTAAAGAAGAATTCATAAGTTATGAAATTACTAACCTTTGGTCCAAACAATTGTTCTATGAAGATAATGTCTTGATAAGAAACCTTTGCTGCGCCCTTCCAGTTAGAACATCTATGAACGTTTGTCAATTCCTTGTTAATCTTCTCTCCCAACAATTCTCCTATCATTGGAATTGCTTCCATAGCCCATACTTGAAGTGCGAATGAGAAACCATTAAGGATATAATTGTTGGTCTTCTTAAACTCCTTTCTTGTGTCCATGATCGAGGTCACAAGATAGTCAAAAGAATGTAAACCCCAATGATAAGCTCTCAACTTATCAAGATCCATCACCAATTTGATGTATGAGAGAGGGATCTTTTTCTTCTCGTCCTTAGCCATCACCAAACCAGCTATGACACACACATATACATATCTTATCTTGTCTTGAGGATCCCACTTGGGAACTTCTAATAGGTGCACATCTATCATCCTTTTAATACTAATCTCCCCATCTCTCTTCAATAATCTAGTCCAAAAACCTTTGTCCTCTTTCCAACTGTCTTCTTTCCAAATATTCAAATCTAAGCTGAAATCATCCTCGAATTTAAGACCAGTGACTGCATAGTATTCTTGCATCGAAAATCTTAGTGACTTTCTTCCAAACACAAACCAGAGTTCATGTTTCTTATCTTTGATCAACTGCCTACACATGATGTTGTGTATCAAACGAACAGAGTACCCTAAGACATTTTCGTAGATGACAAACACATTTGGAAGACAGGATCACTCTTCACTTTCGCATACTCGGTTGGCAAAGTATCCTTGATTCTTGTCAAGATAGACATTATGCAGCTATTGTTTATCTGCTTCACTTGTGGTTCATCACCATAATTGAAAAGGCGTTTAGGATACTCCTTTTCAACGCCTAAACAAAACAATTAACCAAAATAAAATCAAACACAACGATAAGAGTTGTTAGAAATAAGAGAAAAAGCTCGATTCACCGGAAAAATCAAATATTCAAAAATAATTAACGAACCTGATATCAATCCGATTGATCCATCTTTGTCATGCATGTTCAAGAAGCTAACATTACAAGTACACCTAACATGTGAGCATAAAACATATTAAAATCAAATAACTATCAAACCAAAAATGAAACCAAGAGCAGTTCGATATCGATTAAATACTAAATTTTAAATCTAACAAAATTTACAATTTTATACAAAACTTAGCGACCACCAACTCAAGCTATCGGGATGGAAAAATTGTTGACACAACCTATGCTACAATTAGATGAACTAATACAAGCCTTGCAACAATTTCAAAGCTCTCATCTCTCATAGCTCAATTTAGTGATTTGAATTCAAAACCGATTAAGAAAATCAACATGCAACTCATAAATCTATACAAAATGAGAATACTAGTGATTTACACTGTAATATGAAGCCGAATTTCAAATAATGTGAAGAGAATCAAACGATATTGAGCGATGGAAGAAAACAAAATCATGAGAGCAAATAAAAACATAAGTCGCAAGAATAAAAGGAAAACAAATCAAAAGGAGGACAAATCAAGGAAGAAGCTTCGCCCAGATGAGAAAAGAATGATAAAAAGAAACTCACCTCCGTCGATTAATTGGAAGAAATTATCCGTCAAAGCCGCTGTTGCTGTCTTTTTTTTTGTTCTATTCGATTTGATAAAAAGTGAATTGGGAGTGAAAAGGGTTTTCAGTCCTTTTGGGTCTAAAAAACTCTTGTTCGATAAGAGGTTTCTGTACACACAATTTTTATTTTCCTTTTATTTTTTTTGTTTTTTAGAATAATTTAAAATTAATTTTATTGTATTTTCGTATATTAGGTGGTTTTAAAAAGTGAGGACAAAATTGAGTTTTTATTATTATAAAACCTATTTGACCTATTTTTCTTTAAAAATGTCATTCATTTCCAATTTTCCCAAAAAAAAAAAAACATTTCCTTTACCCTACGTACCAATTAAATGTTTTAATTTGCTTTTCTTTAAATATCCATCAGGTTGACAAGACCCGACAAATAGTAGAAATAGTTCAATTCAAAGCTTTCATTGACAAATAACTCAATTTCTACTACCCAAAATAACTCAATTTGCTAGAATCTAATTCGATAAAAACTTGCATAAGTACACAGTCAATCCAATTCCTACAAGTCCAATTCTTTAAATGTAAAAACAATTAAAATTATTCTCCCTCCATTCTACGCTTGTTCTTTTGTTTAAAATAGATGATTTTCTTACGAATATATGCAAAATTAAGAGAATTTGTTATAAATACATTTTTCAGATATCCATTTTCAAAAACACATATTTTTGAATATTTTCATTTTTGTCATCTTTTACACAATTAAAATATATTAAATTATTTTTTGAACTTTTTTTTTTATGTTTGGATTCTCTATTTCACATTTAGGGTATAGGTTGAAGAGGATATAATTTAATATTTATGATTTAGAGTTTAGAATTTAGTTATTTTGTATATTTAAAAGCGTGTTTTTGAAAATAGACAATATGAAAGGTATTTTTGAAAAGGGATATTTTTGTAAATGCCTCCAAAATTAATTATGCTTTTATTGGTTTTAACAATTTATATTATGCAAATTGTTTTTTTCATTGGTTGAATTGTGTATTAACTTTGCAAAAGAATGTTTTCTCATCAAGAAATCAGAATGTACATTGGTCCCTTATATACAGTTTAGAAAATAAGCTAAGTAAAAAAAAGCTGAGCTCATTTATTAACTATCAACTATACAACACATATATATTTTAATAGACCCCCTAAAGCCAAATCATCCTGCAAGAATAGGCTTGATACCGATTGACAATCAAGAATAGAGTGAAACATGGGTGTAAAGGCTTCATCATATATCAGCCAAATGGTTGATAATGGAGACGTGTAGAACCTTAAGGAAACCAGCCTTCATGTGGTCTTTTGTAATATGGCAGTTTATCTCAACGTGTTTAGTTCGTTCATGAAATATTGGGTTATTGGTAATGGGCATAGTAGATTTGTTGTTGCATAACAACTTTGCCTGATGAGAGAGAGTAGAGAGAGAAAACGCTCTCAGGTGCACTAACCAAGAATTCAAATTTCTCTTGGTTTTCTAGATCTGGATCTAGATCTACAATGTACTTCCGCTGTGTGCGAACTTGTTCCATCTCCTTCTCTTTGGTTCCATGTCAAACCTTCGTTTAGTTTTATCCATGTCTCATCGGATTTCATATGCCAAAAAAAGGAAAGGCAATCACGACTTAGGGTTCGGGCCTAAAGTGTCAAGAATCAAGGCGCCGGTCAGTGATAATTCAGAGCTCCTTCTCAGACATAAGCTCACTCTCATCGGGAGAATCACCGATCCCCTGGCCCAAAGGGCGTGGACTCTAATCACTTTCTTTACTGAACAATGGAAAACTTCTTCCAGACCACTAGGAGCAGATCTAGGGCAGGGTTTCTTTCATTTGCAGTTTGCAAGTGAGGAGGATTTATAGCTTGTGTTGTATAACAGGCCGTATCTGAAATAACCCGACCGGTTTTTTTTTTTTTTCAATAATAACAACATATAATTAAGTATCACATACTACTTAATTAAACCAAACCACAATACCAATATTAAACCAACATCCAATAACATGCACAGCGGAAAACATATAACTTTAATCATCTCAAATACATAACATCAATACAATAACATTCCTAACCATTCTATCCATCAACCTAGCATAGCTTTAACCAAGGATCCAACAACAACAACATAACCATAACACAATTGAGATGCGTAAGTATTATCATAAATACTTAGTGAAGAAATCCTTCCATCTACTAGGCTATACACACAAGCAACTGAGAAACCAAAGCTTAACAAATAACAATCAAACACAAACAAACCAGGAAAAACAAGAAAACAACACAAAAAGCAACAAAACAAGCAAAACTAAGGATTCTCAGGCTTAAATCAGCCATGGTCATGCACTCACCTCTTTTATAGAAAGTTTCTAACCCAAACTATAGGCCCAACACCTTAGAAGGCTTCCCCTTCATTCCTAGCACCAGATCTCCACTCCATAGGAACAGATCTCACCAAACCAGCTTAGAATCTCCAAAACCCATCAAGAACACTCTCTCTTCTCTCTTTTCTCTTTAGAAAGGCCAAACAACTTCTTTCCACGACCTAGGTCGAGTTTTCCCTTATATACATCTGTTAGGGATTCCCAAATAAGCCAAACCAAACCAAAACGACCATTCAAATCAACCCGGTCGAACCAAATTAGATGGTGTCGATCGACACTACCCTCGATGTCGATGGACACTCACTTCTAAAATCCCCAATTTGGTTCGCGGATGTTACAGTATCACTTTGCATGCTTCATGCTTATTATGCAAAGATGGGAGCCGACAATTTCTAGATCATTCCCATTAGAGATCCCTTTTGGATCCAGGTCACCAGAATCCTAGTCCACCTTTGGACGAAAGCTCTTATTCGAAGCATCGAGGATGATATAGGAAAGGTTGTAGAACTCGATGTTACGACAACAATGGCAAGGATGCGTGTTCTTATCGACGAGATTCAACACTTAATCAAGACCTCCATAGTTGAATTTGGCAATGGAGAAGAAATTGAAGCCACTCTGGTATATGAGATACTGAAGAGGCAATGTAAGTTATGTATTCGACTCAATCATGATGATAAAGAGTGCCCTGAGACGTCAGACAGATCTGCCAAATCAGCCCTGGAGCAAGGTAAAGGGGGTAGGATAGGTTATAAGCCAAAAAAGCAAGAATCTAATTCTCGTCTGGAGAGAAAAAGGAGTTCAACTCAAGAAGAAAGGAGATCCCCGACAGCTAATAGGAGAGGGGAAAGGGGAAAAGAGATAGAAGCTGGGACCTGCCCCTTTACTATATCAAGGCCATTTCCCCAAGAGGTACAGAGAAACCTTTTTTTATCATGGACCTTGTTCCCAGTCTCATGAACACCAATCTCGGACCATCCCTAGTAGATCTCGGACCATCCCTAGGAGATTGGCAGGGATCCTTCCCATGTCTCTGATGAGCGTTGTTCTAGATACTACTCTAGTGGCTCCCGGGAAAATAGGTCGATTAAGGTGTACTACCTCCAGAAAGATGGTTCATCTCAAGGAAGAGCACATTGGGGTAGCTTAAGAACTCGTAGTGCAGGGGAAGAAGGAGATAGTCTCACTTCTAGAAGAAACCACCCCTCAGTAGACGAAAACCACCGTGCTTGAGGTAGGGGTTTGAGCCCATGAGCGAGTTCATTCTTCTATTGTAGGAAGTCCCCTGCGAAACAACTACCTCTAGATGATGTAGAAGCGGCTATGGAAGAGGTTAGGGAGGTTATGCCTAATTATGCAAATTGTGGTGATCCTACAGAGAGTGCTGTTCAAAAAGAGAGGTACATACAAGGAGAGATCCAAGGACAAGTTAAAGAAACAGCCGAGAGAATAGTCAGAAACAATTAAGGCCTTATATGAGTCGATAGAGATAATGCCTCCTCAATATCCCATATAGGGGAAGAAAGCGCGGATAAGATCCCCATAATGTTAAGATTGGGTCCAACAAATGAGATAATTCCACCTTATTGACCTGTAAAGCGAGCTGCTGTGAAGCGCAAAAGGAAGACCACCTGGACGCCCCCTAGAGAAAGCGCAAGGAAAGAAGAAAGCTCAAGAAAGCCCAAGAGTTATTGCGGGAGGAAGATCAAAAAACAGGAAACTACTTCATAGTCAAGCTAATCCCATAGGAAATTGAACAGCACTCTCTGTAGGATTCTTTGTTGGCTGATAAACCGAGTGGAAGAGGTGGAGCTCTGCCTTCTGGCTTACAAGATAAAGGGAGTGCAGAGGCTGTTGATTTAGGTGGAGAGGATCAAAGCTCTCCTCCCCCAATGTCTGGTCATCTGGATTTCTGGAATCCACCCAATATCCTCATGTAAAGGTAGTATGTTGGAACTATCAAGGGTTGGGGAATCCCAAGACAGTTTGTCGTGTGAAGGTGATTCATCGTAAGGAGTCACCGGATTTTCTATTCCTCATGGAGACGAAAAATGCTAAGAGTGTGGTGCTGAAGGAGGTGCACAATTTAAATTTTGTTCATAGTGCTATAGTCCCTCCCCATGGTCATGGAGGGGGAGGTTTGGCTCTTTTTTGGACGCAAGATCAGGAGATAGAAATCTTGTTGGCATGTTTAATTGATACAAGGGTTATCTCAGAAAGGAAGACCTTTTTTGCTACGTTTGTGTATGGTGATCCAGATGCTAGTAAACGAAAAGCGGTTTGGGAAAGTCTGAAGAAAATTTGAGTCACTAGAGAAAGCCCTTGGTTTTTATCAGGGGATTTTAATGATATCCTTGATAACTCTGAAAAGGAGGGTGGCCCCCAAGAGCAAAATAGATGTTTGTAGATTTCAGATCCTTTCTTTCGGAATGTGATTTGTATGACATCTGTCATTCTGGTAACCCTCTCTCTTGGAGAGGTGTGAGAGGCAATCACGTTGTCACCTGTCGCTTGGATAAAGCGGTGGGAACAGTAAGTGGGCTGAAACCTTTCCAAATGGTAGTTTTAAGTATTTACCTTTTGATGGATGATAAATCTCTAATTTATATGTTTTAGACACCCTTTTTTATCCATATTCTGCATTATGTATACCCTAACCTTAGCATTTACATTTAGGCCATTTAAGGTGCTGCATTTTTGCATTTGTGCATTTTGGATGAAAACAGGTGCTTTAGAGCCTAAAATGGAGAAAACAAGGTCAAACCCGAGCATGTACTCGAAGGAGCGATTGTGCAAGAAGAACGATCCAAACCTCAACCGATCAAAGAGGATCTAAGAGCTTGAAGAACAACCCGAAGACCTACCTGAGAAACTACCCGACTTGATCCTCGTGCACCGCCTCGAGCAGACCCTCGGGCAGGACTGAGCTGCTAGGTTAAAAGGGTTTCCATATATAAACCCCACTTATCTTCCTCTCGCCCTAGCACGCCGCAGACACTCAGAACAGAGAGCGAGAGCTTCTGAGAGAGAGATTGAGCGACTCAAACACTTTTTCCACTTTGTTAGGATTCCATTTTGTTTCTTTTGCTGTTCTTTCTAGTTTTCGATTTTGTACTCTACTACTTTTATCTTCCTTTCAATACAATGCGATTTTCATTTATTTGTGTTTTTATGCTTTCTACCATGAGATCTGAGTAGTGAAGTAAAGTTTCTAGGGATGGGATAGAAAAATAGGTGTTCTTGATCGGTTAGGATGTCTTAGCTAGAATGTTTATTTTATATAAATTCCTTTCTAGATTGGTGTTCTTAATGCTATTTTCAGACCGAGAGGTTGAGACTAGATCTAGGGTGTTTTGTCATCAAGAGGTGTTGTTGAAATGCTTGAATCAACCAATGCTAGAGATTTACTCACTTAGCCTAAGAGATTAGATGTGTAAAGGGTTTATTGACAATAATGAATCAGTTTGTAATGCCTGCTTGGTCATGTTTCTCCAACGAGAGTTGGGTAGGGGAGTGACTAAGGTTGATTGTTTCTATCACGAGTGTGTTTTAGCAAGATTTAAGAGATTTATTGTTTAGGGAATATTTGCTTGAGGCATGTAGGACATCCCAAATTGGTCAGAACACTTATGAGTCAATTACCCCATCCTTAGGAGCTTTCTTATCTTGACTGTTTAGTTTTATTTTATATCTCGACCATTACCCAAACTAGTACTCGATCACCAGCTTCGTGTATACCTTCGAGCTATTCATCTTTGTGTTTTGGATTACCTCTGTCACCCGATTACCCACTCGATCCGGTACTCGAATGCTTGCATCGAGTGCTTAGGTTGTGTGAATCTTGCTCTTTTATTTACCTTTCCTTATTTTAGGTTTTTAGATAAAACCCCCATTATTACTTGGCCCGACTTGCTCTGTTCTAATCATATCTTATCTGCTAGCATAATAACCATTTGGATTGATAACCCTTTGTACTACAACTGCATAGGGAATTGATACCCTGGGTGAAAATCCTGTTAAAGGACACGAAAAGATTAGCAAAATGGTTGTTATGAGCAAGCATTCAAGTTACATAAGCAAGATAACTCAATTTCAGGTTAAGTCCAATAATATAGAGATGATACAATGTTCAAGCAAGTCTTACACAAGTGGAAGAAGCTTTCAAAAAACACAAGATTTTAAACAAAGATTCTTCATCTTTTTCCAGAGATTGATCAAGCAACAATGAAGATCTGCTCGAAACAGCATCCGAGGGGTTAATCGGGTAGGGCATCGCGTAGCTCACTGGGCAGAGCATCGGGAAATACGATGGGTATGGTGGAAAAGGCCTAGAATAACCACCCGTGTAGCTGCTCGCAGGATGCATCGAGTAAGGCATTGGGTATGGCATTTGGTAGGGCTGAGGGAAAGGACACGAGTGGTCACCCGAATGGGTGCTCGATGGTGGCATCGGATACGGCATCGAGTATGCCATCGGTTGAGGTGTCGGATAGGCATTTGAGTGACTTCTCCGTGATCTATCAGGCCTAGTGCCATCCTCCTCTGCTCGTGGCTCGTATGATGACGCCCTATGAGGTTCTGCAGGTGCTAAACCTCAGAACCCTCCTAGCATTCTGCTCCTCCCCATACATGTGGGTGTGTATGCTGGAGTGGGAGCTGAGGCACAGTTTTCCTTGTCTTGCAGCTCCCTAATCTGACCTCTCATTACCTTGACCGTGCCAGTAAGATTCTTCACTTTCCTTTATAGGAACTTGTTCATTCTCTTCAACCACCTGATCCTCTTGTGTGCTTCTCTCACTCTTACTCGCTGCTTGTGGGAGCAAACATATTCCTCAAAGTCGTAGTCCTCCGGATCTTTTCCTTTTCGTTGCCTTTTTTGCTCCCTTTCTTCAGCTTCAGATCCCCCTCAGGGTTGTACAGCTCCTCTAATGGAGGAATGAAGTCTATGTTTTCCCCTAGCCAGATTTTTATGGTTGCGACGTTGGGCAATATCATCTGAGTGGCTTCCACTGCTGGGTGAACAAACTTGAAGAGCAACCTTTCATTTGGCTTCTCATAAGCCAAGAATCTCGCCAATGTGAGGTATTCAACATCTAGCTCATGTACTACTCCCTTCAGGGGCACATCACAAGCCACCAATATTGGTGTAACTAACCCTCCTATGGAGATTTCTCCAAATCCTTCTCGCCTTTTGGTTTTCATGGCCCAGGAGTTCAAATATAAGAACTGATCAAGCAAGACAAAGACCATGCTGGTGTTCGCTATATCCCCTACTAGCTGTCTATCATCCCTAGCATTATCCAGGATTCCACACAAGGCTATGTTTAGAAGCTGAAGCTCATGATCGTTTACATTCCGGTTTCTTTCCAAGCGAATAAAGTGCAAGCTAAGGATTTGTGAAGATACCTTAGGACAAAGCTCCTAATTTGAGCAGATTTGGAGCTTGTGGACTTGTAAGGAAGCTTATCTCCTATTCTCAGCCACAGGGATTTCATCTCTTGCTTGTCTACCTTCATAGCCTCCCGGTGACCAGCCTTGAAACCATACATCTCCTCCATCTCCTTGAAAGTAAGCCGATATTCCTTGTTGCGCAATGAGAAGGTGATGAAACCGATTCCCCCATCGGGTAGCAGCTTCAGGTGGTCTTCAATGTAGTATAATTGTAGTGTGGCAAGGAAGTGAACCGTCTCCTCCTCGTATGCTTCTAGGTTGTCCCGCATCATCTAGCTCAGGTGGCACATGTCAAAGAGGAACTCAACATCTCTCGCAATCCCCAATTGTTGCATCATCTCGCGGTGGGGGAAGCGGGTTCCAACAAAGCTCATCTTGTGGAGAACCTTGAATAGCTTGGCCGGTGTCTCTACTTAACTCTGCTTCAGCCTCCTAGACGCCATCCGGGTATGTTGTCGCTGCTCCTCCTCTTGGTCAGGACTCTCACCATCCATGTGTTTGTCTTCTTCTTTGCCGCTCTCTCGGCCTCCTTTTCAGCCTTTTTGGAAGCCAGTCTCTTCCCCCTCGCAACCGCGGCTCTGTTTCTCAGTATGGACAGAACGGACGCCGATACCGACGTAACGGACACCGGACGGACATAAGAAGGATAAAACTTAGAGAAGAATCAAAAATTCTTCCTTGATCACCAAAGTTCAATGATTTATATAAAAGGAGAAGAATTGGAACACAAGGAAGAAGGTTTCCATTTGGCCCAAGGAATGCCATTTGTTGAATTAAAATCGCCACTTGTTGAAGACGAGCGACACTTGTGCGGTGAGTGGGCTTCACGCAAGCCATGCACACCATGCATCGCCACTTTTCGGGCGATTGATGGCTCATTTTTCGTCAATCACTACTCAAAGAAACGCAAAATTTCTCTATGTGTTGACCTCTCTAAGAAGAAGAGGCCGGAGCTCTAGACACCGAAGGGACGCCGTCTGGACGTTGAAGGGACGCTATCAGGACGCCAAGGGAACGCTGTCTGATCCATGGTACTGTGAATTCTGATCAAATCAATCCTCTGTTGAATCATTGTGTTTCTGTGGTAGTTTGTTTGGGGTGCTGCATGTACTTTAGGGTTCATGTACGTACCTATTTCTAGGTGCATTTAGATCAGCACTCATGCTAGTTCAGCAAAGTTAAAAAGAGATCTCATGCTTAAATTGGTAGGATTCATGCTAGATTCTTGTTAATCACATAGAATTTATGTTAGGAATCACCATACATGTTGAAAATGGAAGAGATAAAACCTCGTGTTTAGATGATGAATTTATGTTTACTTGATGCATGTTTTTAGCAATTTGTCTTGCTTAAAAACCGGACCATAGACTTGCATGCATGATTAAATTGATAGATTTGTAACTTCAATATTTTCTTGCTTAAAAATCTGATAGGATGGTTGCATGCATGTACAACAATCTAAGTTGCTTGAATTTTTTTTATTTTTGTTGCTTGAATTCTTGCTTGATTTTCTTGCTTATTTTGCTTGATTTTCTTGCTTGAATTGCTTGTGGTTTGTAGTACTAAATTCTTAGCGTTTTTATTAACCCTTTAAAGTGTAGTACTTATTTTAGCTAGTCTCTTTAATTTTATTTCCTGAGTCCTAGCTAGGATAGAGTGGTCGATCTTCTGTTCCATATGTGGAAAGGATGTCTCGTGAGATTTCTCCTTATGGATACTCGCGCTAAGAGAAAAGTCAGCGTCTAGCTCGCTACTAGACTGACCGTTGCATGACGATGTAGCATTTGTGTCTCATGCTGGTTACATTTGTGGTTTCAGCATGGGAAGTTGTTGTGGAACAGAACAGATTATCGAGGGCCCATAGGTGAAAAGAGTCTAGAGTAATCGAGTTATCTTGATTATTTCTAGTCATCTTAGTTTGTTGATATGTCTATATTTTGCATCTCCTTAGCATGTATTTGTCATGCATTTAGCTAGGACAACTAGTCGTTTTGCATCATTTTAGAATCTCTTTTATACACTTTGCATTTTTAGGAAGTTTTTGCATCATCTTTGCATACATTGTGCATTTCGGAGTATTTCAGGTGTCTAGGAGACGTCGGAAACGCAGACGATCGAGTCAAGCAATCGAGCCACTCTCAGCTGCACCAATCGAGCCACTCTCAGCTGCACCAATCGAGCCACTCTCAGCAGCACCAATCGAGCCACTCTCGAGTCACCACCTGAGTCGCCACTAGAGCCATCATTTGAGCCACCGGTCGAGGTATTTAGCTTTTGACGTCTTCACTAAAGTTGTAGAGAATTGAGACATCTTTCCAATGACGTTTATTTCAAGTCGATCAGAGGCGTGGTTCAAGAGTTATCACCTTTTTAGTGGAGACATATACACCTAGTTCGAGTCGCCACCCGTTGACTCGACCCTCCAGCTCGAGTCGCCACCCATCGACTCGACCCTCCAGCTCGAGCTGCTGCCCATCGACTCGACCCTCCTTGACTCGAGTCAACACCATCCCCCACTCGAGCCACTACTCGTTCGCACATGTCAGGAAGACGTTCCGTCTTACACGCTTCAGGAGATTCCTAAACCGACGCTTCACCTTGTCGTTTTAAGTTTTAGGGATTTACATGTTTTACTATAAATACATTTTGCTAAGTCTTGACTGAGATCATCTTATTTTTTATCTCATTTTGTTCTGAAATTTCTACCTAGCCTCCAAAACCGTTCTCAGACCTTGTATCCAGATATCTTTTAATACATTGAGTATTTGCATTTACAAACTTGTTCATCTCATATTTACCTATCTAAGAATGCTTGGTTCAATGATTTATATGTTTTCATCCTTGATGATGATACGGATCTGAGTAGTGTGGTATTTCTTGAGGATGGGAAAATTAGGTGGAGGATCTTAGGATGTAGAGTGTTTAAGCGTTGATTGTATGATTCCCTTCTGGACTAGAGTTATAAATACTAGTTTTTCTCTGATCAATTGGAACTAGGTTTGAGCCATTCCCACACCCAAAAGGTGTTCGATGAAATGTCTGACCAACTAGTGCCAGAGACTTACATTCTTAACCTAAGAGATTAGTTGTCTAGGATGTTTGTTGACGTGAATGAACTTGTTATTCATGCCATGCTTGATCATGTTTCTCTAGCGAGAGTTAGGCTTGGAAGTGATTGAGTTTGAGTAGCTTTTGTCAAGAGATTGGATTAGCTAAGAAGTGATGTTCATTGTTCAGGGATGGTTTGCTTGTGGCATGTTAAACACTCTATCGACTATGATACTCCGCCGACATCAATTACTCCCATCCTTATGACTTCTTTCCTTCTGATTTTTATTACATTCCTGAGACTGTTTCGCTTCTTGCTTTTTAGTTCATGCTTAGACTCGTTTATGTTTTTATTCATTTTCGCTTCTTTTCATGCATTCTCGTTTCTAGTTCTGTGACTCATTTTCGTTTTACATTTTGACCATTCTAGGACTGCTAGACAAACACTCTTTGTGAATTTGCTTGACTTGTGAAATCTTGATTGCATCTTTGATTGTTAGCAACATCCCATTTTGATTGACACCTTAAGTACTACAACACATAAGGTTAATTGAACCTACTAGGATAGGCACAAAAATCCTATTATCAATTTGGCGTCGTTGCCATTTGGGATTCGTTTTGCTACATTTAAGATTTCAAGTTTTGCAAGATTAAGTTCTGTTACACTTATCATTCAGAGTACTAACTTGCTTTGGTTGTCTGCTTTTTTGTTTTGCATCTCAGGTACCTAATGATTGCAACCTTGCATGCACACCAGATCAAGAGGGCATCAGAATCTCCTACCTGTTATTGACGACATCAATCGGTTACAAAGACTACGACAAGCTCGTCAACTCACTGATCATCCCGCACCTGTCACTATGGAACAACTGAATGGACCACATCCGGGACCGCGAAACATTGGTGCTGGGGATGCACCGAATACTCATACTCAGCGTGCTGGAATCGTTCCCCCCGCCGTGCAGAACAACAACTTTGAAATCAAGAGTGGTCTGATCTCCATGATCCAAGGAAACAAGTTTCACGGGTTGCCTATGAAGGATCCACTCGACCATTTGGATGAGTTCGACCGTCTTTGCAGTCTCACCAAGATCAACAGCGTGAGTGAGGATGGTTACAAGTTGCGCCTCTTCCCATTCTCCTTGGGAGAAAAGCTCATCAATGGGAGAAAAACTTCCCAAGGATCACTCACCACCTGGGATGGTTGCAAGAAAGCATTCTTGGCCAAGTTTTTCTCCAACTCCAGAACGACACGTCTCAGGAATGAGATTTCTAGCTTCACTCAGAAGAGCTCAGAATCATTCTGTGAAGCATGGGAGCGTTTCAAAGGTTACCATAGCCAGTGTCCACACCATGGTTTCAGCAACGAGTCACTGCTGAGCACTCTCTACCGTGGTGTACTACCAAAGATACGTATGCTGCTTGACACTGCTTCTAATGGTAATTTCCTGAACAAAGACGTTGAGGAAGGATGGCAACTGGTGGAGAATCTCGCTCAGTCTGACGGCAACTACAATGAGGACTATGACCGCACAGTTCGCAGCGACGCTGGGTCTGAGGAGAAGTACAAGAGGGACCTCAAAAATGTTAATGAGAAGCTTGACCGTATCTTGCTAAGCCAGCAGAGGAGCGTCCACTTTGTATTTGAGGATGACCCTTTCCAAGTTCCAGATGGGGAGGGCGAGCAGACTGAGGAGATCAACTATGTTCAGAATCAGGGTGGATACAACAAAGGTTATAACCCCTACAAGACGAACCCCAATTTGTCTTACCGAAGTACCAATGTTGCTAATCCACAAGATGAGGTGTACCCGCCTCAACAACAACAGCAAGGTCAACAAAAATCTTTTGTGCCTTACAATCCGGGATCCGCTCCAAAACAACAGTTCAGCAGGGTTACCAAGCTCCTCCAAGACCACCGCCAGGATTCCGCTCTCAACCAGTTCAGCCTACTCCAGCCCCAGATCAAGAAATGAAGCAGATGATGCAACAACTTCTTCATGGCCAAGCTAGCAGTTCCATGGATACTGCAAAGAAGTTCGCTGACCTTAGTCAGAGGATGGAATGTTCCTACAATGATTTGAACGTCAAATTCGAAGCTCTGAATTTGAAGATAAGGTACATGGAAGGCCAATTCGCTTCTACTTCTGCCCCAAAGCCTGGCCAATTCCCAGGAAGGCTGTTCAGAACCCCAAGGAGTTCGCCAATGCCATTACGCTGAGAAGTGGGAAAACATTGCCTCCTAGGCAAGGAGTTCCAGACGTCACTGAGTACAGTGAGGAATTAGATGGGGAGGATTTGTTCAGGATGACGCTCAGATGGAGAACCCAGTAGAAGCAGTCAAAGTTCCAACGAGCTAGTGAAGCAGTCCAAACCTGAAGCTGTTAAGGAACCGGCTGTTCCTGATGACAGACATCCGAGATTCATCCCTCCACCGTACAAGCCTCCTCTACCATTTCCAGTGAGGTTCAAGAAGCAGCTTACTGAGAAATACAAAGCCTTGTTCGAAAAACAAGTCAAGGAGATTGAGTTGAGAATGCCACTGTTGGATGCATTCGCACTTGTTCCTCACTACCAGAAATTTCTTAAGGACTTAGTGATGGAGAGATCAAAGGAAGTTCAAGGCATGGTGGTACTAAGTCTTGAGTGCAGTGCAATCATCCGGAGGAAGGCTGTACCCAAGAAGCTCAAAGATCATGGATCATTCACTCTACCTTGCTCCATTGGACCTATGTATTTTGATAAGTTTCTATGTGATCTTGGCGCGTCAGTCAATCTGATGTCGTTCTCTGTGGCTAAGAGGTTGGGTTTCACAAGGTTTAAGGGTTGTGACATCTCCCTCATTCTTGCAGATAGATTAGTGAGACTTTCACATGGTATTTTGGAAGACTTACCTGTCAGGATCAGAGACATGGAAGTGCGAACCGACTTTGTGGTTCTGGAGATGGATGAAGAACCAAAAGAGCCTCTGATCTTAGGAAGACCGTTCCTGGCGACTGCTGGAGCCATCATTGATGTCAGGAATGGCAAGATTAATCTCAATATGGGGGACGACTTCATCATGAAGTTTGACATCAAGGATACTTTGAAGAAGCCGACAATAGGAGGACAATTCTTCTACATTGAAGAGATGGATAAGTTGGCTGATGAGTTGTTGGAGGAACTAGCTGAGGAGGACCATCTAAAAACTGCTCTAACCAAGGATGGAGAAGAAGGGTTCCTGCATGGGGAGACCACTTGTTACAATAATATGCTAGACTCCCATAGAGAAACGGATGGATCAGAGGAATTCGAGCAGCTATCTGACGCAGAGGAGGTACGTGCAGTTGAGACAGAGAGTTCAGAACGTGATATCTCCCACTCGACCAACGTCAAGACCCGACTCGAGACACCGATGTCCCGTTCGATCGAGTCGCACCCCTCTCACTCGACCGCGATCATTCCAGACTCCCATACTGACGATTGGTCGGAACTGAAAGCTCCAAAGGTAGAACTCAAAACTCTTCCTTTCGGGCTCAGGTACGTTTTTCTGGGAACCAATTCTACTTACCCTATCATAGTGAATGCTAGGTTGAGTGATGATGAATTGGGGTTGCTAGTAACTGAGCTTAAGAAGTATAGAAGAGCCATAGGTTATTCTTTAGATGATATCAAGGGAATCTCACCTAGTCTCTGCACCCATAGAATCAATCTTGAAAATGAATCTTATGCTAGTATTGAACCCCAAAGAAGATTGAACCCTAATCTGAAAGAGGTAGTAAAGAAAGAAATCCTAAAACTGCTTGACGCTGGAGTTATCTATCCTATCTCTGATAGTACTTGGGTATCTCCAGTGCACTGTGTACCTAAGAAGGGAGGAATAATTGTAATCAAAAACGAAAAAAAATGAGTTAATCCCAACTAGGACCATCACAGGACATATGATGTGCATTGATTATAGGAAGTTGAATCTTGTGTCTAGGAAAGATCATTTTCCTCTACCTTTCATTCATCAAATGTTGGAGAGACTAGCTAATCATCCTTATTACTGTTTCCTTGATGGGTATAGTGGGTTCTTCCAAATCCCTATCCACCCAAATGATCAGGAAAAGAAAACATTTACTTGTCCTTATGGCACTTTTGCCTACAGACGCATGCCATTTGGCTTTTGCAATGCTCCTGCCACCTTTCGAAGGTGCATGACATCAATTTTCTCGGATTTGATTGAGGAGTCAGTGGAAGTGTTTATGGATGACTTCTCTGTATACGGTTCCACTTTCTCCTCGTGTTTGTTGAATCTGTGCAGGGTATTGACGCGATGTGAGGAGACGAACCTAGTGCTGAATTGGGAGAAGTGTCATTTCATGGTTGAAGAAGGGATCGTTCTGGGACACAAGATTTCTGAAAGAGGAATTGAGGTTGACAAGGCAAAGATTGAGGTCATGGTTCAGCTTTAACCGCCTAAGACAGTGAAGGACATCAGAAGTTTTCTGGGACATGCTGGGTTTTACGGGAGATTCATTAAGGACTTCTCGAAAATTGCAAGACCTTTGACAAGGTTGCTGTGCAAGGAAGTTAAGTTCGAATTTGATGCAGCGTGCTTGGAAGCTTTAGCAAGATCAAGGAGGCCTTAGTTTCGGCACCCATAGTTCAAGCTCCGAATTGGGATCATCCGTTTGAGATTATGTGTGACGCTTCAGAATTTGCAGTTGGAGCTGTTCTAGGACAGCGTATTGACAAGAAGCTTCATGTCATCTACTACGCGAGTCGTACCTTGGACGAGATTCAGGGAAGGTATGCTACCACAGAGAAGGAACTCCTGGCAGTTGTGTTTGCATTCGAAAAATTCAGGAGTTATCTTGTGGGTTCAAAGGTCATTGTGTATACCAACCATGCTGCTCTGAGACATATATATTCGAAGAAGGATACCAAGCCGAGACTTTTGAGATGGATTCTGCTACTTCATGAGTTTGACATGGAGATTGTTGACAAGAAAGGCATAGAGAATGGAGTTGCAGACCACTTGTCAAGGATGAGGATTGAAGATGCTGTTCCAATAGATGACTCAATGCCTGAGGAACAACTTCTGGTCGCCCAGGTTTGTGAGCAGATGCATGACACCGGGTTGAGAACCTAAAAATCAACTGTATGGCGAGCACTTCGAATACTGCACCATGGTATGCTGATATCATGAACTACAAGGTCTGTGGAGAAGTTCCTGATGACATGGATCCCTACAGGAAGAAGAAGTTTTCCAGAGAGGTCAACCACTACTTCTGGGATGAACCCTATCTGTACAAGAGAGGTTCTGACGGACTGTTCAGAAGATGCATAGCAAAAGGAGAAGTATAGGGAGTGCTTGAGCACTGTCACAGCTCCACCTATGGAGGTCACTTCGCCACGTTCAAGACAGCTCAGAAGGTTCTTCAAACAGGTCTCTGGTGGCCAACCTTGTTCAAGGACGCTCACAGTTTCATCACCAAGTGTGATGCTTGTCAAAGAATGGGCAACATCACAAGGAGGAACGAGATGCCCCAGAATCCGATCCTGGAAGTAGAGATATTTGACGTTTGGGGGATAGACTTCATGGGACCTTTCAACCCTCCATCAAATGGAAATGTCTATATTTTGGTGGCAGTTGATTATGTTTCTAAGTTGGTTGAAGCCATTGCCAGTCCTACCAATGATCACAAGGTCGTTTTGAAGTTGTTCAAGAGTATAATTTTTCCAAGGTATGGGATACCCAGAGCAGTGATTAGTGATGGTGGTACTCACTTCGTCAACAAGGTGTTTGAAGGTATGCTAAAGAAGTATGGGGTCAAGCACAAGGTGTCTACCGCGTATCACCCTCAGACCAGCGGACAGGTTGAAGTCTCGAATAAGCAGATCAAGGGTATCTTGTCGAGGATTCTTGGAGTTTCGAAGAAAGATTGGTCTGTCAAGCTGGACGAGACACTCTGGGCGTATAGAACAGCGTTCAAGACGCCAATAGGACGAACACCATTTCAGTTGATCTATGGTAAGGCATGTCACCTCCCTGTTGAGGTTGAGTACAAGGCGCTCTGGGCTATCAAGTTGCTGAACTTGGATATTGACACAGCTCAGGCTAAGAGAACTCTTGACATCCATGAGTTGGAAGAAATAAGACTTGATGCTTATGAGAGTTCCAAGATTTACAAGGAAAGGACAAAGAATTTTCATGACAAGAAGATTATAGTCAAGGAGCTCACGGCTGGAGATCAGGTTTTGCTTTTCAACTCCAAACTTAAGTTATTTCCTGGAAAGCTTAAGTCTAGGTGGTCTGGACCTTTTGACGTCAAGGAAGTTCTGCCATTCGGAGCAATCACTCTTCTGAACAAGGATGGTAACGAATTCACTGTAAATGGTCAGAGAGTTAAGAAATATCTAGCTGATCAAGTCCGACCAGAGGGGTCTTCTGTGTTCCTCTATGAACCCCAAAAAGCCTAAAAGCTGAAAAGTCAAGCTAGTGACTTTAAACAAGCTCACTTGGGAGGAAGTCCCAAAGGTATCACTGTAAATATTTTTTAGGATCCTTGTGTTTTTAATTTTTTCTTTTTGATTTTCTTGTGTTTAGGAATCTGCAGAAGGAAGTATGGGCAACAAAAAAAAAAAAAAAGGTGAAAGTAAGTCAAAAGAAGGCGCTGTGACGCGACCTAGAGAGTTCAACCACCACCATGCATTCTCAACCATCGTCGACTCGAGCAAGGTTCAACCGACGGCGTGGAATCAGGCTTTACCCATCTTGAGGGGTTTATCACTCTGCACTCGTTTGAGCCACGCCTTCGCTGTCACGCTCGAGCCAATCTCACTCCGCACAAGCTCCAACTACCACGCTTGAGCCACTGAAGCCAACACCCGATCGAGCCCCTCTCTCGAGCCACACACGAAGTCTCCATCAAGCCAACTCGTCAGAGAACACTCTCTCCGGTTCCCTCCCCAGTACGTCAATCTTCATATGTGTCACAGGAGCGTGAGCTTTCACCCGCTCCTTCACGCCACTCGTCACAAGAGTCTAGGGAGAGACGGACACGCGGATCGCGAGGTTCCAGAGCCTCTTCTAGTCATCGTTCAGCGTGTCGTTCTGCAACTTGAGATGAGCACGACCGCGGGGTTGAAGTTGATCAGCGGGATGCGCCTCAGGGTGATTATCAGGACATGCACGGGGTTGAGCAGCAGGTCGAACATCAAGGCGATTATCAGCCTACTGAGGTGGTTGTGCTAGTATCGGACCATGGCGAGTCCAGAGTCGACGACATGCAGTGCGACGAGCAACCAAATGTTTATCAGGACACCCAAGCAGTAGAGCATCAAGTCGACCAACCAGCTCAGGTCACTCCTGCGGATCCCGAACAAGAGGAAGGACAGAGTCAGTATCACGCTCCTCCTTGGGCGAGCACAGACAACTTCTTCTACTACTGAGGTACTCCGACCTTTCCTTTGTACATACCATTTCATTCATGCATTGTTTCTGTTGTGATTCTTAAATCCTCCTACAAATTTTTCTTACACAGGAGACTGTGTAATTTAAATTTGGGGGAGGGGTTTGAGATGATGTATCTAATGTTGTGTTTTGTGATTCTTATTTCAAATTTTTGCATCATATTATGTTTAAGTTTGCATCCATCTATTTGCATAGAAAAAAAAAAAATTGAAAAAAAATCGAAAATTCCACAAAAACAGAGTGTTCATGTAGTTTGCACTCGCATTTTAGGATTGAGTCTAGAGTTATTCATATAGGTTTGTCACATTTAGCATAAGGGTTGATGATGATTGTAACCTTGTTAGCATGCTGGATTCAATAGGATAGGATCAAGGCCATTGTTCTTTGATGCTTGTTGATTGAACTTGAAAATGTAAGATTGAATCATGTTTTGAATTGATGTCATTCCCTATCTATCTGAACCTGATCCTGACTTGCAATTATCTTGTTATGCATTGAAGTTGAACTCATGGATACCATATACATACTTGGATTGTCATTCACACTTTTACCATCCTTGTCAATCCAAGTAGCTGATTCCCATCTTTGGAACAGTTCCCCGCACCCTTAACCAACCGTTTTTTCAAGCCAATTGTATTCTTGAGTGTCAGGCCTTTTTCCGAGATGAGCTTGTTAGAAAGTGTTAGGTTCTAACCGACAAGAGTAGGATCCTGTGTAGTTCTAGTTTGCGTTATCCGGACTAGTAGGACTAGATGAGAACTCGATCTTTGATATTGGGTATGGATTTGTGCAGAAAAGTGAAGAGTAAAAAGAAAGTAAAGGGTAGAAAGTCTATAGGAGGGGGATGTGTTTTTGCAGTTATTGGTTGAGCAAAGTAAAAAGAGTTATTGGTTCTGGGCATAAAATAAAAAGATTGGACACAGAAAAGAAAGAAAAAAAATGCTTAAGATGTCTAAGAGTCCTTAGAAGAAAAGAAAACGAACCATAGTGATAATAAAGATTTCCCAATTCGCTAGAGTGATAAGAAGTGCACTCCTCCTAAGACCAAATCTAAAGAATGAAAGAATGGGTTTGAGATGAATTTTCTGATGAAGGGTAGAGATAGGACCAACTTTGGTTTGGAATGTTCTTTGGGTAGACAGGGCGCTGCTCTTGTATGTATCAGTTGGTTTCAACCTTTAGCCTTCTCTTAAGCTCAACTCCTTTTCATGAGAGAACCTTGTTCTGTATTGATAAAACCACTTGATGAGGAGACCATCTATGTCTCTAACCTTTTACCCTAGCCAAATGAGTTCAATGACATTGCTTAGCTTGATTCACGGTTCTCTGTTAATGAATGTTAAAGGGGATGATTGATAGGATTTCCTGTGTAGACTTGAGATAAAGTTCCTTCACCATGCATCATAGAACTAAAAACAAGGACCTTGATTCTAACTACTCTATTCAGCATGTTTTAGGTTCTGAGACCCCATCTTCACACCTCTCTTCCATACTTTGTTTTTGATAGTTTGCTTGAGGGCAAGCAAAGAATAAGTTTGGGAGAGTAGATATGTCTATATTTTGCATCTCCTTAGCATGTATTTGTCATGCATTTAGCTAGGACAACTAGTCGTTTTGCATCATTCTAGAATCTCTTTTACACACTTTGCATTTTTAGGAAGTTTTTGCATCATCTTTGCATACATTGTGCTTTTCGGTATTTCAGGTGTCTAGGAGACGTTGGAAACGCAGACGATCGAGTCAAGCAATCGAGCCACTCTCAGCTGCACCAATCGAGCCACTCTCAGCTGCACCAATCGAGTCGCCACTCGAGCCATCATTCCAGCCACGGTCGAGGGATTCAGCTTTTGACGTCTTCATCAAAGTTGTAGAGAATTGAGTCATCTTTCCAATGCCGTTTATTTCAAGTCGATCGGAGGCGTGGTTCAAGAGTTATCACCTTTTTAGTGGAGACATATACACCCAGTTCGAGTCGCCACCCGTCGACTCGACCCTCCAGCTCGAGCCGCCACCCATCGACTCGACCCTCCAGCTCGAGCCGCTGCCCGTTGACTCGACCCTCCTCCACTCGAGCCAACACCATCCCCACTCGAGCCACTACTCGTTCGCACATGTCGGGAAGACGTTCCATCTTACACGCTTCAGGAGATTCCTAAACCGACGCTTCACCTTGTTGTTTTAAGTTTTAGGGATTTACATGTTTTTACTATAAATACATTTTGCTAAGTCTTGACTGAGATCATCTTATTTTTTATCTCATTTTGTTCTGAAGGTTCTACCTAGCCTCCAAAACCGTTCTCAGACTTTGTATCCAGATATCTTTTAATACATTGAGTATTTGCATTTACAAACTTGTTCATCTCATTTTTACCTATCTAAGAATGCTTGTTTCAATGATTTCTATGTTTGCATCCCTGATGATGATTTACAGATCGAGTAGTGTGGTAGTTCTTGAGGATGGGATAGATTAGGTGGAGGATCTTAGGATGTAGAGTGTTTAAGCGTTGATTGTATGATTCCCTTATGGACTAGAGTTATAAATACTAGTTTTTCTCTGATCAATTGGAACTAGGTTTGAGCCATTCCCACACCCAAAAGGTGTTCGATGAAATGTCTGACCAACTAGTGCCAGAGACTTACATTCTTAGCCTAAGAGATTAGTTGTCTAGGATGTTTGTTGACGTCAATGAACTTGTTTTTTATGTCATGCTTGATCATGTTTCTCTAGCGAGAGTTAGGTTTGGAAGTGATTGAGTTTGAGTAGCTTTTGTCAAGAGATTGGATTAGCTAAGAAGTGATGTTCATTGTTTAGGGATGGTTTGCTTGTGGCATGTTAAACACTCTATAGACTAGGATACTCCACCGACATCAATTACTCACATCCTTAGGACTTCTTTCCTTCTGATTTTTATTACATTCTTGAGACTGTTTCGCTTCTTGCTTTTTAGTTCATGCTTAGACTCATTTATGTTTTTATTCATTTCCGCTTCTTTTCATGCATTCTCGTTTTTAGTTCTGTGACTCATTTTCGTTTTACATTTTGACCATTCTAGGACTGTTAGACAAACACTCTTTTTGAATTTGCTTGACTTGTGAAATCTTGATTGCATCTTGATTGTTAGCAACATCCCATTTGGATTGACACCTTAAGTACTACAACACATAAGGTTAATTGAACCTACTAGGATAGACACAAAAATCCTACTATCATTTGTCGCGTAGGATTGAAGTGTCTAGGTTTAACGATTCCAGCCTTGTTCTATATAACCTTGATTGCTTGTTGCTTGTTTTTCTGCTTCCGCTATTTTTCTGCTTACGCTGTTTTGCTTGCTTGTTGGGGTAGTCGGGAAGGGAAAAATTAGAATGCATATCTAGGAAAAGGTGTACCCAGCTCACTGAGTAATCTTAGATTACTCATGATAATATTTTGTTCACCACAGGAAATGAAGCTATTAATAGCAGTATAAAATAGCGTTTTTAATGTTTCTGCTATAGTTGAATTTTGAGAAGATTTACATAGCGTTTACGAAAAACAAACATTATAATAGAATAGGCGCGAAAACATTTTATAGTGGCGCTTAGTTTTTGGTTTTATGATAGCAAATATGATAGTACAACGTTATCGTAGGAATAACCGGAAAAATGAAAAGTTAAATTCGCTCCAACAAATTTGATCAAGGAAAAAAATAAAAATTTATGAGGTCGAAAACAAGGAAGCACTTAGGGTTTCTTTTTCCCATTTGACAACTCTGTCTCTTTCAATTTTTCTTTCCTACAACTCTCGATCATCTCTGTTTCGATCTCTCAATCACAGTCCCGTTCTACTTTCAATATCGATCTCTGTCGATCTCCATATCGTGCCCTCTCAGTCTCAGTCTTGTTCTCGATCTCTGTCTTGATATTCCACTCGCAATCTCGTTCCTCCTAAAGTCTAAAGCGTCGCCATCTACATCGGTAAATCGAATGGTGTAATCGAATTTGACATTGAAGGTGAAATTGTGTTTGGGTTTTGGTTATTTGCGAAGATCTAAGCTTTCCATTGATTACTTTCTTTTTTTTTTTTTTTTTTTTTTTTTTTTTTGCAGTAAGTGCTCGATGAGACTTCATTCAAAACATAAAAGGTATTCGTGTTTAATTTGAGATTTCGATTTTGAGGTTTTTGTAAATAGTCGATATATTCAGTGTAATCGGTTTCTAATTGATATGTATTTGACTGTTCTTGTCTTGCAGTTTGATTTGGCACTTATAATAACTAACAGAGGTACGTGCGATTTTGATTTTTTAAGTTTGGTCAATAATCAATTAGAGATTTTGGTTTTAAGGGTTTCTCGATTTCTTTTTGCAGATAGTCTTCAAATCTTCAAGATTATTGCTGCTGGCGCTTGTTTTTACTTTGTAAGATGTTATTTTCCTACTGTTTGTTTGTTTGTTTACTTTCTTTCTCGTGTGTGTTGTTGATTTGAGTTGACTGTCATTGTTATTTGAGTGTCAGATCCTTAAACTCTTTATCACAAATTGTATACTCGTTGCTGGAGCTGTGGTTGTTTTGTTGTGATGTGGACAGGGCATGGGTTTGAGAGAGCTTGTGTCATTTAAGGTATCTCTAATCTTCTATGGTTGCAGGATTAGAGATCCAATTTTGTTTTGAGTTTCGGCCTTGATTCTTTCTTATCACTTATCAGACTTGCTATTGTAAGAACGCTTGTTGATTAGAAGTGATGACATGTCTTTTAGAGTCTCCGTGGAGTTGTAAGATGAGAAATTTCATGAGTAGAATCTCTATTAAAAGTGACTTGTATCTTTTTGCTCATGTTTCAACTAAGATCATAAGTCACTTACTCACTTGCGTATGAATCGTCTATGTTCACCAAAGCAAGGACATGTATAGAGTATAGATGCCAATGCGTCTTCTCTAATTCAACCGGAGAGCTTATTCAAAGCTGTAACTCGTTTCGTATAGTCAATCGCAATTGTTGTTGCATAGCTTATCTGATTATCCATGGCTGTAAGCAGTTTGCAGCTTTTTTCCTTTTCTTTGTTTGGTTGGCTATACATAAGTGCTGATTTTGCTGCTTGAGATTATAGTTGCTAAATCTGATGAGTAAGATTCATTGAAAGGCCAAGCATAACTGTTACTTTTGGATTTATGTTTTTGCTTTTCTTTGCAGGAGAGATGTGAGAATACGATGGACTATGTAAAAAGGCTAAGGCTTTGCCATTAGATGGTTTCAAGAACTCGAGGTAGATTACGTGTTTGAGCAAGAGAGGTAGGTTCATGACGCGGTGAATCTAACGAGAGAAAAAAACAATTGAAGCCAGGTCTAGGTCGAAGTTTCCAAGATTGGTAGTGCGTGTGTGTGGAGACCAAATTTAGAAATCAAATATACTTGGTTTATGTCAGAAAATGAGTTTATGTTTCTGTAATGTTTTTCTATGGTTTTAATTTCATAAGGTATTTCCTCTTTTACTCTATCATTGCTATATACAAATAATCAAAACAACAAATATATGATTTAAAAAACTACAAATATATATATATATATATGTATATATATATATACATATATACTAAATATACTCAATACATAATTATAACTACAAATAAAACATTAATTTTTATATAAATTATTCTCATACACTCATTTGTTAATTATACCTAAAGTATTTTCAAAAGAAAAAAAAAATTATATCTAATCAAGTAATATTCTCAAACGTTTAAATTCATTTGTTAACTATACATAATTAAATAATCAAAGATAATAAAGTTTTAATTTTTATTTTTCATTTTTTCTTAATTGATGAATACTAAAAATATGTTTTAAGATTGAACTCTATACCCTAAAACTATTTAGGGTTTTATCTTGAAACATATTTTACTATTTATCAATTAACATAATAAAATGCAAAAAAATATATCATACATATTTTACTATTTATCAATCAAGAATAAAACTTTTCTAATTCTATTAACAATAAAATTATAATAGTATTTTATGGATTTATGAATATGTAATATAAGATCTATAAATTCACACTTGTTTTAATGTTTTTTTGAAAAACAAATTATGTTTTTTTGCATTTTATTGTTTTCATTGAAAAGAGTGAAATCTATATTATTATTTTCACAGCAACTTTAGCAAAGAAGGCTTGAAGTTGAGAATTATATACATCTCATGCCTTTGTAATTTAATGTTTTTTTAATAAAATTATAAAAAAAATAATAATTTCAACTATTTTTCATTAACAAAAACAAAGATTTCCTAATTTGTCTCCCTATTACTGAGAGAAAATTTTCAAATTTCATTATCCTAAAATCTCTCTACAAATTCTTTACAATAATTAATTTTAAAATATAAATTTATGAGGAGCCTATAAATCAGCTACATTTGATTTTCTATCTTCCTAATTAATCACCACATTCAATTCTAAAATACAATAATTTTGTCCTGAATTTTTATATATAAAATCGTATAAAAAATAAATGACTTTAAATCAATCAAAATTAATCTAATAATATAAACTTGGCATATTCCCATATATATATTATACGATTTTATAGTTAATAATTTGTTTTAATTAATTTTTTTATACGATTTTTATATATAGAAATTTGGGACAAAATTATAGTATTTTAGAATTGAATGTGGTGATTAATGAGATTAAGTTGAATATGTTCACCTATAAATTGAATATATCCACCTATAAATAATGTTGACCCCTATTCTCAAGTTAGCATCACCAGCAACATAAAAAGATGCACATATTTGCTATACTCATTTGGCAACTACACATATACAACTGTGACGAAATATGTCGAGATGTCATGGAGGGATCACCAAATCTGGAGCAGTCCCTATGCCTCTCATCATCCCATGCCAAAGCTGAATGATAAGGTTGTGATCTCTATGTTCTTTTGCTGATGGAAAACAATCTAAAGTAGCTGACTTTTAAAAGTTTTTATGCTTTATAAATGTATTTCCCTCTCTTTTTGTTTACTCTTCTCTAGGTTCAATACCTCTTATTTTATTTTTTGGTCTATCCTTCAAATTCACGGAGTTATATAGCTTCACGACTTTGGATTAGTATTAATGTAAATTTGAAATATCATTATTTTAGTACTACAAAATTATTCATTAAAGTATTTATCAATATTAAAATATTAGACATATTTAATTAACTTGATTAAATTATGATTATGTAAAAATAAATTATTTCTTTGTAAACTACGAGTTAAATCCTAATATTAACTATCAAAATACACTTATACAATTTTAAATATTAAATAAAACAAACAAATGCAGCTTATAATTTTCATATTTTAGTTTAAATGTATCTTTCCGCGGTGTACCGCGGGTTAAAATCTAGTGTGTTTCAAAATTGAATCCTAATTTCTATACCCTAAAGGGTTTAGGGTTATACCGGGTTTAGGGTTATACCTAAAGGGTTTAGGGTTAATCGGTTCATTCGGTTCGGTAATTCGGTTTAAAATAGAATGGAAATTCAGTTCGGTTTTTGGTTCGGATCGGTTTGAGTATTTTGGAATACAAATATCTATGTTTTGGGTTCAGGTGTAAGTATTTTTACCCATTTAGAACCAAATACTCATACATAAATAAAATACCCTATATATAAATTGAATAACTATATCAAATTTCATGAAGTTATAACTAAAAAATCATACCAAAATAACTAAACCAAAGTTAGAAACTAAAGATAGGCAAAACAAGCAAGAGAAAACATAATCCAAAAGTCTAATCCAAAACATAAACAAGTAGTAGAGTAGTAACATCCAAAATCAAACTCAAAAGTCTTATAAAAACTAGAAGTAGGTATTGAGAAAATTGAAAGAAACAACAAGAATCAAAGACGAGATCGGTGGCATATGGTGAAGCATTGTTGGCGTCTTCGATGTGGTGAAGCATTGTAGGCGTCTTCACTGTTTCCGTGTTTCAAAAGCAGATCAGATTGTTACTAAGTGTAGTAGTGTATTAACAAGTAACAAGCAACAAAAGACCATGAAATTACCTTATATCCGATTATGAATCTAACTGAGTTAACTTCACCATCAAACTCTGGAACATAAACAACATAGGTTCGGATATACATGGGTACCAATTGGGTATCGGTTCGGATCGGGTAATACCCGATACCCAAAAGTATTTACAATTAAGATCCAACTAATATATTGGGGAGGATCCATACCCGATCCGAACCGGGGTTTTTCGGTTCGGTTCCAATACGGATATTTCGGGTCGGGTATTTTGCCCAGGCCTAGTTTAGGGTATAGAATTTAGGGTTTGGACTTTAGACTTTAAAGTTCAATCTTGAAATATATTTCATTTTTTATAAATTAGTAACATCAAATGTAAAAGAAAAATTGTAATAATAATAGCATATAATAGGAATATATAATATTACAAATTTACAATATACAAATTAATTATAAAAATTGGTTAGTTGTAAGTATTCTTTCATCAATAGTTTACATTATGCTTTATGGTTTCGGTTGTAAAAATTTTTAACTTACAAATTAAATCTTTGTTAAAAAAAATATTATGATCACAATCATATTACATTTTTCCATTTGTTAATAGCATTTTAAAACAATTTTAAGTTAAGAAAAAATGATTAAAATGTGATAAGAAATATACATAAAACGAGAGCTAATAAAAATTGATCAGTCAGATAGCTGACGTGGCGTAATTGTGAACCGTAGGATGCGAGTGAATCAAAGGGATACAAAATCTCAACCTCTCTTTATTGTTTCATTGGCTAAGCCAGTAAAATGAGGATCACCTTGTTTGTAATATGAACCGTCGATTATAATAAATCTAAAGGACGCGAATTTAACCATTTTTTTAATTTTTTTCTTCACTTCTTCCCTTCGTTTTTTTCATACTCCTCTAGTCATCTCTCTATCTTCCTTCTGTGAAGCCCTACACTACACAGAACCAAAAACCAAACGACCAAAAACTTTTGACTTTTGAATCAAGATTTGCTTATATCTCAATGGAATTCGACCAACCCACACCGTAGCCACCTTCTTGAAACCGGAGCAACTCAGACTCATTGGAAACATCAACGGGAAACCAATCAAGCTACGGAGACTTTTCACCTTCTTTCTTTGTTTCCATAAATCTGATGGTTTGTTTACTCTTTGCTTAACAAACTTGTGTCTATATTTAAGTAGTAATTTAAGTAAATCTTACTTCTTCGCTTCTATGGTCGCAGAGCTAATCAATATGCTCTTTTAGGGTTATTCCTTTGCTTTCATATTTTAGGGGTTTAATGTTCTTAGTGTTTTGATGTGTAGAGCAAGTTAATGGATGAATGCAATTGATGAGATTTAGGGAATTTTTGTTACGGATTTGGTAATTGTGTTTCTTGTTGGTTTGTTGTTTCAGTGATTACAGCTGTTGATTATAGAAAAGTTTAGGCCTTTGAATTCGATTTAAGATGATTCATTATACTTTTATCTGTTTCTTGATTCGAATTCCCACCCCTTTCCTAAAAAGAGTTTCTTTGCGTTAAGATCTGTTTATCTGATTTGAGAATTTTCTGGTTTTTATTCGGCAAAAACTATTGAGTTCTGGTTCTGACTATGATCTCTTCGAGGACGCAGCACAAGAGCCTTGTGAAGAGAAGGAGATGTGCAACCAAGAAGGCTAGTGGAATACTGGAATGGAGGTGACCACAAAAGCTGAGAAACGAGCTATTCAAGATGTTTCGATGAAGAAGAAAAATCTGTAGATGTTTTTTTTTGTCTGAGTTTTTTTGTAACAAAATTATAGAATAAAACAAAAAGCATAATGTGTTTTTATGATAAGAACCCAAAAAACAATTGAAGAGAAATAATCCCAATAGGATTAGTGTAAAATGTATATATAAAAAATAATGTACTAGCTTTGTAAAATTACTTATTGTAAAATAACTATTAATAATATCAATTAATATTGTTATTTTTTAATTAGCAAACAATCAAATTAAAATTACATACAGCTTGTATAGATACAGTATAAATATAGTAAGTAGTATGTATAAATACAATTTTATATAAATAAAAAACGATATATGTATTATAAAAATGCTATAATTCAATATATTAACAGCAAAAAATAAGCGTTATTGTCTATTTAAAGATTGCATATAAAATAAAGCTATGTTAACAAATATGTCGATAGCAGTTACAAAAAACTGTTATGTAAAGTGTCAGACCTATTATAACGGAAGCAGACATAGCGCTTTCTACATCGTTGTTGTATCTTTAGATAGCGGTTTTCAAATGCTAAGAAAACCCATATTTGTAGTGGTTTTGCACGAAGCCTAGGATAAGTCTAGAGCTGGAGAAAACATTAGGGTGCCGGATTGGGATTTTTATGTGTTTTTGTAAAATCCTATATTTTTCCTAATATGTATTCTTTGAAAAGGATCCGACTATATGTATATTGCTTTGGTAACTTATTTTCAATGTAATAATTTACTATAAGTAATATAAATGATTTTTGGGGAAAAAATGACAAGTTGTATTTGATATTTGGCCTTGTCCGGGCCAAAACAACGTGCCAGGCTGCGAGGGTGGCAAGGCCTAAGAGAACCTCGGTCGGGGGCGGAGTCGCGCCCAGGGAGGACCGGTCGGGAAGCTGCAGCTTCCATCCCTCGAGCAGCTGCAGCTTCCATCCCTCGAGCACCTGGACTGGCTATCTCGAAAGAAATGCTTTCAAGCTCCTGCTCCGTATCAAGTTCACGATCAATGCTTTCTTTAAGAGAAACATTCTAGGCCTGTTAGCAAGTTGCTATCTGTCGGACCACCCCGTTGTGGTTCCCATCGTGGCATCCCGTGGCTGTTCGACGGCTTGTCCAGCCTAGGGCGGTTTGGTGGCGTTAGAGATGGGGGTTCTCCTAGTACTGAGATCTCGAGGGTGACGACGCAAGGGTGAGACGGTATTGCTCAAAGACGGCGGGTCTGAGAGTGAGATCGGTATGACTCGAAGGTTGCGACCTAAGAGTAGATGAGTTGGAGCAAAAGTGTCAAAGACGTGGGGATAAGCTTAGCGACCGAATGTGGATCTCGGAGATTGATGGGGGTTCAATCTCGGATTTCCTGTTTTGACTGGATGTGGATCTTGGGGTTGATGGGGGTTCAATCTCGGGGTTCTTGTGTGTTGACCGGGAGGGTTAGTTTTGTGCTGACCGAAGGGGGGCAACCATTGGGTTGACCAGTAGGGTCAGATGGTGGTGCTTACCATTGCAACGGTGGTTGGAGGCCTTTGGCAGATAGGCTACGCTGGTTTCAGATTCGAGGACGAATCTATTGTTAGAAGGGGAGAATTGTAACGCTTGTGTCACATGAAATATAAAATATTGGATTTTATATCGGGAATTGAAGTGGATTTGGTTTAATCATTGTTGGTTTATTAATCTGATTGATGTATTAATTAAATCAAAGGATGGTTTAGTTAATATCGGTTTAGGTAAACCTTGGTTTAATTTATTTAAACTAGAAACCCTATTATTTATCAAGTGACGCTTTTTCCTTTGCTTGGTGGTTGTTGTCGTTGTTGGTCTGTGAGAAATAGAGACATTTTTGGTCGATTGATGGTGAATGAGAAGAAGGAGATCAACAAAGCTTTGTTTTAGAGAAAAGAAAAGGAAGCATAACTGTAAGGGTTTGGAAAAAAGAGAATGATCTAGGGTATTGGTTGTATTATTGGTTAGGTTATTTATGTTGGAACCTAGTTTAGAAGCATGCTAGGTTGCTGGTTATTATTGGTTATGATTGGTATTGTATTTTAATATATTGGAGTTGGTTTAGTATGTCTTCCGCCGTGTATGTTGGACTATTGTTGATTTATTGGGTAGGTTGTAATTAAATATTATGGGATGTTTAATTATATTATTAGTATTATTATTATTTAAAAAAAGTTGGTCGGCTTGTTTCAGTGGTGGACAATAAGGCTTGTGAAAATTGAATGAACAGAAGTTAGAAAACAAGAAATGAACATATTTACTACTCCATATCTGGTCTATTAAATCTGGTACACCAGATCTGGTCAATAAAAAAAATCGGGTTAGATATCAAATCTTATCCATAAAAGTTGTAAGGAGAAGTAAACAAACCGAACAAACTCAAAAGGGATATGGACGTTTCTAGAGAGAGATGAAAGAGGATAAATAGTGAAGATGAGAGAGATGGGAAATCCCTTCTTGGATCTAAATCATCCGTCGTTGTTCCACAGTCTTCTCTGATACTTCGATCTGTAAATGCCTCTCATGTTCCTAACTTTCTCCGCTGTAATGGTTCTGATTTATTTCTCAGGTGCCATGATTTATTTGTTGTTGAAGAAAGAAAGAGAGAAGAGAAGAGAGAGATGAGAGATCGAGAGAGAAAAGAAGAGAAAGAAAGTAAAGAGCATTTTTTTCGTTTCAAATAAATTAAAGTGAATCTTCTGACATCTTAGAAAAAGTTTTAACTAAAGTAACATTGGTATTAAAGATGAGAAATGTTGTTGATGTGGGATAGTGGGATTGATAAAAATGCCACTTTAGTTACCAACAAAATAAAAATTATTGACAACAACAGAAAATAAGTAATTACTTTAATTCATTATTTCTTACGTTCACTTTTAATTGACAATAAATAACTATATTAGAAGTTAAATGAAATCAATTTATATAAGTTATTTTAAATTCTAGCTAGTGTCAATTAACATCAATTTTTATTGATGTAAATTTTGTATCATATTAAAAATGATTTTAATAAAAATTGATAGATTCATCAACTATCTAAATGATGTAAATCTACAATTTATATCATTTAAAAAAAAAATTGATATAACCGAATAAAAGTTAAATCAAATTTATATAATTAATGTCTAATTAGTTAATTAAAACATGCTAAAACATGTCAAATAAGTAATTTGAAATACCGTTGACAAAAAAAAAAAAAAAATTTGAAATACCATCATTTAATTTTGTGATAGTGATACAATATACTCATTTTTTTTTGTAGTGCTCGTGGTATAGAGTATTTGCATTATGGCTGTAAAACAAGGATTGTGCATTTAGACATTAGACCTCACAATGTGTTGTTGGATGATAATCTTTCCCCCCAAGGTTTCTGATTTTGGACTTGCTTAACTGAGTGGGAAGAAGGAGAGCATATCTTCATTGATGGAAACAAGAGGTACAATAGGATACATTGCACCAGAGATGATCTCTCGAGTTTAAGGGAGTGTTTCTCACAAGTTTGTTGTGTATAGCTATGGAATGTTGGTCTTCCAAATGATGGGTGCGAGGAAGAAGGAAAGATCTGGTAACACCTCTGCCTCTAATGCAAGCTCAGTGTACTTTCCAGAATGGATCTATATGGTTCTTGAGAAGGGAGACATTGGTAAGTATATCGAGAATGGAGTCTGCAGTGAAGAAGAGGAGCTAGCAAAGAAGATGACATTAATTGGTGGGTTTGTGGTGTATTCAGTCATCCCCATCAAACCGTCCACCGATGAATAGAGTAGTAGAGATGAGGGAATTAAGGAGCTTGGATGCTCTTGAAATGCCACCTAGACCTGTTTTGCAGCATATTCCCACAGTACCTCTTATTGAATCTTCTTGGAACTGATGAGGAAAGTACAAGCATCTCCGAGTTTGATGATAAAAATATAATGCCGTGAAGGTCATACACTCATACTCTAGGGAAGCTATAAAGTTATGTCTGTAAATGTTATATGCATAACAAATAGAGAATATATATAAGTACAATAACACAATTCAACAGTTGCTACTATCGTGCTTATATAGATTCCACCGCGGTTTCTTGGATCAACTTCGTTCTTAATATCCACTGAAAGTGTTGATAATTCTTTACTAGGTTCAGTGGGAATTTGCAACATGTCTAAGAGGGACTTCAGTAGCATCTGATGCTTTTTTCTTTTTGATCTTCGCTCGGCAACATAGGCAAAGAAACACCAAGGAAACAATAACACCTGATGTAGTAAACACCAATGTAGAAAAACAGAGAAAATGTTTGATTAGTGACTTTGCAAAATAACAATTTGAATTATCACTGGGGAGGAAACTAACCTATGAGAATCAAGATCAACACACCCCCTGTAGAAACATTAAGTAAGTAAATTTTCTTAGCATATAACCAAAGTAAATCAGTAAGGAACAATTAACTCAGAAAAGAAAGGTTATGTACCTATTATCCATTGAAGAAATGATTCTGCATCCATCAAATGGCACCAAAAATGAACTTATTACAGAACTTTGAAACCAAATGAAATTAATTAATAAAGATTGTTTTCTTTGGTTTGGTATGATCCAACTAAAGAAACCTTACTCTTAGAACTGCATGATAGACTATAGGGGTCTTTACAATAGCAGAGGAACGCACGTGAGGTCTGATTATATCGACAAGTACCCTCAGCATCTATGAACATTGAATAATCCAAATATATTAGAGAAATTTTGTAAATATATAGACACCAACTAAAATCCAAATTCAAATCATTCAAGAAGATTTGGTAAGCCAATTTTGTGACATCATCCTCATTATGGCCAGAAGCTCTCTCTTTTGTTTTATCCTCATAGCTTCCTACAAACTTGCAAACTTGTTCATTGATCTTCTGCCACCTTTGCTTACAGTGAGTGGGTTCTCTCTCTTTTCCAGACCAGCTAGCTTAGGACTTGCAGCATATTAAGCTGCAATACATGCCCAAAAATGACCACCTTTTTGATCATTTGACACAATTGTATTCTTACTAGTGTTGAGCCAAGAACTGATGAGCACCACGTCTTATGTGTGAGACCATTTTCATCTACTAAAATGGTCCTTAGGTTTGTCTACATCTAGGGTTGGAACATCAGTACATTGAGTACTAAAGACAGGGACATCTGATGATGGAAAACTCTCATTCTTATTAGGTTGTTGACTGGTTAAGAGGTTTGAAAGCGTTTAAGATTGACTATAAGAATCCATAACAAGGTTTCAAAAGCTTGAAGATTAACTATAAAAAGCTTGAAGCGGAATGAAAGATCAAAGGAGAGAAGAGGGGTTTAATTGTGAAAGCGGAATGAAAGATCAACGGAGAGAAAAAGGGTTAAGTGTGATGATCTGTGTTAAGGGTCGAGTTTATCAATCAATAACAAGACCCTAACAAGCATTTATTATACATACAAGTATTAAACACAGAGAGCATAAGTATGATGTGGGCATATAATAGTCTTAGACTTAGTAGTTGCAACTAACTTGCATTATCACAATGTCTAAGAATACAGCCAACAACTAACAAGATAGTAAACCTAGTTTACATTTATCTATCTACCAATTCATGATTAATAAAACTACTTAGAATCCACTTTTTTCTATCACATCAGCTAGTAGGAGCGATCAACGTATTTTAGGAGCAATGTATACACGAAGACAATTGTTTTTTCTTTCTAACTAATCACTTAATTCAAGTAGAGAAATATCAAAGTAATAAAGAGTTAATATAGAAACAAAATAATATACTAAAAGACGAACAAAGAGCACACACAAGAACCAAGAAAGAAACTTACTTGTCGAAGAGTTCGAACAACACTGAGCTTACAATACGTGCATTACGTACACTGTCACTGCAAACAAACAACAACAATATGAGTAAACAAAAATCTATTCAATGTCGATCAATTAAACCGATCCAAAACATCTAACCAGCTATCATCAGATCGACTATGTATTAAAACCAAAGATGTAAGAGCTAAAGAATAAGAGGAAACCTTGGGTATGGTGAAGTTCCTTTTCACAGAAACACAAGATTCTTATCAGCATGTTCAAGACTATAGCATAGCAAGTTGCAGACTACTAACAAGGCTACGGTTTTAATTTTGTTCTTTGTTGCGGAGATTTCTCAGATTTACAACTTCACAATCTTGTTTTGATAGAAAAGGATCAACATTTCAAGATAACTTCTACATAGATTTAGATAATACTGCATATTTCTTTAGTCCTTATCACATTAGGATTTAGCTCTATCTCTATCTCTACACATCTCTACTTGTATAAATACAACTCTACATCTACATTAATACACAAGCTTTCTACAAACTATTTTCATGGTATCGAGCCTACTAAATTCTAAAGACATCTCAAATTTTTTCAAAACAAAGCTTCTTCTACATCTATGACTAGGGCTACCAACGATGGTTCTCAACCTCTAGCTCTCCCTGCGCCTACTCCTGCTCCAACAGGGACATCTCCTTACTACCTTCGTCCATCCGACAACCCTGGTGCTTTAATCACCTCCGTTCTTCTCCGTTGGGATAACTACTCCAAATGGACAACAAAACTTTCTCATTTGCTGCAGGCAAAACGGAAACTTGGATTCATTAATGGATCTTCTGTTAAAACTGATAGGCTGATACGGATCCAGATCTTTCTCGTTGGTTAGCAACCAACTCAATGATTGTTGGGTGGATCCCAACATCGATTGACCCAAAGATACGCTCTACGGTGACCTTTGATCCTGAAGTACATAAGCTTTGGGATAATCTCCAACGCCGGTTCTCCGTTAAAAGTGGTGGCCACATCCATCAACTCCGAGACAAAATCAACAACTGTCGTCAAAACGGCCAAACAGTTCAAGATTTCTTTGGCCGTCTTTCCAAACTCTGGGAAGATCTTGACACTTTGAAGACAACTCTCTCCTGCTCATGTGATGCCTCTTCCAAAATTGAGAAAGAACGTGAAGACATAAGGGTTCATAAATGTCCTTTTGATCTTGATGAATCTCGTTTCCGCAACGTACGCTCCAAGATTACTGATGAAGATCCTTTACCTGATCTCAACACCGTCTACTCACGTGTCATTCGTGAAGAACAACATCTTAATTCTGCTCGCAACTTCGAAGTCAAAACCGATGCCGTTGGCTTCTCTGTCCAAAACGATAGCTCCAAACTTGATGACTCTCGTGGTTCTATTGTTGCTGGCATTCGCTCCCGTGATCCCAACCGTTTCTGCTCTTACTGCTCCTGTAGAAGACACGAAAACTCTGAATGTTTCCTTCTCCATGGATATCCTGAGTGGTGGCAAGAGCAACAACGTCAAAACTCCGCATCTGGTGCTGGACAACGTGGACGTGGTGGTGTACGGTACTCTAGTTCTGGACGTGGTCGTGGCAGATCAATTCCTTCTCGTCCTGTCTCCAACAATGCTACAACTCCATGGAATGTAGGCTGGAATACCAATCATATATCTCAACTCCTCCAACTACTACAAACTCCTCGTACTACGATCTCCTCTGAAAAGCTGTCCGGTAAAGCAAAATAATCTGATATTATTATTAATACAGGAGCCTCTCATCACATGACCGGCAATCTATCTCTCATCTATGACGTCTTAGACATACTACCTTCTGCTGTTACTTTCCGGGATGGGAAATCTTCTCGAGCCATAAAGCGTGGCAAACTTGTTTTAAGTCGAGATTACTATCTCCTTGACGTCCTCTATGTTCCTGATTTCAATTGCACATTGATCTCTGTTTCACGTTTGCTAAAACAAACCGGTTGTATTGCCATATTTACTGACACTTTATGCGTCTTGCATGACTGTTTTACGAAGACCCTGATTGGAACGGGGGAGGAACGTGACAGGTTTATTATTTTACGGGTGTTATAGCTGCACGAGTACATCGGACTGCTGCTCATCAAATCTCTCCTACAGAACTTTGGCATCACCGCCTAGGACACCCTTCTTCTAGAGTTTTTTCTTCTCTACCGGTTTTTGATGATTTGTCTTTTGCTACACATAATCACACTTGTGAAATTTTTTTCCGTGCTAAACAAACACGTGAGGTTTTTAATAATAGTATGACTAAATCGTCTCATTCTTTTCAACTCATACATTGTGACGTTTGGGGACCATACCGGATTCCCTCTTCTTGTGGTGCACGTTATTTTCTAACTATAGTCAACGACTATTCCTGGGCTCTATGGACTTATCTAATGTTGGAAACATAAGAGGTTGCTACACTGCTTCAGAATTTTGTTGCTTATGGTGAACGTAAGTTTGGCAATCATGTGAAGTCAATACGTACGAATAATGGAAGTGAACTCATGGTCTTATCTACGTATTTTCGTCAACAAGGCATCATGCATCAAACTTCTTGTGTGGATAAACCACAACAAAACGGCCGCGTCGAAAGAAAACATAGACACATTTTTAATGTTGCTCGAGCATGTCTATTTCAAGCTCGTCTCCCTCTCACTTTTTAGGGAGAAAGCATTCTAACTGCAACTCATCTCATAAACTAAACTACACTCCCATTCAAGTTCTTGATACTAGGATTTTTGAATGTCCTAGTAGGTTCAATTAACCTTTTGTGATGTAGTACTTCAGGTGTCAATCCAAATGGGATGTTGCTAGCAATCAGAAAATCACAAGTCAAGCCAATTCAAAGAGTGGTTTTATATCTAACAATCCTAGAATGATCAGAATGCAAAACGGAAATGAGGTTTAGAACTAGAGATGAGAATGCATGACAAGAAGCAAAAATGAATGAATACAGAGACGAGTCTAAGAATGAACTGAAGAGCAAGAACCAAAACAGTCTCAGGAATGTAATAAAAATCAGAAAGATAGAAGTCCTAAGGATGGGAGTAACTGATGTCGGTGGAGTATCTTAGTCTACAGAGTGTTTAACATGCCATAAGCAAACTATTCCTAAACAATGAACATCACGACTTAGCTAATCCAATCTTTTGACAGAAGCTACTCAGACTCAACCACTTCCAAACCTAGCTCTAGCTAGAGAAACATGATCAAGCAGGCATGACAAACAAGCTCATTCACGTCAACGAACATCCTAGACAACTAATCTCTTAGGCTAGGAATGTAAGTCTCTAGCACTAGTTGTTTAGACATTACATCAAACACCTTTTAGGTGTGGAAATGTCTAAGACCTAGTTCCAAGTGATCATAGAGAAACTAGTATTTTCAACTCTAGTCCAGAAAGGAATCATACAAATACAGCTTAAACACCCTACATCCTAAAATCCTTCACCTAGTCTATCCCATCCTCAAGAACCCTAACACTACTCGGATCTAGAAATCATCATCAACGATACAAACTCGAAAAATAATGAATCAAACATCATAAGATAAATAAAGATGAGGTGAACAACTTTGTAGAAGAAAATTAATGTAAAAACTCAATAAGATCAAAACTATCTGGATTACAAAGTCTGAGAACGTTTTTAGGTGGCTAGGTAAAACCTTAAGGAAAAGAACAAAACGAGATAAAAGATATCCTGGGCATCGACTTAACAAAATGTATATATATAGTCACATGGAAAGCCTTAAAACATAAAACGACAAGGTAAAGAGTCGGTTTTGGAATCTCCTGAAACATGTGAGACAGAGCGTCTTCCTTCCTAACATGTGCGATCAAGTCAGTGCGCGTTGAGTGGAATGCAATCTCATTGTGGCTCAACTCAGGTGGCTCGAATGATGCGCGGGGAGGCTGACTTGGCTGGTGGCTCGACTGGTGGTTCGACTGGTGGAACGTTTGGTGGCTTGACCTGTGGCTCCACTGGTAGTTCTACTGGTAGTTCAACTGGTGGCTCGACTGGTGGCTCAACTGGTAGTAAGACCGGTAGTTCGACTGGTAGTTCGACTGGTAGTTTGACTGGTAGTTCGACTAGTAGTTCGACTGGTTGCTCGACTGGTGGCTCAACTGGTGGCTCGACTGGTAGTTCGACCGGTGCGTTTCCGACATCTCCTAGATACCTGAAATACTCCGAGATGCACAATGTATGCAAGGATGATGCAAGAACTACCTAAATATGCAAAGTCTATAAAAGAGGCTAGAAAATGATGCAAAAAAACTAGTTAGCCTAGCTAAATGCATGACAAATACATGCTAAGGAGAGGCATGATATAGACATATCAACTCCCCTAAACTTATTCTTTGCTTGCCCTCAAGTAAACAATCAAGAACAAAGTATAGAAGAGAGGTGTGAAGATGAGGTCTCATAACCTAAAACATGCTGAATAAAATAGTTAGAATCAAGGTCCTTGTTTTTAGTTCTGTGATGCATGGTGAAGGAACTTTATTTCTTTAATTTACACATGCAATCCTATCAATCAATCCTTTTAACATTCATTAACAGAGAACCGTGAATCAAGCTATGTAATGTCGTCAAACTCATTTGGTTAAGGTAAAAGGTTAGAGACAAATGTGGTCTCCTTCTCAAGTGATTCAATCAATACATAACAGGGTTCTCTCATGAAAAGGAGTTGAGCTTAAGAGAAGGCTAAAGGTTGAAACCAATTGATATATACAAGAGTAGTATCTTGTCTACCCTAAAGTCCCAAGGAAACTTAGCTCTAACATTCTAACCCCGAAGTTGGTCCTATCTCTACCTTTCATCAGAAGCATCATCTCAAACCCATTCTCTTACCCTTTACACTTAGTCTACGGAGGAGTTCACTTCTTGTCATTCTAGCGGATTGAGAAATCTTTATTATCACACTTATGCATTTGACATTCTCTTCTTTGTCTAATCTTTTTATTTCATGCCCAGAACCAACAACTCATTTACTTTGCTCAACCCAAATCCTTTACTAGACTTGTAAACCTTGAAAACACATTTCCCTCCTAAAGACTCTTTACCCTTTTGCTTTCTCTTTTACTCTTCACTTTTCTGCACAAATCCCATCCCAATACCCAAAATCGAGTTCTCACCTAGTCCAACTAGTCCGGATAACGCGAACTAAAACTACACAGGATCCTACTCTTGTCGGTTAAAACCTAACACTTTCTAACAAGCTCAACTTGGAAAAGGTCTAACACTCAAGAATACAGTTGGCTTGAAAGAAGGGTTGGTTAAGGGTGCAGGGAACTATTCCAAAGATGGGAATCAGCTAGATTAACAAGGGTGGTTAAAAGGAGAAAGATAATCCAAGTATGTATATGGTATCCATAAATTCAACTTCAATGCATAACAGGATAATTGCAAGTCAGGATTAGGTTCAGGTAGATAGGGAATGATGTCAATTCAAAACATGCTTCAATATTACATTTTCAAGTTCAATCAACATGCATCAAATAACTAATAATAAGGGCCTTGATCCTATCCTATTGAATTCAACATGCTAACAAGGTTACAATCATCATCAACCCCTATGCAAAATGCAACAACCCTATATGAATAGCACTAGAGTCAATCCTAATATGAAAGTGAAAACTAAATGAACACTCTGTTTTTGTGGAAATTTTCGATATTTTTTCAAATTTTTATGGTTTTATGCAAATAGATGGATGCAGACTCAATCATGATATGATGCAAAAAGTTGAAAGAAGAATCACAAAACACAACATCAGTTACATCATCTCAAACCCTCCCCCAAACTTAAATTATACAGTCTCTTGTGTAAGAGAAATTTGCAGAAGGATTTGAGAATCAAACAAAAAAAATGCATGAATGGAAATGGTATATACAAAAGGAAGGTAGGAGTACCTCAGTAGTAGAAGAAGGAGTTCGTGCTCGCCCAAGGTGGAGCGTGATACTGACTTTGTCCTTCGCCTTGGTCTGGATCCGCAGGGGTGACCTTAGTGGTTTGGTTAACCTGCTGCTCAACCGCTTGCATGTACACGCTTGGTTGCTTGTCGCACTGCATGTCGTCGACTCTAGACTCGCCATGATCCGATACTAGCACAACCACCTCTGTAGGCTGATAATCCACTTGATGTTTGATCTGCTGCTCAACTCCGTGCATGCCCTAATGTGGGCTCGAGCGGGTGTCGTGAGTGGCTCGAGAGAGGTAGTTGGAACGTGTCTCGATTGAGGCAGTAAGCCCATGGCTCGATTGTGGCAGTTGGACCGTGGCTTGATTGTGGCAGTCGGGACGGCGAAACAGCGGGTCGAGTGAGACACGGTGAGGAACGAGTAAGAGGACGTTGGCTCGAGTGTGCGATGAGAGTGGACGAAACTTTCTTTTCTCTGTATCCCCCTATCTCTGTTGCCCATACTCCCTTCTGAAGACTCTTGAACACAAGAAAACTAAAAGCAAAAATTAAAAACACAAGGATCCTAAAGAAATATTTACAATGATACCTTTGGGATTTCCTCCCAAGTGAGCTTGTTTACAGTCCCTAGCTTGACTTTTCAGCTTTTATACTTTTTGGGGTTCATAGAGGAGTACAGAAGACCCCTCTGGTCGGACTTGATCAGCTAAATATTTCTTGACTCTCTGACCATTTATAATGAATTCACTACCATCCTTGTTCAAAAGAGTGATGGCTCTGAATGGCAGAACTTCCTTGACTTCAAAAGGTCTAGACCACCTAGACTTAAGTCTGGAGTTGAAAAACAAAACCTGATCTCCAGCCTTGTGCTCCTTGACGACAATTTTCTTATCATGAAAATCTTTGGTTTTTTCTTTGTAAATGTTTGAGCTCTCATAGGCGTCAAGTCTGATTTCTTCCAACTCATGTAGATCAAGAGTCCTCTTAGCCTGAGCTGTATCAATATCCAAGTTCAGCAACTTGATAGCCCAAAGCGGCTTGTACTCAACCTCCACAAGGAGATGACATGCCTTACCATAGACCAGCTGAAATGGTGTTCTTCCTATTGGCGTCTTGAACGTTGTTTTGTATGTCCAGAGAGTCTCGTCCAACTTAACAGACCAGTCTTTTTTCGAAACTCCAACAATCCTTGACATAATACCCTTGATTTGTTTTTTCGAAACTTCAACCTGTCCGCTGGTCTGAGGGTGATACGCAGTAGACACCATGTGCTTGACGCCATACTTTCTCAGCATACTTTCAAACACCTTGTTGACGAAGTGAGTTCCACCATCACTGATCACTCCTCTGGGTATCCCATACCTTGGAAAAATTATACTTTTGAACAACTTCAGAACAACCTTGCGATCGTTGGTAGGACTTGCAATGGCTTCAACCCACTTAGAAACGTAATCAACTGCCACCATAATATAGACATTACCATTTGATGGAGGGTTGAAAGGTCCCATGAAGTCTATACCCCAAACATCAAATATCTCTACTTCGAGGATCGGGTTCTGGGGCATCTCGTTCCTCCTTGTGATGTTACCCATCCTCTGACAAGCATCACACTTGGTGATAAAACTGTAAGCGTCTTTGAACAAGGTTGGCCACCAGAGACCTGCTTGAAGAACCTTCTGAGCTGTCTTGAATGTGGCGAAGTGATGTCCATAGGTGGAGCCGTGACAGTGCTCAACCACTCCCTGCACTTCCCCTTCTGCTATGCATCTTCTGTACAGACCGTCAGAACCTCTTTTGTACAGATAGGGTTCATCCCAGAAGTAGTGGTTGACCTCTCTGAAAAACTTTTTCTTCCTGTATGGATCCATGTCATCAGGAACTTCGCCACAAACCTTATAATTTACGAAATCAGCATACCATGGTGCAGTATCTGAAGTGATCACCATACAATTAAGTTTGAGGTTTTCAACCTCTGTGTTGTGCATCTGCTCACAAACCTGGGCGACCAGAAGTTGTTCCTCCGGCATTGAATCATCTATTAGAACAACATCTTCAATCCTCATTCTTGACAAGTGGTCTGCAACTCCGTTTTATATACCTTTCTTTTCAACAATCTCCATGTCAAACTCTTGAAGTAACATAATCCATCTCAACAGTCTAGGCTTGGTATCCTTCTTTGAGTAGATGTGTCTTAGAGGTGTATGGTCGGTATACACTATGACCTTCGAACCCACAAGGTAACTCCTGAATTTTTTTGAATGCAAACACAATTGCTAGGAGTTCCTTCTCTGTGGTTGCATAACGTCCTTGAGTCTAGTCTAAGGTGCGACTTCATAGTAGATGACATGAAGCTTCTTGTCAATTCGCTGTCTCAGAACCGCTCCAACTGCGAAGTCTGAAACATCACACGTAATCTCAAACGGATATATGATCCCAATTTGGAGCTTGTACTATGGGTGCTGAAACTAAGGCCTTCTTGATCTTTCAGAAAGCTTCCAGACATGCTGCATTAAATTCAAACTCAACCTCCTTGCACAGCAACCTAGTTAATGGTCTTGCAATTTTTGAGAAGTCTTTGATGAATCTTCTGTAAACCCAGCATGTCCCATAAAACTTCTGATGTCCTTCACTGTCTTTGGCGGTTAAGGCTGAACCATGACCTCAATCTTAGCTTTGTCAACCTCAATTCTTTTCTCAAAAATCTTGTGTCCTAGAACGATCCCTTCTTCAACCATGAAGTGGCATTTTCCTAGTTCATGACCAAGTTTGTCTCCTCTCATATCGTCAATACCCTGTACAGATTTAACATACATGAGGAGAAATTGGAACCATATACAGAGAAGTCATCCATAAACACTTACACTGACTCCTTAATCAAATCCGAGAAAATTGATGTCATGCACCTTTGAAAGGTGGCAAGAGCATTGCATAAACCAAATGGCATGCGCCAGTAGGCAAAAGTGCAATAAGGACAAGTAAAGGTTGTCTTTTCCTGATCATTTAGGTGGATAGGGATTTGGAAGAATCCACTATACCCATCAAGGAAACAGTGGTAGGGATGACTAGCTAGTCTCTCCAACATTTGATCAATGAAAGGTAGAGGAAAATGATCTTTCCTAAAAACAGCATTCAACTTCCTATAATCAATGCACATCCTATGTCCTATGGTGGTCCCAGTTGGGATCAGCTCATTCTTTTCATTTTTGATTACAGTAATTCCTCCCTTCTTAGGTACAGTGCACTAAAGATACCCAAGTACTATCAGAGATAGGATATATAACTCCAGCATCAAGCAGTTTTAGGATTTCCTTCTTTACTACCTCTTTCAGATTAGGGTTCAATCTTCGTTGGGGTTCAATACTAGCATAAGATTCATTTTCAAGATTGATTCTATGCATGCAAAGGCTAGGCAAAATACTCTTGATATCATCTAATGAATATCCTATAGCCTTTCTATACTTCTTAAGCTCAGTTACTAGCAACCCCAGTTCATCATAACTCAACCTAGCATTCACTATGACGGGATAAGTAGAATTGGTTCCTAGAAAAATGTACCTGAGTCCGGAAGGGAGAGTTTTGAGTTCTACCTTTGGAGCTTTCAGTTTCGACCAGTGTCAGCATGGGAGTCTGGAGCGATCACGGTCGAGTGGAAGGGGTGCGGCTCGAGTGGTGGCTCGATTGATTGGGACGTTGGTGAGTCGAGTCGGGTCTTGACGTCGGTCAAGTGGGAGATCTCACGTTCTGAAGTCTCTGTCCCAACTGCACATACCTCCTCTGCATCAGATAGCTGCTCGAACTCCTCTTGTCCATCTGTTTCTCTATGGGAGTCTAGCAGATTCTTGTAACAGGTGGTCTCCTCATGCAGAAACCCTTCTTTCCCATCCTTGGTTAAAACGGTCTTAAGATGGTCCTCCTCAGCTAATTCCTCCAACAAATCATCGGCCAACTGATCCATCTCTTCAATGTAGAAGACTTGACCTCCTATTGTTGGCTTATTCAAAGTATCCTTGAAGTCAAACTTCATAATGAAGTCGTCGCCCAGATTGAGATCAATCTTGCCATTTCTGATATCAATGATGGCTCTAGCAGTCTCCAGGAATGGTCTTCCTAAGATCAGAGGATCTTTTGGTTCTTCATCCATCTCCAGAACCACAAAGTCGGTTGGCACTTCTACGTCTCTGATCCTGAAAGGTAAGTCTTCTAAAATGCCATTTGGAAGTTTCACAGATCTATCTGCAAGGATGAGGGAGATGTCGCAACCCTTAAACCCTGTGAAACCCAACCTCTTAGCCACAGAGAATGGCATCAAATTAACTGAAGCGCCAAGATAGACACCTATCAAAAGACATAGGTCCAAGGGAGCAAGGTAGAGTGAATGATCCAGGATCTTTGAGCTTCTTCGGTACAATCTTACTGGATGATGGCACTACACTCAAGACTTAGTAGAACCATGCCTTGAACTTCTTTTGATCTCTCCATCACTAAGTCCTTGAGGAATTTCTGGAAGTGAGGAACAAGTGCGAATGCATCCAGCAATGGCATCCTTAACTCAATCTCCTTGACTTGTTTTTCGAACAAAGCTTTATACTTCTCGGTAAGCTGCTTCTTAAACCTCACTAGGAATGGTAGAGGAGGCTTGTATGGTGGGGGAATGAACCTCACAGGTCTGTCGTCAGAAACAGCAGGTTCCTTAACAGCTTCGGGTTCAGACTACTTCATTGGTTCAACTGGGTCCTTGACTGCTTCGACTGGATCGTTCATTTGAGCTTCATCTTGAACAAAATCCTCCCCATCTAATTCCTCAGTATCCTCAGTGACGTCTGGAACTCCCGGCTTGGGAGGCAAAGTATTCGCACTTCTCAGCGTAATTGCGTTTGCAAACTCATTGGGGTTCTGAACAGCCTTCCCTGGGAATTGGCCAGGCTTTGGTGCAAAAGTAGAAGCATATTGGCCTTCCATATACCTTATCTTTCAATTAAGAGCTTCAAATCTGAAGTTTAGATCATTGTAAGAACATTCCATCCTCTGACTGAGGTCAGCAAACTTCTTGGCAGTATCCATGGAACCGGTAGCTTGACCCTGAAGAAGTTGATGCATCATTTGCTTCATTTCTTGATCTGGATCAGGAGTAGGTTGAACTGGTTGAGGGCGGAATCTTGGCGGTGGTCCTGAGGGAGCCTGATAACCTTGCTGGAACTGTTGTTTAGGAGCGAATCCCTAATTGTAAGGCACAAAAGGTATTTGTTGACCTTGCTGTTGTTGTTGAGGCGGGTACACCTGATCTTGTGGATTAGCAACGTTGTCACTTCGGTAAGACAAATTGGGGTTTGTCTTGTATTGGTTGTAACCTTTGTTGTATCCACCCTGATTCTGGACATAGCTGATCTCCTCAGACTGCTCACCCTCCCCATCTGGAACTTGGAAAGGGTCATCCTTAGATACGAAGTGGATGCTCCTATGCTGGCTTAGCAAGATACGGTCAAGCTTCTCATTAAAATTCTTGAGGTCCTTCTTGTACTTCTCTTCCGAACTGGCGTCACCTCGAACTGTGCGGTCGTAGTCCTCATTGTAGTTGCCGTCGGACTGGGCGAGATTTTCAACAAGTTGCCATCCTTCATCCACATCCTTGTTCAGGAAGTTGCCGTTAGAAGACGTGTCAAGCAGCATGCGTATCTTGGAAGGACACCATGGTAGAGAGTGCTCAGCAGTGACTCGTTGCTGAAACCATGGTATGGGCACTGGCTATGGTAACCCTTGAAACGCTCCCAGGCTTCACAGAATGATTCTGAGTTCTTTTGAGTGAAGCTTGAGATGTCATTCCTGAGACGTGCTGTTCTGGCGTTGGAGAAAAACTTAGCCACGAAGGCTTTCGTGCAGTCGTCCCAAGTGGTGATGGTTCCCTTGGGAATGTTTTTCTCCCACTGATGAGCTTCATCTCCCGGGGAGAATGGAAAAAGCCGCAACTTGTAACCATCCTCACTTACGCTGTTGCTCTTGGTGAGACTACATAGACGGTCGAACTCGTCCAAGTGGTCGAGTTGATCCTCCATGGGCAACCCGTGAAACTTTTTTCCCTGGATCATGGACAGGGCCGGCCCGACTAAAGTTGCTGCCTAAAGCCAAAAAATTTTTTTTTTGCCCATTAACAAATACTAGAGAAAAAATGTTATAAAATTGGCTAACCCTAGGGTCGAACTCCTGACACTGAATGAGAGACAAGGGGCATCCAACCACTGAACTACCGCAGCATTTTCAATTTTGATGCCCCTTGAATCGTTAATATAACTTGGCACCTAAATCTCTCACTTTACAGGCTTTAGGTTAGGGCCGGCACTAATCATGGAGATCAGACCACTTTTGATTTCGAAGTTATTGTTCTGCACGGTGGGAGGACGATTCCAGTACGCTGAGTATGTGTGTTCAGTGCATCTCCGGCACCAATGTTTCGCAGCCTCGGATTTGGTCCGTTAGGTTGATCAATAGTGACTGGTGCGGGATGATCAGTGGAAAGACAAGTTTGTTGTGATCTTTGCAATTGATTGATGTCGTCAATAACAGGAAGGAGATTCTGATGCCCTCTTTATTTGGTGTGCATGCAAGGTTGCAATCAACAGGTACCTGAGATGCAAAACAAACAAGCAGAGAACCAAAACAAGTTAGTACTCAGAATAATGGTGTAAGAGAACTTAATCTTGCAAAACTTGAAATCTTAAACGTAGCAAAACGAATCCCAAATGGCAACGGCGCCAAATTGATACTAGGATTTTTGTGTGTCCTAGTAGGTTCAATTAACCTTATGTGTTGCAGTACTTAAAGTGTCAATCCAAATAGGATGTTGCTAGCAATCAAGATGCAATCAAGAAATCACAAGTCAAGCCAATTCAAAGAGTGGTTTTATCTCTAACAATCCTAGAATGTTCATAATGCAAAACGGAAATGAGTTCTAGAACTAGAGATGAGAATGCATGACAAGAAGCAAAAATGAATGAAAACAGAGACGAGTCTAAGCATGAACTAAACAGCAATAACCAAAACAGTCTTAGGAATGTAATAAAATCAGAAAGAGAGAATTCCTAAGGATTGGAGTAATTGATGTCGGTGGAGTATTTTAGTCTACAGAGTGTTTAACATGTCACAACCAACTATCCCTAAACAATGAACATCACGACTTAGCTAATCCGATCTCTTGACAGAAGCTACTCAGACTCAACCACTTCCAAACCTAGCTCTCCCTAGAGAAACATGATCAAGCAGGCATGACAAACAAGCTCATTCACGTCAACAAACATCCTAGACAACTAATCTCTTAGGCTAGAAATGTAAGTCTCTGGCACTAGTTGGTCAGACATTTCATCAAACACCTTTTGGGTGTGGAAATGTCTAAGACCTAGTTCCAATTGATCATAGCGAAACTAGTATCCTCCACCTGTCTATCCCATCCACAAGAACCCTAACACTACTCAGATCTAGAAATCATCATCAACGATACAAACTCGAAAAACATTGAATCAAGCATCATAAGATAGATGAAGATGAGGTGAACAACTTTGTAGAAGAAAATTAATGTAAAAACTCAATAAGATGAAAACTATCTGGATTGCAAAGTTTGAGAGCGTTTTTTGGTGGCTAGGTAAACCCTTAAGGAAAAGATCAAAACGAGATAAAAGATGTCATGGGCAAAGACTTAACAAAATGTATATATAGTCAGACATGGAAAGCCCTAATACATAAAACGACAAGGTAAAGAGTCGGTTTTGGAATCTCCTGTAACGTGTGAGACAGAGCATCTTCCTTCCTGACATGTGCGATCGAGTCAGTAAGCGTCGAGTGGAACGCAATCTCATCGTGGCTCGACCCAGGTGGCTTGAATGATGCGCGGGGAGGCTGGCTCGACTGGTAGTTCGACTGGTGGTTTGACTGGTAGTTCAACTGGTGGCTCGACCTATGGCTCGAATGGTAGTTCGACTGGTGACTCGACTGGTAGCTTGACTAGTGGCTCAACTGGTAGTTCGACTGGTAGTTTGACTGGTAGTTCAACTGGTGGCTGAACTGGTGGCTCGACTGGTAGTTCGATCGGTGCATTTCCGACTTCTCCTAGATACTTGAAATACTCTGAGATGCACAATGTATGCAAGGAGGATCCAAGAACTACCTATATATGCAAAGTTTATAAAAGAGGCTAGAAAATGATGCAAAACAACTAGTTATCTTAGCTAAATGCATGACAAATACATGCTAAAGAGAGGCAAAATATAGACATATGAGTTCTCCAAGGCAAATCTCCTTATGAAGTCCTATTCAACACTAACCCAGATTATAACCAACTACACGTCTTTGGTTGTCTTTGTTTTTCTCACTGCCGCTCTCGTGATAAAGACAAGTTTGGGGACCGAAGCCGGCGGTGCATTTTTGTCGGTTATCCTTACGGCAAGAAGGCTTGGCATCTCTATGACATTGAGAGTAATGAGTTCTTCTCTAGTTGAGATGTTGTCTTCTCCGAGGATGTTTATCCCGGTATTGATAATACTGACTATGTTACACCACCGATGAACGCATGTGATCCAATGGTTGATTATTGGTTGCTTCCTGGTCCATCATCAACTCTTCTCTCACCGCTAGTTCTCACTACGATATCCTCGCATGATACATATCCATTACCTTCTCCACCGGATATCTCTGCTCCTGGTTCTCCGCCTCCGTATTCTCCTCCTGCAACCTCTCCTACACATACTAATGCTGATCCTCCTACTCCTACATCTTCCCCTCCGGGCCTTCCTGAACTGCTTGGTAAAGGACATCGCCAGAAACTGCCCTCTGTTTTGTTAAGAGACTATGTGACTCACTCTACTCGTCTAAATAATAAACCTGGTTCGCTCCTCTACTCGACCAACCTTGGTTCTTCGTTAACGTCCTCAGGTACGACTCCTTACCCTATTGCTGATTTTGACACTGATTCTCATTTCTCTTCGTCGCACCGTTTATTCATGGCAGCCGTCTTACTTTCGGATGAGCCCAAGTTTTACAAAGATGTTGCAAAATTAAAAGTTTGGTGCGATGCTATGTCTAATGAGATCAATGCTCTCGACGTGAGTAACGAATGGGATATTACGACTCTACCTCCTGGCAAGAAGGCACTTGGAAACAAATGGATATACAAGAACAAGTATCGTTCTCATGGTTCTTTGGAACGTCATAAGGCTCGGTTGGCAGTCCTTGGTAACAATCAGCAAGAGGGTGTCGATTACAAAGAAATGTTTGCTCCTATTATTATGCTCAAGACGGTGTGTTTTCTCCTATGACTTGCTGCTGCAAAGAACTGGGAGGTCCATCAGATGGATGTCCACAATGCTTTTCTACATGGTGACCTCACAGAAGAAGTCTACATGAAACAACCTCAAGGCTACCCTTGTTCTGATCCATCTAAAGTGTGTCATCTCAAGAAATCTCTATACGGCCTTCGTCAAGCTCCCCGCTGTTGGTTCTCTAAGCTTGCCAATGCTCTCTGTGAGTTTGGTTTCTCGCAGAAGTATGCGGACTACTCTCTATTTTCTAAGGTTCGAGGCACGGTTTGCATTTATATTTTGGTATACGTCGATGACTTCGTTATTGCGTGCAATGATCCTACGGCTCTACAGCAGTTTAAAGATTATCTCCATAAGTGTTTCCATATGAAAGATCTTGGGAAACTTAAATATTTTCTAAGCATTCAGGTGGCCCGTAGTGAGGCTGGTTTCTTTCTCTCGCAGAGCAAGTATGCTATGGATATTATTACAGAAACTCGTCTTCTCGGCTGTAAACCAGCTCCAACTCCTGTTGAAGTGAATCATTGTCTTGATGTTGCCACCGGTCCTTCCGCTGATGTTCCTCAGTACCGTCGTCTCGTCGGTCGCCTTATTTATCTTGCTAACACTCGACCTGAACTTGGCTACATTATTCAGTTGTTGGCTACATTTATGCACAAACCACTACAGACTCATTGGGAGGCTGCTATTCATGTTGTTTGTTACCTAAAAGGTTGTCCTGGACAGGGAATTTTGCTCAGTTCTAGTCCTAATCTTCGTGTCTCTGCATTTTGTGACTCTGACTACTCTACTTGCCCTCTCACCCGACGCTCTCTCAGTGCTTACATTGTCTTTATTGGAGACTCTCTGATACATTTGAAGACAAACAAACAGAGGACAGTCTCTCGTTCATCAGCCGAGGCCGAATATCGCACAATGTCCAACACTCTTCGTGAGCTCAAGTGGTTTAAGGAACTCACTGAGTCGCTTTGTGTATCCTATCACAGGCCAATGCATTTGTTTTGCGATAGCAAGTCGGCCATTTATATCGCCTTAAATTCGGTCTTCCATGAACGTACCAAACATATCGAGTCTGATTGCCATCAGGTTTATGATGCCGTTCAAGACAAACTAATTGTCTTAGAACATGTATCTTCTAGGACTCAGCTCATCGATATTCTGACTAAGCCTTTTCTTGGACCATAGTTCGATGACTTACTTTCCAAGCTGGGTATTCGAAATCTCACACTGCCATTGCCAGCTTGCGGGACGGTATCAAGATAATTTCTACATAGATTTAGATAATACTGCATATTTCTCCACTCCTTATCACATTAGGATTTAGCTCTATCTCTATCTCTACACATCTCTACTTGTATAAATACAACTTTACATCTACATTAATACACAAGCTTTCTACAAACAATTTCAGGACATACTATTTACTTAGACACAGAACAACGAGATCATGCACACATCAAGCAGCAGAGATGAAATATAATGATCCTTATGTCGATTCTCCTTAAGGTGTCGATTAGGGTATATAATGATCCTGTCAGAAATGGGAAGCTCTCACATTTCTTTTTTCTCATCTCGGTCATCTGTTTCTACTGTTTCTTGCGCGTTTTTGGTTGTTATCGCTATGTCTCAAAGTGGTTTCTTGGGGAAGGGTTCGGTGGGTTTGATGGAGGAAGATCAAAATTTCTTATTTTGACAACTCTGATCTCATCGCTGGATATTCTAAGACGGTGGTCGGACGATGCTTCAATCCTCAACTGCAGGACATGAAGGCTTTGCTGATTGTGATACCACGGATCTGGCAAGTCGAGGGGAGAGTTGCGGGAGTAGATATGGGGTTGGGGAAGTTTCAGTTTGACTTTGAGGAGGAGGAGAATATTGTCAAAGTGTTAAAGATGGAACCATTCCGTTTTGACTCTTGGATGGTGTCGATGGTCCGGTGGACACCAGTGGTGGATCTAGCTTACCCCTCATCACTCAAGTTCTGGATTCAGATTTGGGCAGTCCCAACGTTTCCAGATATTGGTTCGGCTTTGGGTGTTGTCGAGGAGGTGGATATTGATAGAGGGAGGGTGCGGGTAACAATCGATGGTCTTAAGCCTCTCTGTTTTGAAACAGATATAGAGTTTTTTAATGGAGAAGTGACGGTGGTGAAGCTCCATTATGAGCGGCTGTATGGATGGTGCAAGGTGTGCTCCAGCTTGTGTCATGATGAGTCTGTCTGCCCTTTGACTAAGCGCTTATCCAGTGGTGGTGATCGAGGCAAGACAGAGGTTGATCGGGACCAGGGTCAGATATTGAGCTATAAGGGGCAGTTATGGTGGAGCCAAGAAGAGGGTCTGGTCCTAACAAAGGGGGACATAAGGATTCCAATCATGGAGGACCAAAACCTTTAGCAGAGTCCTTTCCGGGGTCCTCTTCTCGTCAAAAGGGGTCATCTACATTGGGACATTCACAGGATCATCGAGGACGCCAGAGTGGTGAGAGAGGTCAAGCAAGCCAAAAGCCAGTCATTGTGGTAGCTCCGGTTTTTTCCCCATTATATTTTAAAAAGGGCAATTCTCAAAAATAGCACCAATTTCAGTTTTTCTTCCAAACTTAGCACACATTTTCATATTTTCCAAAATTAGCACCCATGTTTTAATTAAATACTAAAACACTAAATTATAATTTAATTCACTATAATTCTTCTATGCCAATTCTTTTTCTTCCGCCATAGACAGTGACGACATCGATTTTCTATTTGCTTCGTCAACTTCAATTTCTTCTTCATTCATGGTGTAAGAATCCAACACCATAGTTTAGTGTGTGTCTCTCAGTTACGTGCCCGCAGTGGTGGTGATGGTTACGTCGATTTGTAAAGCGGCGGCGGTGATGGTTTCGTTGATTCGTAAAGCGGCGGCGGTGATGATGTCGAAAAGAAAGGCAGAATTGAAAGAGAAAAGATCAAAGACTACTGAGCAGTTACAAGAGATCTGAATCATGTAGGTTAATCTTCCTTCTGTTATTTTTTCTATTCATCCTTCTTGATTTCGTTTATTACGTTTGATTTGGGTCTTGAGTTTTTCTCTAAAAAAACTTTTCATAAACCTGGTAATTGATTTGAATCTGTGTTGGTCGCAATCTACATGTATTTGATATTTGGATTTGATTTTTGTTTGGGTGCTGCAGACTCGGTATGTGATGAACTATATACATTGTGATGGCAAGTTGGTACTCAAGGTTTTTGATAACAAAGAGGTAATTAAAGTGTCTTCTTCTCTATGATCAATGCTTGTTAGAGTTTATTTTATACTTCTCTCAATTGGGGAGATAAGAGTGTAATTCAAAATTTGCTTCAGTTAGCTTCTGACTACAAGTTAGTAGTAGTATTGCAGTAGCTGTAGATTACAATATGCTTGTTCTCATAATCATTATATCTAATGCAAGATATGATGTGTTTGGCTCTTATTATTGTGGTAACATTGATAGTTCATGTGGTAATTAACTTTGTAGAGACACATATATGGTTAGAAAGAATTGGAGCTGCAGTAACACTCAGAATCAAAGATGAGCGGTGTTTATACAAGATTGAAGGTTTTAGTTGCCATATACAAGGAATTGGTGATTACTAAGATTGAATTATTAACAGTTTGATTATTTGTATTCACATGGTCTTTGTTTTAGCATTCTGATTTTGGATATTAAAGATAGTTTGTATTTCACCACAGAACTTGTTTTAAAACATATTCAGGAAGGTTTTGTATTAATTATCTCAATATTTTGGTAGATACCTATCTTTTCACCAGTAAACATATAAGAAGAATTTGAATATAATATTCAGGAACGATTCTCATATATTTGTGAATGGTTTCTTGAGTTTAAGGAAGACCTTCATGAAAAAACAAAAGCATGAGGAAGGAGTCATTGACGTTTAGGAAGAACTCCTTGAAATTTAGGTAGTCTAATTAAAATTTAGGAAAGTCTCCTTAAAATTTAGGAAGAAGTCATTGACGTCTAGGAAGATCTTCCTAAAACATCATGTTGGATATTTCTATTTGCTATTTTTATTGTAAAACACCTATATGTGCACAAAATCAAATCATTATACATCACTAATGGAGTATCTGTGATAAAATAAGTCAAAACACATATAAAAAGAATTAAAAACACATTTTTTAAAAAAAAACTAGGAAGGATTCCATAGCTTTCAGGAAGACATTCTTGAATTTAAGGAAGACCTTCCATAATGACGAACTCAAGTTTCCACTCAAGTGCTCATTTTCTCATCTTCATCATCAACTCTCTGCTTTGTTCTTGAAATATTTGTCATTATATATATCATCAATCACCTAACTTTAGAGCTGAAAACCTTATTCAACAACATTACCAGTCTATATATGAATTCATTTTTCATTTTAACATTACTCAAGAGATATCTTATATATCACCCCACATTTAAACTACTTCTGCAACACTACCAGATTCATTAACCTTAAAACCCCAAGAAATACTACCAAGTCAAAACAATTCAAAAACTCATAGCAAGTTAAATACCTATCAATTCTTAACACGCAGTAAAGCTTTTTCTCATTGTCTTGAGCAAACCAATTCTCAAAATGTCCACATAACTAATCTGAGACACTCTTCTTTTGGTGTTGCTATCATTACTAGGAGTTGAGATTTCACCATGTAAATCTATCCTCTTTCCTTCAGAAAACTTTCTGACATATCAACAGTTTCTGCATCATAACAGTTTCACATGTTTTTGTTAACACTTTATTTTAGCTGTCATTGAACTTCATGAAGGAATGTGTGAAATTCCGGAAGGATTTTATGCAATTCAGGAAGACTTCCTTGAATCGGACCAACAATTTGATTCACCTAGATCAATACGAATACATCGATCTCTGTGAATTTAATACCTTTCAATTCATGAACAATAGTCTAATTCCATTATCATTGAATCATCAAATCAGATTTGTTTTGCTTTTCATTTTGATAACAAAATTTGGAGTGACAGATTTTATCTCCGGTGAGATCTCAGTTTAATCATTTACGGTGGTGTCGACGTCCGAAGAACAACATGCTCTCTCCAGAAGAAAGCTACTATCTGATTCTAGTTACACGTCTGCCTCCGCTGTCGCTTCTGGTAAAAGAGATATTGAGGTGTGTTTAATTTCATTCATTACCTATTAAAATGGAAAAGATGATTTCTGGATGAATACGATGCCAAAGACGATGATTGGTGGAGATGCTGGAGATGACGATTGATGGAGGAAGATGATGCCATGAGAAGATAGAGACGAAGAAGAAGAACAACAAACAGATATTTACTAATTAATTTTAGAGATATAATTAATATAATAAAAATGCTACTTTTGGAAAATCTGAATATTTGTGCTAATCTTGAAACAAAAACCTAAAACTGTGCTAATGTTGGGTATTTCTCTTTAAAAAAACTCATTACAAATTTTAAATTTTGTAAAATTATCTAAATCCCCCGAAGCGAATTTGGGAGATGAGATACCTATGTGAAACACGAAGATGAGTCGTCCAGATTACTCCAGAGCCTAATTAAATGTGCTGATCGACACATTCAAATTTCTGAATCATCAAAACGTCAAATTTCTAATTTGACAAAGTTTTTTTTTATATAAAACATTTAATAACGTTTTGATTTGGGGATTTCATGACCATTACGTAGGCTGAAGACTATCATCACAACTATAGAACAACAACTTTTTCTATCCAACTTTTATCGACAAATCAGTGGCTTTGCCTCTTCATTTGCCGTTATAATTCTCGATCGAGTATCTTCAACAAAAAGACATTATCAGAACTATTAATGATTATTGTTGGGGAAACCATTAGAACGTGATCAATGAAACCATTAGGCCCCTATATCTACATCGTGCAATGAAAGTTTTGAAGTTTAGACAGGTCAAATCTGATGAATGTGCATTGGTTTTGAGTTTTAATGTACGAGGTTACACTACAAAAAAAAAGTATGGTATTACATCATTTATTTTCTATTTTTTGCATCAGTTTTAAATGATGCAAAAATAATCTCTATCATTTTAATAAATGATTTACATTTTGTTGATGCAAATAATTTGTACTATAAAATATTTGCATCGGTTATTGTAATCGAAGTTGTTATGTATATATTGCAAAAAGTGATTTTAATTTTGCATCAATTGATATAAGTGATGTTAAATATTTATGTCAATTATAAATAATTGATGTTAAGATTAATATCACTTTTAATAAATGATTTAAACTATTGTATCATTTTTAATAATAGATGCTAAATATCTTTTTGTTTGACCAAAAAAAAAAGATGCTAAATATTTTTTTATCAAATATGAATAACCGGTTAAATTAGTGTAGTTTCTATAATTTTTTTTTTTTTTGGAAAACAGGTATTTTCTATAGATAATTCTCAAAATTGTTCTATTTTCATTAATCATTAATTATAATATATATAAAAATCTTAAATTTCATAGAAGAAAGCACAAATACATGAATCAAAATTCAGTAAACTAGTTTTGTTCCTTGATTTTCTAATACATCATCAATCTCGACCATGCATCATCTTGAATCTCATGTTGAAAATTCTTTGGATGTTTTCCATCAACATTTAATCACATGAAAAGAACTGTAGGAACCACCATAACCTTAGCCTGAAATTGTACGCCCTTGGTATCTGTTTTGCAAAGTCTTCTCAGATCTTCTTAATTAGGGGTGGATAGAAAACTGGTGGCTCCAACTTCTTCACCGACCACACTCACGTAGACATAAATGATGTGCCTCGGCTTCAGCTTAGGACTTAGGTGACATGGTTGATGGTACTATACTTCTATGTTCTATTGTTTTGGTTTTGGGATTTTGTATTCGGTTGGCATACAAAAGAGCAAATCACTGCAAAGAATATGTTGATAAAAGAAAGAAGGAGACGAAAAAGAAAAAGAAGAAGAAAGTTATATTTAAAGAAAAAAATATTGTTAGTGAAGTTAAGACTTCAAGGAAATTCACGTAATCGTGGGAAAAAAAATATACTTTTTTTCATCAGCATTATTTTTTTAAAATATAAATTGTAAATCATTTACTAAAGTGATGTTGATATAAATTAATAAATATATCGTTTTTCCTTTCTTACGGCTACATATGGATTATTTAAGTGATGTAAATTAATATATTTGTATCAATATTTACAAGTGATACAAATTAATTTAGATTTGCATCAGTTGTAATCAACTGATACCACCAAATTAATAACAACATCGATTATTGCAAATGATGCATAATTTTATTTTTTGTATCAATTATAAATAAATAATTTAAAACAATATCATTTTATTTTGTGATTGAAGTTAAGTGATTTAACTTAACAATATTTTAGTAGTGTTAAGTGATCCAACCGTTTCATTTTATCTAAATGTCGAAAGTAAATGACACTCTTGACTCTTGACTCTACGCACTTAATACTTTAAAAAATAAATTTGAAAAGAAATAAAAGTACTTCTTCAATTTGATTAAATTTAAAAAATTAGTACTTCGTCATAGGTGCCGCTACATGTGCACGTGCTAAGGGCATTTTTATAGGGGGAAATATTTTGGGTGTTCTTAGAGTAAATATATTATGAAAATAATGTAAGATCAGTAGTTAAGATCTTTTATTAAAAAGTTAGTTATTGGAAGAACATGTTTAAGACGATAAAATTTAATAATATAATATTCTTAAACCTATTACAATTATAAAAACTTATAAAATAACATTTAAATTGCAAATTTATAAAAATTTTACTAAAATTCAAAAAATAATACCAAATTTTTATGAAACAAAAAAACATTAAAGATAAAAAAAACATTAAAGATAAAAAAAAAAACAAACAAACATATTACTTAATTAAAGCACACAAACATTTTATTTAATTAATACATAGTTTAATGTCCAAATTTATTCCATATATTTTCAATCAAATCCTCTTTTAATTTGTGAAAAATTATTTGTAAAAAATTGTATTCATTTATAGCTTGCCACGTCAGCTTAGAACTGGACCAAGATCAGTTCTACATTAAGAACTGATCTTGGTGTTCTTCTGTCACTATTCTTTATATTTATATTTTAATAGGTTAAGAACACCCCTGGTATTCTCCCTATAAAAATGACTTAATTAAAAGAGATATAGGGTGAACAATTCCATAATAAAATAAATGCAGAGTAGATGCACACAAAAGAAAAGAGACAAAAAATAAAAAATTAAATAAATACAGATTTATAATTACTAATTTCCTGCCGTGGTTTGGTTTAGTACAAATTTTTTCTTTCAAAAAAATAAGGTTGTGACCTGTGAGTTTATCAATATGTTCGGTGAGTTTAGTGTAGAACAACAGATTAACAGATTTAAGACAAGAAAAGTAATGATAACCAATTTGTCGTACGTGCACATGGCTGTTCTGCTGCAATTTTTCTTATTTTGGGGACTTAATATATTATTATAAATTAAATGCTTTGACTTCGATGATTAATAGTAAAGTCATCTCCAACCCACCTTTATAATTGTTTTTTTAATTCTATTTTAGAATAAAATGTACTCCAACCCATTTCTATTTCTACCTCTATAAAATGGTACTTGAACTTTTAACGCTTTTATATTTATGATCAAAATAAGTAAAATATATATTTAAATAGTGTAATAATAATTTAAATATTTTAATAATAATTTAATTTGTATATTAATAGGATAATTGATTATAAAGTTAAATTTGACTAATTTTAATATTTTGGTTTAAAAATTTAAAGGTTTTCGTATAGAAAATTTTTAAAGGTTTTTATGTAGAAAAACATTTTTAAATTTGAAACTATTATTTGCAAAAGAAAATTTATATAAAATCTTATTAATTGTGGGAAAAAAAAATCTTATTAAATATAAATAACTTAAATATTTTTGTTTTTATTCATACCATAATATTATTTTTAATACAACAAAGACTAATTATTTAATATTCTGGTAAATTACTTACGGATCCACCAATATCCCTAAAAATTTGTCCAATTTACTATGTTTTCTTATTTTATATGATGCAATGTATTTCTTTAATAAATGTGATATTTAAATAATATTTATGAATGTTAAAATTTAAATAATATCATAATTTTATGAAAGTTTCACAAATACTAAAATAAATGGGTTAGTTTGCAACTTTTATAAGTAAAAAGTATTAATAGTAAAATAAAAGTGAATCTTTAAGGAATATTATTTTTTAGAAGAAAAAATAAAGGTATTCATTGGAACAAAAATCACCTCTATTATAGAGTTCCTCTATTTTAGAGGTGAAAATAGGGAAAATCATCCGAGATGGTCTAACTGCTAAGTACTAGTATTAATGATTATGGTTATGATGGTACTTATCAACCGTTGTATTAATTGATTTGCATGGGAATAAGCCAAATGCTTGAATATGTGATGAAAAAGAAATCCCTTGCTTCGTGGGCTGTGTTTTATATTGTTTTTAATTATTAGAATAACTTATGGAGTAATTAAATTATATCCAAGTCGATAATTTTATGGTTAACTGTTATGGCACCTATTAAAAAAAAGTTAAAATTATTCTGCGTAGTTTTTTTTCCATCACGTTTGAAACCACATTCTCACACTTTTCTTCTTAAATTTGCAATATATTTTTTGCCATATTATTAGACCTTCTTTTTTTTTTTGTAATTTTATATACATAATTAATTTTATTGTTCTACGCACGTGTGTATTTATGGTTCAAAAGACTTTTATCCCGCCTCTTCTCTCACCTCCAAGTTTCACTCTTTTCTTTAAATGATAGCCGACTATCACTTATCTCCACTTGCATATATCTGTCTCCCTCTTTGTAATTGAATCGGGACGACTTCTTGGCAGTGGCGGCGATGCTAGGACGAGATGAAGATCCGGTCGGAACAATGAGCGGGAGAGTGAGTTTGGCCTCGACAAGTCACATGAGTTTAGTCGGAGCTTCCAAAAGCTTTAGAGATGTGTTTGCATCTCAGGGGGACGAGGTGTTCGGGACGAGCGAACGACGTGAGGAAGATGAGGTTGAACTCCGGTGGGCTGCGATTGAGCGATTGCCAACCTTTGATCGGCTACGTAAAGGGATGTTGCCACAAACGACGGTCAACGGTAAGATTGAGCTGGAGGATGTTGACCTCATGAGGCTCCAACCTAAGGAGAAGAAACAACTTATGGAAATGATCTTGAGTGTTGTTGAGGAAGACAATGAAAAGTTTCTACGTGGATTGAGAGAAAGAACAGACAGGTAAGTATAATAACAAAAAATTTAGTCAAACCTTTTATTTATATTTTTTGGCTTGAAAGTTTGGATTTTGGATTTTGGATTTTTTTTTTTTTTTGTCGAAAACAGAGTTGGAATCCAGGTTTCGAAAATTGAAGTGAGGTATGAGAATATTTCAGTTGAAGGAGATGTGTGTAGTGCTAGTAGAGCGCTTCCAACTCTCTTCAACGTCACCTTAAATACAATGGAGGTTCGATTTGTTTTATATTGGGTTGTGTTGTTTTGTTTTTGTTGAGAAAATAAGATTTAAGTTTCACAAATAAGATCTCTCAACTTCCGAGGTCCAAATTACATATCTTAAAATTTATGAAACTTCTGATGGGGTATTTTTATTTTCAAGCTCTTATTTATATATATAAAAAATGATGTTATTTAAGATTCTTCGGTTTTAATTTATGTATGTAGAGCATTCTAGGATTCTTCCATTTCATTCCATCTAAAAAGAAGAAGATTCAGATACTTAAAGACATCAGTGGCATTATCAAACCATCAAGGTAACACGACCAAAATGTGAATGTCTTTCTTTACTATATTTGAGTTTGAGATACATCTTGAACATTTCCAGGATGACCTTATTACTTGGTCCACCAAGTTCAGGGAAAACAACTTTGTTACAAGCTTTGGCTGGGAAGCTCGATGACACCCTCCAGGTTTATACCTAGAACTCCTGGCTGAGATGAACCTTTCCAAGTCTTATTATCATCTAACCCGGAAATGGCAAACAGATGTCCGGGAGGATAACTTATTGCGGTCATGAGTTCCACGAGTTTGTTCCTCAAAAGACGTGTGCCTACATTAGTCAACATGACCTTCACTTTGGGGAAATGACGGTGAGAGAGACACTGGATTTTTCGGGACGATGTTTAGGTGTTGGTACTCGGTACCAGTTGATGGCTGAGCTCTCAAGGAGGGAGAGAGAAGAGGGAATAAAGCCAGACCCTAAAATTGATGCATTCATGAAATCTATTGCAATATCAGGGCAAGAAACTAGTTTGGTTACAGATTATGTACTTAAGGTACTTATTTACTTGTGCTTTTTCTAACATAGTGAAAGAACAATATTTTGAGCTTATACCTGGTTAATGTCAACATGACAGATACTTGGTCTAGACATATGTGCTGACATACTTGTTGGAGACGTAATGAGACGAGGTGTTTCTGGTGGACAGCGAAAGCGTCTAACAACAGGTACAAGCTTTGATTATTACATATGTTCAGTTTGTTATATTCTTGATTCATTACAGTAACTTTGTAGACGTGTTCATAAAATTGGATGACACTTAATCTTAATTGAGCAGGAGAGATGTTGGTAGGACCAGCAAAAGCTCTTTTCATGGATGAAATATCAACAGGGTTGGATAGTTCAACAATATTCCAAATCTGCAAGTTCATGAGGCAACTAGTTCATATCTCGGATGTCACAATGATTATTTCACTTCTACAACCTGCACCAGAGACTTTTGAGCTCTTCGACGACATTATCTTACTCTCGGAGGGACAAATTGTCTACCAAGGCTCACGGGACAACGTTCTTGAGTTCTTTGAGTACATGGGTTTCCAATGTCCTGAAAGGAAAGGGGTTGCAGATTTCTTGCAAGAAGTTACGTCTAAGAAGGACCAAGAACAATATTGGAACAGGAAAGAACAACCTTACAACTATGTGTCCGTGAGCGATTTCTCAAGCGGTTTTAACTCTTTTCACACCGGGCAACAACTCACTTCAGAATTCAGGGTTCCCTATGATAAAGCTAAAACCCATTCTGCTGCTCTAGTCACACAAAAGTATGGTATATCAAACTGGGAACTATTTAAAGCATGCTTTGCTAGAGAATGGCTGCTTATGAAACGCAACTCATTTGTGTATGTATTTAAGACCGTCCAGATTACCATCATGTCTTTGATTACCATGACGGTCTATCTCAGGACAGAAATGCATGTAGGCACGGTGCGAGATGGTCAAAAGTTTTACGGTGCTCTTTTTTTCAGCTTGGTCAATGTAATGTTTAATGGACTAGCTGAACTAGCATTCACAGTGATGAGACTCCCGGTGTTTTACAAGCAGAGGGACTTCTTGTTCTATCCTCCATGGGCTTTCGCCTTGCCAGCGTGGCTTCTGAAGATTCCGTTATCTCTTATCGAATCAGGGATATGGATTGGTCTTACATATTATACAATCGGTTTTGCTCCTTCTGCTGCAAGGTACATATGCTTTTGCTTCCAGTGCTCATGAAGATCACTAAAGAACTTTTGTTTATATGCTTCTGTATTCACTTTCTTGAACTAACCAAACTTGTACAATTAGGTTTTTCCGGCAGTTGTTGGCATACTTCTGTGTGAATCAGATGGCTCTTTCTTTATTTAGATTCCTTGGAGCAATTGGAAGAACAGAAGTAATCTCTAACTCAGTCGGGACCTTCACATTGCTTATTGTATTTACTCTTGGAGGCTTCATTATTGCTAAAGGTATTGACCCCATTATATACTCGAAACTCGAAAGTTAAAAAAACAAAAAATAGTAAAATATTTGGAAACATATGTTGGAATTATTAAAGTCACATAACTTATGGTGGACCATATAAAATGTGCTTGAGCTAAAGAATCAAACTAGTCCCATTTCCTATTGAGGTAGTGTCTGTGTCTTTTAGTATCATTTTAATTTGCGGCAACTGTCTATGAGATTTTAAGTGAAAACATGATTTATATATTTTGAGTCACAGATGATATCCAGCCGTGGATGACTTGGGCCTATTATTTGTCCCCTATGATGTATGGACAAACCGCTATTGTTATGAATGAGTTTCTCGATGAGCGATGGAGCAGTGTAAGATTTCACAAAATCCTTCTCTTGTTAACTACTCTTTGCCAATTGTAAACTCTGTTCTGTTACATGATGCAGCCAAACTATGATACAAGCATCAAAGCGAAAACAGTTGGAGAAGTCTTACTTAAGAGCCGAGGCTTCTTTACGGAGCCATATTGGTTTTGGATCAGTATTGTGGCACTACTTGGGTTTTCTTTATTGTTCAATCTCTTTTATATACTAGCTTTGATGTATTTGAACCGTAAGTGCTCTTATTTCTAGTTTTCCGGTTATTTTAGATTTTGGAATAGAATCATTTATCTAGTTGACATGGTCTTGAAATAAAAAATTTCTTCAGCTCTTGGTAACTCCAAAGCTACAGTTGAGGAAGAAGTTAAAGACAAACAAAAAGGAACAGAAGGTGATCTTTGCCTTCTTTCATTTTCAGTTTCTCTTTTTTCGATTATTCTGTCTGCTTCAGACTAGATTATGCTTCTTGTTTCTTCTGACTACTGACTGAGAAATTGTAGGTTCTGTAATGGAACTCAACAATAGTTCTTCAAGTCATGGTCCAAAGAGAGGAATGGTTTTACCTTTCCAACAGCTTTCTCTAGCATTTAACAATGTGAACTACTACGTGGATATGCCTGCTGTAAGTAACTGTGTCTCATACTATTTAGACGTCAAAAGTTACGTTACAAATGCGCCTTAAGTTTCATTGGTTGTTCCTTCAAAATTGTTGCAGGAAATGAAGGCTCAAGGAATTGAAAGTGATCGACTTCAATTACTAAGAGACGTTGGTGGAGCTTTCAGGCCAGGCATATTGACAGCATTAGTCGGTGTTAGTGGTGCAGGTAAGACAACATTAATGGATGTCTTGGCTGGTAGGAAAACAGGTGGCTACATCGAAGGGAGTATTAGCATATCTGGTTACCGTAAGAACCAAGAAACATTTGCTCGAGTCAGTGGTTACTGTGAACAAAATGATATCCATTCTCCACATGTTACTGTTTATGAATCCCTCATCTATTCAGCTTGGCTTCGTCTTTCAGCGCCTGATATAGATGCCAAAACACGAGAGGTAAGTATATTACTATGCATAAAAATTCACTGTTTTCTCATAATCACTCGCAATAAGGCTTACGAACCAAGTAAGCTTTTTTTTTTTTTGCTTATTGTTGTGATTGATAGATGTTTGTTGAAGAAGTGATGGAGCTGGTTGAGCTCAAACCCATTAGAAACTGTATAGTTGGCCTTCCTGGAGTTGATGGTCTTTCAACAGAACAGAGGAAAAGGCTTACTATTGCAGTTGAATTGGTAGCCAACCCGTCTATAATCTTCATGGATGAGCCAACTTCTGGTCTTGATGCAAGAGCTGCCGCCATTGTTATGCGTACTGTTAGGAATACCGTAGATACAGGGAGAACTGTTGTTTGTACAATTCACCAGCCTAGCATCGACATTTTTGAATCCTTCGATGAGGTTTGCCTCCAAAAAATTCACTTTTTGTCCAAGAAACATAATAAATTTAACAGATCATCTTTGGTTAATGCAGCTTCTGTTGATGAAAAGAGGAGGCCAAGTTATATATGCTGGAAGTTTAGGGCATCACTCACAGAAACTTATTAAATACTTTGAGGTGAATCAACTTTTTTTTTTTTGATATATATATATCATTGAAGTAACTGTATCGAGAACCCTACTTGCAGGCTGTTGAAGGGGTTCCAAAGATTAAAAACGGATACAATCCCGCAACGTGGATGCTCGACGTTACTACTCCTTCAATGGAGTCACAAATGAGATTGGACTTTTCTCAAATATTTGCCAACTCCTCTCTTTATAGGTATGTTTAAGAAAAATGCTACTTATAAACCAGAGAATTACACTGTCTTTTTATATATGAACTCTTATGCTTACCTCAGGAGAAATCAAGAACTCATCAAAGAACTCAGTACACCCCCACCTGGATCAAAAGATCTCTACTTCAGAACCAAGTATGCGCAACCGTTTTCTACTCAAACCAAAGCTTGCTTCTGGAAACAGTACTGGTCCTACTGGAGACATCCTCAGTACAATGCTATCCGGTTTCTCATGACAGTAGTCATTGGTGTCTTGTTTGGTCTAATTTTCTGGCAAATAGGAACAAAAATGTAAGACTTTTTTTTTCTTTCTTTCCTCTAGTACATTATTAAATCATCATTTTATCGAAACGTGACGTATTCATCCAAAAAAAAACAAAACCAAAACAGAGAGAACGAACAAGACTTGAATAATTTCTTTGGAGCCATGTACGCTGCTGTATTGTTTCTTGGTGCCACCAACGCTGCAACAGTGCAACCCGCAATTGCCATTGAACGAACAGTTTTCTACCGCGAAAAAGCAGCTGGAATGTACTCCGCCATTCCGTATGCAATATCTCAGGTTAAAAGAATTTTCATAATCTTTTTTAGTGCTATTATATATACTTTTCTTCAATATAGTTTGACAACAATCATAACTCAAACCACAATGAATTTTAAAATGCTGCAGGTAGCAGTGGAAATCATGTACAACACGATACAAACTGGAGTTTACACGCTAATCCTTTACTCAATGATCGGATGTGACTGGACTGTGACCAAATTCTTGTGGTTCTACTACTATATGTTGACAAGCTTCATCTACTTTACGCTATACGGTATGATGCTTATGGCATTGACACCAAACTATCAGATTGCTGGAATCTGCATGTCCTTCTTCCTTAGTCTCTGGAATCTCTTCTCCGGTTTCCTCATCCCCAGGCCGGTAAATTAAGAAACTTACATTTGATAATATATTGCAACAAAAAATTTTAAGAGTTAAAAGTTTTTGTTTGGATTAAAATGTAGCAAATACCATTATGGTGGAGATGGTACTATTGGGCAACACCTGTGGCTTGGACATTGTACGGACTCATCACATCTCAAGTAGGAGACAAGGATTCAGTGGTGCACATCACTGGAATCGGAGACATAGATCTCAAAATATTGCTCAAAGAAGGTTTCGGGTTCGAACATGACTTCTTACCTGTTGTTGCCGTAGTCCATATCGCATGGATTTTGCTCTTTGTCTTTGTTTTCGCCTATGGTATTAAGTTCCTCAACTTCCAAAGAAGATAAAGACCTTAAAAAGAATAGTGTTGAAAATTATGAACTTAAAACAAAAAGAAAGTTTGGTCTGGTTACGTGATAGCTAAGTCAATGTTGAATATAAACAATGTATTTAGCTGTTTTCATGCTTAATAGTTTCCAAGGAGGTCCCTTTATTTATGCAGCAATCATGGATCATACTTTCGTGTAAAACGAAATATCTTCTGAGAAGACTGATACCAAAAGTACTACATCAGCTCTGTTACAAAGAGTAAGAAGAGAGAACTGTAACTCACTTTCTTATCAAATTCCTGTTTTGAAAACTATTCTAAAGAATACATGGATTTACATTCCTTAGATTACTCTGCAGCTTCTTATCCTCCATGACATTCAACAAGAAGGTTATAAATTTTCCATTTTTGTAGTTCTTAAGAATTCCGGTGTACGAGTAGAAAAAAAAATATGTACTGTATTTTCTCTAGAGGACAATATAATTTTGGTCCATATGTATTTATAAACGTAGTATAGTGACACATATAGATTCCAAAGCAATTTCATGGAAACAAATAATGGAGTGTCTTTTTAAAGTTAATTAGTAAATTGTGGAATTAAATCTTCACTGGCGATGAAAGCGACCTGCTAATAAAACTATATGATATTAGCTCCTATCTAGCTCCTTAATTTGTCTCTATTCATGTTTCTTAACCTGACCAAAGAGGATTTTGGAAACTTGAAAAAGTCATCATTTGATAAGTCAAAAACTTAATGTTGTAAATGTTTGCTTCATATGGGCTTATTTGGTCTGAACCAAGAACTGGGCCTCTATTGGTGTGAAGCCCATACAGGATCCGTGTTGTGTGGCCTGCAGGATTAAACCGACATAAGTTCTAGGGTTTCACTATAAAAGGGAAACTAGGGTTGAAGAAACATGTATGTTGAAGAAAGCCGCAGGGCACACACATAAGAAGCTGGTGGTATGCTGGTGGCAATTGTAGGGTACAGCGCAGAGCGCTGTGCAGGGCAGACGCAGAGTGCAGTGCAGAGAGCATGTGCAAGGCAACGTACTTGGAGCTTGAAGCTGTGCGCAGAACCATGATAAAGGGGCAGAAGCTTGGTTGTGGTCGAAGGGCTGAGAGCCGGACATAACCTTGTCTAGGTTTAAGGTGACTTCAGGACACTGTGATGAGAGACGAAGGTGGAGCTGCTTCTTTGGAGCTATGGAGGTGTTTATGGGTTATACATGGAGGGGAGAGCTGAACCAGAGACAGAGAAAGAGGAAGAAGAAAAGCTAGATCTATTATGTGTTTTCTTCTTCAGGTTCTCTGTAGTTGTTAGTTCTCTAAGCTTGTATATGTAACACTGTGTGTAAACCTTGGTTGATTGATAGTGGATGTTTGTGGGAGAAGGTTCCCACACGAGATGTACCCTCTGCATGAGGGGAACTCGTTAAATCTCTGTGTTATGTTTATGTTATGCAAACTGATCTGTGAAGTAGAAGAGGAGTAGGGGCAGAGTCGCGGTCTGCGGTTCACTATAGAGGTGAATCGGGGTCTGCGATTCTCAACAAGTGGTATCAGAGCACATGCTCAGGAATTCACAGACTCAGGCATGACGCTAAAAGCATACAAGGAGGATCCGGAGACTGTTGTAGAAGACTCGAAGGTTGAATCAATTATGGGGTTGGTTTAAGGTGGAGTTTTCTGCAGTGTTTGATTCAGGTTCATGGATGGGTGTGTGAAGGTGATTTGCACATGGCGGTGAAGAGGGAATCAAAGCATCATCCAAAAAGGCTCAAACTTATCAAAACAGGAGTTCAGTTTTCCGCTGCGGTCACAAGGTACATGTGATGTTCTGTTTTGAAGCTTCTGAATACTCAAAGCTGTTTCAGTTTATGGAATCTAGACACTAGGAGAACGCAAGGATGTAGACGTCTTCAACTATTGAAAAGTCAGTTTTCGGTTCTTGAAAGTCTGTGTAGTGGTGTTCAGAAATTGGTTGAAGGTACAACTATTGGAGTCACAGATTTACTAAGGGACGCCTTCAAAGGTAAATCTGTGTAAGAGGGTTGTTAGGTCAGCTAGTTGTGTCAAAGATTCAGATGAGTATGAAGATGGACCAGGCAATTTGTGTTGAAGTGGTCAGATTTGAGAGGTGTTGGGTGAATGGTGAAGTCTCAGGAATGGATCAGGTTGTTAGAGATTTGAAAGGACTACAATCAAGGTAGGTCTACAGAGAATGGGAATGCAGAAGAGTACCAAGAGTCGAAGTTGCAGCCAATGCGATTTTATATTTCAAGGTGGAGTTAGTTTTTCAAGGTGACTTAAAATCTCTGGAAGACTTTCGTAGACGGTGCAGGACTGTGCAAGAGTTTGCAAGTAAGTGCAAGAATCTACAAGGCTGGCGGAAGGTGACTGGGGTTAGGTTTTGCATTGAGAAGAGAATCAGAAACAGAAAAGTTTTGGTTTGCCTGTTTGCATCTACAGAGATGATCTGGTGGATGAACCTTCTGAAGGTATCACTTGTAGGAAGTTTAAGTGTTTGTTGACACTTAATAAGGAAGCATGTGAGTATAAGGGGAGGATTCAAGTAGATCTCTGGTGGTTAAAGATGCAGGTTATGATAGACAAGACTAGTAGAAGACTAGTGGGTCTAGCAACATCATTAAGTTTTCTCAGGAGAGTCACTTACACGAAGGTTAAGTGAGGATTCATCAATGGTAAAGACATGTCAAGTTGTATTGATGAATGGTGAGAAAATGTATGATGCTGGTACCAAGGTTCTTCTTGGTAAGGTCTGCAACTATTGTAGGGTTATGTTAACAGTACGTGTGGCTTCAGGGATTCTAGAGTGAAGTACTAAAGGCTGTTACGTGGAGACTAGCAGAGGTTTTTTAAGCTGTTGGTCGGACATCTGTTTTAACATGAGGTTGAACATGAGGTTGTACTGTCAGATCGTACAAGCTGGATTCAAGAATCAATTGGTTAAACATATGGGATGTAAACTAAATTTCAAGAGTAATGCATTGGATTGAGATTGTTTACATGATGAATCAGAGATTGTTTCAGGATTGAAGCATGTATGATTCATGTGTTCTGCATGAGATTCAAGGAAGTTTGGTTCAAGCTCAGTGCACATGAGGGGAATCAAAGGTCGACAAAGTGAATCAGGTTACAGACGGATACACATGATATACAATCATGATAACAGGTCTGTGGTATTTATCAGAAACCATGGAAGAGGTTGTGTGATTGTTGTAATCGTGTTCTGAGAGGTTGATGTCTCAGGTTTTACTAGTTCTAAAAGTTTCAAGATCAAGGTTCCATAAGCAAGCAAGGTGTTACTTGCGGGTGAATTAGAAGTTCTGGTTCTAGGTGGAGCTGTTGTGAGGAACATGAGAGCCGAGTAAAGGTCTTCATAAGTGTTTCTAAGACCAGGAGAAACAAGGTTGAAGAAGATGATTCGTGTAAGGAGTGACACGAACTTGTTGGGACAGCTGAAGAGCATCATAATCTATTTAGAGAAGCTGTCAAGAACAAGGTGAAGCTGTATTGCTTTGCAAACTGAAATTTCAGAAAGTTCGAACATAGGGACAATCATGACAGTCTAAAGATTTGATAGGTGCTGGGAATTTCAGAGCAATAGAGGATGGCGTTGAAGAACACAAAGGAACATTAAACGGTTGGTTGTGTTCTGTATTGATTATCAAGAAACAAGGTTGTAAGGGTTTCTTCAGTTGTCGGGTTCAGTGGTCGGAGTTCGTATGCAAGTGGGATTACAGTCATCAGAAGAAGGAAGCTTGAGGGAGAGTCACAAATCTCTTTAAGTTTATGAAGATGAAGTTAAAAATTCCTAAGGTGGACAAAAGATAAGGATCATTGGGAGTTGCAGGTTCTACAGGAGAAGACAAGCTTTGTTTTTCTTTTCAGGAAAGAACCAACACAAACGGGATTTTGTGAGTTGGACCAAATGAAGCAAAAGGTGGAGTTTGTTGTAAATGTTTGCTTCATATGGGCTTATTTGGTCTGAACCAAGAACTGGGCCTCTATTGGTGTGAAGCCCATACAGGATCCGTGTTGTGTGGCCTGCAGGACTAAACCGACATAAGCTCTAGGTTTCACTATAAAAGGGAAACTAGGTTGAAGAAACATGTATGCTGAAGAAAACCGCAGAGCACGCACTAAAGAAGCTGGAGGTACATTGGTGACGGCTGTAGGACACAGCGCAGGGCGCTGTGCATGGCAGACGCAGAGATGCAGGGCGTAGTGCAGAGAGCATGCGCAGGGCGTTGTACCTGGAGCTTGAAGCTGTGCGCAGAACCATGATAAAGGAGCAGAAGCTCGGCTGGGGTCGAAGGGCTGAGAGTCGGACATAACCTTGTCTAGGTTTAAGGTGACTTCAGGACACTGATGAGAGATGAAGGTGGAGCTGCTTCTTTGGGGTTATGGAGGTGTTTATGGGTTATACATGGAGGGGAGAGCTGAACCAGAGACCGAGAAAGAGGAAGAAGAAAAGCTAGATCTATTATGTGTTTTCTTCTTCAGGTTCTCTGTAGTTGTTAGTTCTCTAAGCTTGTATATGTAACGCTGTGTGTAAACCTTAGTTGATTGATAGTGGATGTTTGTGGGAGAAGGTTCCCACACGAGATGTACCCTCTGCATGAGGAGAACTCGTTAAATCTCTGTGTTATGTTTATGTTATGCAAACTGATCTGTGAAGTAGAAGAGGAGTAGGGGCAGAGTCGCGGTCTGCGGTTCACTACAGAGGTGAATCGGGGTCTGCGATTCTCAACACTTAATTAGCTTGATACTTCTAATTTATATATCAAACGTTTTGGCTTCTCCTTAAACCAAATTATGCGTTTAGATATATGGATGTATATATGAATAAGAAACGACATTCAGGTTTAGCAATGATTGAGACAAATACCTGCATGAGTGTCATGTAGACAAAAATCAGGGGGTTTATGTATTAATGTATACATGCTTCCATTGTTATCTCTTAAATACCTGCAACATATTTTCTCCTCTATTCCTATTTCCTACTATCTCTAGAGATTGAGAGATTAGCTCTTAACACAAGATGATAGAGCAAAAATGTCACTAAATTCTCAAGTCTACATTTTCGTTGATTTAAAGCCCGAACTCTGCTTTTGGAGAAAAAAAACACCAATTATTTGTTGACTTCCAAATAAATCGCAAATTCTCGTTGACTTAGCCTTTTGAGGGATAACGTTAAGTGGTCAAACGGAGAAATTAAACGGGGTTAATTATCCGTTAACAAGATCCGTTAGTAGCAAAATGACGCTGTTTATAACACCCTAAATCCCAAAATTGAGAAATCAATTCTCAATTTTCCCAATTCACAAACCCTAATCAAACATGATATCTTCGATGACGAGAAGATTCCAGATCTCTTTTTGTTATACACTGGAAGAACGGTCGACCATGATTCTCTTTAGTTCTCGATGTAAAGATTGTTACACCGGCTCCACAAACACACTTCAGTGGCAGACCACGGTCGAACGAAGCTACCACCGATGTCTCTGAGCTAGAACTCAAAGAAGAAAAGAGAAATAAAAAAAGAAAAGAGAAATTGAAGAAGAAAAAATAAATTGAGATCGATTAGGGTTTGTGAATTGGGAAATTGAGAATCGATTTTTTAATTTGGGGGTTCTAGGGTGTTATAAACAACGTTGTTTTGCTATTAACGATCTCGTTAACGGATAGTTTACCTCGATTAATTTCTCCGTTTGATCACTTAATGTTGTGCCTCAAAAGGCTAGGTCAACGAGAGTTTGCGATTTATTTAAAAGTCAACAAATAATTGGTGTTTTTTCCCTTCAAAAGCAGAGTTTGGGCTTTAAATCAACATAAATGTAGACTTGGGGATTTTAATGACATTTTTCTGGCCTTAAAAATATAATTTAAGTTACATGCTTTACAGTTTTGTGATACACTGACCAAAGCATTTACAAAAGGAAATTTCACAAGAACTGCCATTTATGAAACAAAAGTTATGAGAAATGTCAGTTTTGCATTTTCCTTTTTTAAACTGCCATTTTTTTAGTACATGCCACATATTAAATAGACAGAAATATCTTTATGGGACATGTGAGCAAATGACACATTTCTCTTTCATTAGGGTTTGTCTGTGTAAACAACTTTTAAGGCCTATAACAATAGGTAATTGTTGTCCATACATAAGGTGGTAGACAATGGTAATGTAAATCGCATTGTAGACAACTATTCTATGTCTATCCGTAATACAAGAGAACTTTGGGAAATGTCAATAATGGTAATTGTTGACATTGTTGTCTATCAAAATATGGTATGCAATCTATCCAATTTGTGTAAGACAAACAAGTCTTTTTGCACAAACTTATTGGACTGCTCATATTATAGTGATTGACCAAAAGAGATTACATTTAAGAGAACAAAAGTGTAGGTTTTACATAATAAAAATCTAAAGGTAGATAGACAAAAACGCAAGGAGGGACAATAGACAAACACGCGTTGTCAGCATGATCAATGCACGCATTGTCAGCAAACCTGCAATGTGTATAAAAAGTGTCAAACCAAATAGATATGGTCTACCTAAGAGAACAAAAGACATAATAGTGGTGGACAAAAACCTTGCATTTTAAATCTGGTCCATCGGAATTGGAGACATGCAATGTAGAAATTTTTTTTGGTTAGCAATAGACACAAAGGGTCATACCAAATAGATATGGTCCACTTAAAAGAACTAAAGACATAATAGTGATGGACAAAAACCTATTGTGAATTGTACCCTATTGAGATCATCTCTGGTGCAATGTACCCTATTGTCCCTCTTGTATCCAGTAGTGACATGATGCTCTCTTTCTTCTCACAGAGCTTAGCAAGGCCAAAGTCAGAAACTTTTGGGTAAAGATTGCAATCCAACAGCACGTTCTGAGGTTTAATGTTGGAATGCACAATTTTCGTTTTGCAGCCATAGTGCAAGTACTCTAGACCGCGAGCAACTCCTAGTGCAATCTCGTAAAGCCTCATTCTCCATTCAGCAGTGGACACAGCGTTCATTGAGATAAACTGATCCAAAGATCCATTCTATAGAAATTCATAAACAATCATTCTTTTGGATCCTTCATAGCAAATCCAACCAAAGAAACAATGTTAACATGAGATGTTTGGCTCATACTGGCAACTTCATTGATGAAGTCTTCGCCATTGCTCTTGGAGTCCTTTAAAACCATCACGGCGATCGAACGACCATCAGGAAGGTTTTCTTTGTATATAGTTCCAAATCCACCTCTCCCTACTACACATGCAAATGACTCTGTAAACCTCTTCACTTCAGTGTAATGATAATGTTTCAACGGAATAAGAAACTTAAGCTTCTTTCTTGTATTTGATATTTTCCTCTTTTATATAAAAAACGCTAAGACTCCCAAGATGACGTAGCGGAAGCTAAAAATAATACAAAGATCTTATTTAGTCTAAGAATACATCAGATCATTGTCTTCCTGGAAATCGTTGAGATCTCTCTGGATCTATCTGAAAACAAGGGTTTGTGAATACTCTTCACACAAAAGCTAAAAGCTCTTAATTTTATTAATCAAATCAACTTCCCCATACAATAGGCCTGAATAGGCTACTTATAATAAAAAACAGAAAACCCTAATAAATCTCTATAATATTCTAGAAACCTCTAAAGGTAAATCATATAATTAATAATAATATTAAAATACAAATAAATGGAAATAATCCTAGTTATGCGATGCATCAGGTTCTTGCCGGCCAAGAAAGATTCGTCCTTGAATTTTGTATCTTTGCTGCATCAGCTCCCTCCGGCCAAGAAAGATTTGTCCTCGAATCTTCAGCAGGATTTCCAACATAGGAGATTTTCGCAGATCCATCTTCATCTCCATCTTTTGGTTTTTGCCGATTTCTGCACGGAAACGGTCCGACCCAAACTTTGCATGAACCGGTATGACCCGAAATTTGCACAAATTCGGTCTGACCCGAATTTCGCACCAACCCGATCTGACCCGGAATTTGCACGGATCTCTTCTCTTACAACTTCTGCCCGAAACCCTAAATTTACACAGGGCCGACTTTTGAAACCAACTTGTGGAAATACAAAATCCATAACTATAACATTATCTTCATAGATGTCATAGATGGTATCACCATAGATCTCTCTGTAGATCTCATGGTTTTCTTCATCTTCATAAAACAAACTTTCGCTAATCAACATGATCACCAGAATCGTTCTTCAATTTAGAAATCAAAGAGACAAAGTTTTAATACCAACTGACGTAACGGAAGCTAAAAATAATACAAAGATCTTATTTAGTCTAAGAATACATCAGATCAATGTCTTCCTGGAAATTGTTGAGATCTCTCTGGATCTATCTGAAAACATGGGTTTGTGAATACTCTTCACACAAAAGTTAAAAGCTCTTAATTTTATTAATCAAATCAATTCTCTCATACAATAGGCCTGAATAGACAATTTATAATAAAACATAAAAACTCTAAAACAGAGAATATTCTAAAATTATTATAAATAATAAATTCAAAGATAATAATAATAGATATTTGGATAATTTCCAAATATCTAGCTGCATCAGGTCTCGTCGGCCAAGAAAAGATTCGTTCTCGAATCTTGTATTTTTGCTGCATCAGCTCCCTCCGGCCAAGAAAGATTCGCCCTCGAATCTTCAACAAGGTATTTAGCACATTAGATCTTTGCAGATTCATCTTCATCTTGATCTTCATATGTATCTCTTGTTTCTGCCTGATTTTTGCACGAAATCGGTTTGACCCAAAATTTGCCCAAAATCTGTTTGACCCAAAATTTGCACGAACCCGGTGTGACCCGAAATTTGCATCAACCCGAGAATATTCTAGAATCATTATAAATAATAAATTCAAAGATAATAATAATAGATATTTGGATAATTTCCAAATATCTAGCGGCATCAGGTCTAGCCGGCCAAGAAAAGATTCGTCCTCGAATCTTGTATTTTTGCTGCATCACACGACCATGAGTATACTTACTATCAAAGCCGCAGCTAAGTAAACAGAACATAGGTTTTCCATTAGTTACTTTCTATCCAGAAATCTCAAGATTTGTTGGCTATGTAAGTATCTGACCTATGAGAATATATCTGGTCAAGGCTTGATTATCTAGAGAGCCTTCAAGAGAGTATATGTATCTTGTCAGTATACAAACAAACCAGACTGAGGCATGGCTTAAAAATACAGAGAATTTTCAAATAATTTGTAACCTTTCTTGAGCTGTGGAAGAGGAAGATCCGAGAGTGCGAGCCGGGCTGCAACTAGAGGGTCTTTGTCGCTGAAAAAACTCCAACACATCACGTAGTGACCACTAGAAATATTTTTTCTAGTAGCTGCGGTGAATCCAATGTACATTCCTTCTTGCACAATCTCTGACAGTTTTGGAATATGATACGAGATCAACAGCTTTCTTGGGGGAAACACCTCTGGGTAAATGGTCAAATACAGCATTTGCGTGGGACCATCGTAATCCAAAATTACTCGGATCGGCCCACCGCTCCCCATGTGGAAATCCTCTTTTCGGTCATTGGACTCGTAATACACAACCGGCTCCTGCAAATCCGAGCGGACTCTATTAAAATCCAGACCGATGTGATTGCCCGAACATAAGCACCGTCATGGAATCTTTGTACAGTGTCGAATTCAACGGCGAAGACATGATTGTTTGGATCCCGTTATTCTTTTGGTTGAAAAAACCTAAGTATTGTTCAGATTCGGCGCCTAAACGGTGGGGGGGGGGGGGGGTGGGAGAAAGTGTGAAGGTGAAGCCGTAACCTCCGTTGCTCGGGCTGGAATGGATTATGGAGAAGACGAAAGAAGTGCTGAAAGAACGAACGACTTTGGTAGTGAGATTTTTATGGTCAAGCAACCTTACTGGTTTGTTGTAGAAGGCTGTTCCGGTGACGTTTAACTTTTTATCAGTGACTCTCAATATTCCCTTGATTTCTACGGTTGCAACTCCTTCTTTTTGAATCTCAGATTTGTAATCCTTGACCTCGGAAAACGAACTTTGTTGTTGTCTCCGTTGATGTGCTCTGAGCTCTAATAGAGACACTCAAAAACTGGAAGAACACGAATAAGAGCGTGACCATGGCTCGAGATATTAGAAATCAAGAGAACAGGAGATTTGAAGTTTACATGAGAGTTTTGTTATATCCTTAAAAATATTCAATGATCAAGGAAGCTGTAAGAGCATCCACATGATTCTATGGGACTCAAGTTTTGTCGAGGGTTAAAAGAGATTGATCATTGTGTTTGAGATCAATAGGAAAATGGTGAAGAAGAGATAAAAGGATAGGTGAATGGTTTTGGTTTTGTAAGATGCATGGACGTTTAGTCTCTTTGCCAACCTTTTTTTTTTTTTTTTTCTGTACGACGACTTAAAAGCCATGTGCTTTGACTATTATTCTCCAAAATTATAAAAATTATCTCAAAGATTATGCTCTTGTAGGTTGGCGATGGCCGATCGCTCAAATCTGGTCAGTAATGATTTCCTCACCAGTATTTTTAGAATTATAGTTTATCATAAAGCTGTTCAATTTAAATAGATACAATTGTGAAAGTGTAGATGTGAGATCAGAGCTCTGATGAAGCAGGACACTGCAAAGGACAAAGGTCTGAGCTGCTGACATGTCATGAGATGCTAATGTGGCGAAGTTTGTTGGACACGGTGATGAGACGCATGATATGGAAGGACGAGCAAGCTGGATATATTCGAATATGCATGGAAGATTGAGAGAATATTTTGTTAAGAGAGGATAAGGAAGGATTTCTTTTTTTTGTTAGGATGCACAAAGATTTTGTTAGAAATCTTTGATGCGAGGTTAAATAGACGAGGGCTAGCCGCAGAAAAGGGTTAGCACTCAGGAGCATAGTTTGTGAGATTTGTGACCTTCAAGCAATTAGAAAAAGCTTAGAAAGTGAGTGTTGTTTATTTCTTTTAGATCTACACAGGGTGTTGTGTTAGATAGATAAAAGAGTGTGATGAGTTTCAAGTCTTGTAGGAAACATGAGTTTTTGTATAAGATTGAATAAAAGCGTTTGCTTGGCGCGTTCCCAGCGGTTCTAGTTGTTGTGTGTGTCTCTATACCCTAACAATTGGTATCCGAGCCGACACCTGATAAAAGTTCGGGTATTTTTTCAACAGGTGAGATCTTGTGGCAAGGGTATGGAAAAATCTCTAGGGTATGTTGCGTTACCAAAACCTTTGAAACTTGATCCAGAGTGTTTTGGTTATTGGAAAGTTACAGTCAAGCACGCCATCTCAAGCATCGATATGGAAGCTTGGTTTGTTGTGGAGGATGGCTGGTCACCTCCTTTGGAGAAAGATGAGAAAGGTGAATTGGTTCCTAAGCACAGGAAGAAATGGACAGCCGAGGAAAAAGCAAAATCTAAACATAACTCACTAGCACTGTCTGTTATCTTCAATGCTATGCCAAGGGATGGATATCTTCAACCAAGTACAGGGATGTGTGGCTGCCAAGGAAGCGTGGGACATTTTGGTTGTCACGTTTGAAGGCACAAGCAGTGTTAAGCGCACCAAACTGGATAATCTTGCATCTAACTTTGAAAACCTACACATGACTGAAAATGAATCAGTTGCTGACTACAGTAGTAGATTGAGTGGGATCGCACAAGAAGATGTGGTTTTGGGGAAGCGATACAAAGATAAGAAGCTGATGAAAAGGTTTCTCAGAAGCCTACCTGATAAATTCCAACCACACAGTTCTGCTATAGACGTGTTTCTCAATTTTGACGAACTCAAGTTTAATCAGGTAGTAGGGATGATGCAGGCATTTGAACTGCAGCTGAAAAAGAAGGAAAAACTGAATGAGAAGTCTTTTGCACTCAAGGCTATAGAGGAACAGAAAGGTGCAGAATCTCAGGAGGCTGAGGATGAAGAAAAAGTGGGTCTATTGGTTAAGAAGTTTTTTCAGAAGATGGAGAAAGGTCAGCGGAAGGGACCAACATCCTTCGGAAAGAGTGATGCAGATAAATATTTCAAAAAAGGTGACAAACAGGATCGACAATGTGATGAATGTGAAGGTTATAGACATTACAAGTCTTAATGTCCAAACAACAAGCGTAAGAATTCTCTGCAATGCTACGGCTGTAAGGTTTATGGAAATACTAAAACAGATTGTCCTTCGTGTGAGAATAAACATAAGTCGTACATCACCTGGTGAAAGTGAATCAGACGAAGAGAATAGCAAGGGCGAGATACTTAACAACTTTGTTGCACTGATGGATGTTATTGAAGAAAAAGAAGGAGATGAGGTTATGATGGTAGAAGATGGTGGAAAAAGGGAGGACTCTGATCAGATGGAGAGGAAGCAGACTTGTCAGCTGAGGATCAGATAGAACTGCTCATCAAAACCGTGTTGCAGAAAACTAAGGACAACAACGATCTGATTTCTGAAAGGGATACACTGCCGATGAATATTTAAATGCTGTCAAAAGGGCTGAATGAAGAGAAGGCTAAGTCTCTAAGGCTTGAGAAACAGATTGAGGAATATTCGGATGCTGAATCAAGGCACTAAAAATCTAGATACCTTACTCAGTACTGGGAGATCGATCAATGTGAAGTGGGGTCTGGGATATCAAGGAACTGATGCTTACAAGCCCACTCAATTTGTCAGATGATTGGAGTCTGAGGCAAAGCTGAATAACCAGGCAATGCATACATCAAACAGTCAGACTGGTAAGCTTCCATGGAAGCAAATTACGGAATACAGAGGTATGCACTTTTAGAATGAGTATCAGTCTACCTTCATAAATAGGTTTACGGAGAGACCACAGAGACAGCCGTATGTCTCAATCAATTATCAGCAGCCTGCACAGAGATCTGTTCGGCTTAGCAGAAGAACATGATGCTGGTACTGCGGTCATCTGAATCACTACCAGGCTCAGTGCTATAGGTTCCAGAATCGAGTCTCAAATCTGGTCCAACATGACGTGCTCTATTCAAATACATGAAGAAGTAATCAAGTGTATGTCAGGAAGGATGATCTCTATTGTCATGTGGCATACACAGCTTAAAAAACAGAAGTTGATCAGGCTAAGTGGTACTTTGACAGTAGATGCTCCAGACATATGACTGGTGCCTTTGATAATCTATCCCATGTAGAAGATGTTGTTGGAGGAAGAGTTACCTTCGGAGATGGGGGAAAAGGTACTATCAGGGGAAAAGGTACAACTGGTGGTGAATCTCAACCACATCTGAAGGATGTCTTCCTAGTTGATGGTTTGAAGGCAAACCTGATCAGTGTCAGTCAGCTGTGTGATGAGGGTTTGGATGTCACCTTCACTAAGAAGGAGTGCAGAGCACTTGATCAACAAGGGTCTGTAATACTTAGAGGAAGACAGTATGGAAATAACTGCTACATGTGGAAATCAGAAAATCAATGCTTCAACGCATCTGCTGAGTTCGACACAGATCCGTGGCATCAGAAACTTGGACATTTGAATGTTCGTACTATGCTTAAACTAGCAAATCATGAGGTTATGCATGGAATTCCAAAGCTGAGGGGTGATCCACATTTCATATGTGGTCCGTGCAAAAAGGGAAAACATATCAAAGTGTCTCATGGGTCATTATCAGACTTCCGAACAAATCATGCGTTACGGCTAGTCCATATGGATCTGATGATTTTACTCGCTACACCTGGGTGAGATTTCTTCGTGACAAAGCTGACACACTGAGTGCTTTCGAATACTTGTCTTGTAGATCAAAACTGAGAAGTGGGCCATTTAGACTATTCGTAGTGATCATGGAGGTGAATTCCAAAATGATAGGGTATCACTCATCAGTACTTAGCACCGAGAACACCTAAACATAATGGAGTAGTCGAGCGCAAGAACATGACTTTGCAGGAGATGGCACGTGCTATGCTGCATGGAAATCAAGTTCCTAATCGGTTCTGGGATGATGCTGCTAACACAGCCTGTTATATCATCAACCGTGTGTACGTCCGACCAGGAACTGATAAGACCCCCTATGAGTTGTGGAAAGGGATGTCTCCCACAATCAGCTATTTCCATGTCTTTGGATGTCTCTACTATATTCTGAATGATAAGAACCAGTTGGGAAAGTTTGACTCCAAGAGTGATGAGAGAATCTTTTTGGGTTATTCTGGACATAGCACTGCATTCCGGGTCTACAACAAACGCACTCGTTCGGTTCAGGTTACTGTTAATGTGGTCTTTGATGAGATTTCGTTCCAGCGGATGACAATGGTTCCTGTCATATCCAACAACGATCTTCTAACTGATAACGAGAAGTCTTCACAAGAACCTGTCAGTCCTCCAGACACAGTCAAGCAGTTGCTGTCTACTGAGGTTCTTCCTCCAACTTCTCAGGTACATCGGAATCACTCCCTTAATGATATTATTGGTGTGATTCAAGGGGGGTAGAGTTACCAGAGGAAAGCAGATAGATTTTGCTCAATTAGCTGGAAGGAAGCAGAAGGCTATTCCTGAAACTGTATCTCAGGACTCTGCTATTGTTTAGTTTGCATGTTTTGTCTCAACTATTGAGTCCAAGAATCATAAGGAGGCTCTTCTGGATGAATTCTGGATTGCTGCAATGCAAAATGAGGTTGAACAATTCGCACGAAGCTATGTGTGGGAACTCACTCAGTGCCCTGTTGATGTCAACGTAGTAGGAACGAGTGGATCTTTAAAAATAAGAGTGATGCCAGTGGTTGCATTGTGAGAAACGAGGCAAGGTTAGTAGCTCAAGGTTACTCACAAATCGAAGGTATGTACTTTGATGAGACGTTTGCTCCGGTAGCAAGGTTGGAGTCTATCAGGTTTCTGTTCGGAATGGCTTGTTCTCTCAAGTTTACTCTGCATCAGATGGATGTAAAAAGTGCATTTCTGAATGGAATACTACCAGAAGAAGGCTATGTTGAGCAACTCAAAGGGTTTGAGAATCCACAGCATCCTGAGCATGTGTATCGACTTAAGAAATGTCTTTATGGTCTTAAGCATGCACCAAGAGCATGGTATGAGAGGTTGACGATGTTTCTCATAGATCAAGGATACATTCGAGGGAATGTTGACAAAACGTTGTTTGAAATTGATCATGTGAGCACAAAATTTCAGTTAGCTGATTTGTTTACCAAGCCTTTGGATTTCAACGGATTTGTGAATTTGAGAAAATTCATTGGTGTCTGTGAGTACTAATCTTTTGCTTGAGCTGTGTTGATCTGAGACAGGAACGTATGCTACAACAGATCATGTAAATCCTGGAATATATAGAAGATCAACACTCTGAAAACAACTGTGGTAAATAGATGCCTGTCATGCCGATTTGTCCACCCTGTGAAATATTGTCATGACTTAAAGAGGTCAAAGAGCTGTGAAGAGACATGCACGTACACCATCAGAAATAATTTCCTAGTAGATGGTTGGTCTGGGGATCAATGATTGAAAAAGCCAAGTGATGTCGTTGATACCTAGGGCTGTGAGGCAACTAATAGAAGTCTGAGTTGCATCTGAAGTTTGTTTTTAAAAAAAAATGTGTGCTCTTCAAAGAGACAATCTCCAGCTATCTTAGCATGTTGGGGTGGATTAACAGATTAAAGGCATGCCAGTGTGCAAGACTACCCACAAGTATCGGGGCCTTGATCTTCAACAATTCAAGAAAGGTTGTGGTAGCTCCTAGTAAGGGTTCTGAAAATGTGGTTGACACAGCACATGTATGGATTTTGGTTTGTTACTTGAGTGATATATATAAAACACAAAAAAATGGGGATTCCTCACATGTTATTATCCTTGATCTGGGTCCCTTTATGCATGGTCACAATAAATGGTTGCTTTATATATATATATATATATATATATATATCTGTGTGTGATTGCATAATGCTTTATCATTGATGAGTTGGAATGAGTTACCATATGTCATAGAGATGTGTTTTAAGAGGATAAGTGTGCACTAGTGGGCTATTTGAGTGTTTCAGCTTTCTTTATATTCTTTTTGGGCCCAGTTCGTACAGCCCATTAAGTTGATTGGAAGGATATAAAAACAGGATCTAGGGTTTTGTGTTTTTCTCTCCTCACTTGCGATTTCACCCTCTTGACCTATAGACTTCTATAGTCTTTTCCTCTTGTTCAGATTTTCTACTCTCTGTTCATCTAGTCATGAAATCAGTTTTCAGTGGTTTTCACTGATTCAAGCTCCGATGATGACAGCCCAAGTCCATCACCGTCAATGTCTCCTCTACCGGCTGAGCACCAATTTATTCGACTATGACAATGGTCGTATATGAACCTCGAGAGGAGTCCATTAAAGCGGTTCCGGCTCCGGAGAAACCTGTGCTCACACCCTCTGTCATCGAGGTGGATAACGAGGCGTGTGCCTCCTCGTCTTCTCCACCAAGGGAGGTGATGTAGTACTTTTCTATCAATTAAATTATTAATCCACAATTTGCATTAATCAACTCACTAGGAATACACAAAGATGCTTAATCTATTCTTAAACAGGAATAGGTTCTTTCGTCATGAACTTAACTAACAACCTGATTCGAATAAAGAAAACAAGACAAATCAAACAATGCAAACTCAAAGAAACAGAACACAACTAACAACAAACTTTAAATCAAGATTAAACAAGTGAACTTTGGGCAAGTAATTGACTTAGGAGATAGCTAACCAATCCTAGTTGTCTAAGCAACAATCAAGAACAATCCTATGGCTAAGAACACTCATGCAAATCAATCCATTTCCATGATAGAGATTCCTATGCTAATCAAGTGATAATCAACAATTTCCAAAGGCAATCACAATGCAAGCATGCATTAAGAACAAGTCCGAATAACACTAAGCACCTTAATCATCAATTTCCATTGGCTAGGAATGCAAAGCTCTTGATTAATTTGGTTCAGGAATTCCATAAAACACCTTCTGGGCAAGGAAATCCTATTAACTAGATTCAAGCTTGATCAAGGCTATCTAGCATTATTAACATTAAACAAGATAGGAAACACATAAATAAATCCCTAGATATCATAGATCAATCATCTATCTCCCTAATCTACACAGCCCAAAGTTCTAAGAGATCTACTCACTCATGGTTATGATCACACAAAGGCAGAGGTTTGATCTTTGTGAAATCATAATTAGAGATTTTAGAATAGGAGAATTTGAATAAGAAATTGCTATTAAAAACTTAGAAGTACTCAAACATTCAACAAACCAAGAGTAGATATGCTTAAGAACCCTAAGTGACTGCTAAACAAAAGATAAGATAAAGATTAGTCTCCCCTTAATAGGGTTAGAGTATTTATAGGAAAATTGAAGAGAACCCGAGTCAACCCAAAACAAACTGAGTCAAACCCAGTTCAGAACTAAAACAGGTATGGGCTGGCTCCATCAGCCATGGTTTGGCCGCCTGGGCTAGACTGCGTGCTTCACTCGGCCACGACTTGACCGATGCTCCTACTCGCTGGTAGTTCCGGTCTTGTGCATCACATCTCCCATCAGCCAGGGTTTGGCCGCTGGTCTTGACCGATGGTAGCACCGGTCATGTGCCTCTTCTCACTTCATTCTTCTTTGCTTCTTTGCATCAAAACAAGCCCAAATGCTCCAAATGTGTTGAGATTACTCCAAGAACATGAGAGATAACACACTAGATGCAAATTCTCCTAAAACAACTAGAATGACAAGATTATGCAACAAAACTATGCAAAAACAAGGCTTAAAACTCAACAAAAACACAAGATATCAAGAGGTGCCATTTCGGTTCCCTGTTGTCGATCTCAATGGTGATGTTCCGACACCTGCTCTGCCAAATCACGGAGTCTCCACACGTCTGCGCGACAACCGACTGTCGATGGTGATGACTGTGATCTTAAGCGTCCCGCTCCTGCTAAGGAGAAAGGAGTCTCCACTTCTTGCGGGACAACTCACAAGGAGTTTGACCTAAAATGATTTGTATCCCCCGAGGCTGCTTGTAGGTATGCATCCTTTGCCTCTCGAACGCTTGCCTCAGAGGTTTGCTATTCTCTAGGTGTTGATGATCAAGCTAAGTAGCTAATTGATCGGGCTGGTCTGTTGAAGACCATTTCCCAAGTCAGATCCTTTGACTCGGATGTTGTTTATGAGTTTTGGGCAAATCTCCCTGTGGTTAAGGTTGAAGGGGACTCTATAGAGGTTCTTGTTCGCAACTGGATGTATGAGTTCTCTCCTGGTCGAATCAATGCCTTGTTCAGTTTACAGTCCGTTGATGTTCGTGAGCAATGGTTGCAGACAGCTGTAATTCTGGCGGAGGATCTAACTTTGTTCCTCTCAGACGGCAAGGTTAAATCCTGCAAGCAGCTAGTGCCAACAGCGAACAAGAACCCGGTGATCAAAAATCTGCACAAGATCTGCTGCAGCAACTGGTTTCCAACAGTGAACACCGGCTACATCTTCGCAACCAGAGCTATGGTGATCTATATGATCATGCACCACATTCGGTTTGACTTTGGGAGGATGGTCTATGATCAGATCATTCAATTGGGACTGCAAGCTTAATCAGTGTTCTGATTGCCTTTTCCCAGCCTCATCTACCAGCTGTTGGAAGCTCAGCGTTCTGTTCCGAGTCTTCGACCTCAGGATGCTAAGAAGTCTATGATGAAACGAAGTGCTTCACGACCTGCAGAGCCTATACTCAAGAGCGGATCATCTGAGGAGAGCAAAGCCATCCGGTTGGCTATCAAGATCCTGCAAGCGGCATTGGTAGATGGTAAGTGACTTGGTTCTCTCTTAGTCTTGTGTTTACCTTGCTTGAAACTTTTGACTAATCTGTGCCAAACAAGCAGGGGGAGATTAGTCGGATTCTGATGCTGGAGGGGGAGTATTGAGCTATGGGCGAGCTGTTATGTTCTCTTTGTTTTATTTTGTTTTTCTCTTCAGACTTGATTTTTCAGACCTTTAAGTATTAAGTACTTTGTCTTTTATTTGGGTTCCCCTCGCTTGATTGATTCGCTGCTTGTTCTGTGATAAGCAATGCTTTGTTGGTATGGTTGTGTGTTCTTGGCTGATGTTGGTTGTGGTTTTCAGGTTTTGGTGCAAGGGTTGCTTGTTTGTTAAGTTCATTCAAAAAGGGGGAGATTGAAAGTGCAGATGTGAGATCAGAGCTCTGATGAAGCAGGACGCTGCGAAGGACAGATGTCTGAGCTGCTGACGTGGCATGAGATGCTGATGTAGCGAAAGCTTGTTGGACACGGTGATGAGGCGCATGATATGGAAGGACGAGCAAGCTGGATGTATTCGAATATACATGGAAGATTGAGAGAATATTTTGTTAAGAGAGGATAAGAATGAGTTCGTATTTGTTAGGATGATTTCTTTGATGCTAGGTTAAATAGACATGGGCTAGCTGCAAAAAAGGGTTAGCACGCGGGAGCATAGTTTGTGAGATTTGTGACCTTCAAGTAATCATTAAAAGCTTAGAAGGTGAGTGTTTTTTATCTCTTTTAGATCTACACAAGGTGTTGTGTTAGATAGATAAAAAGAGTATGCTGAGTTTCAAGTCTTGTAGGAAACATGAATTTTTGTATAAGATTAAAAAAAAGTGTTTGCTTGGCGCGTTCCAAGCGGTTCTAGTTGTTGTGTGTGTCTCTATACTCAGATTGTACTTTGGTTGAGATAGCAATGGGCCTTCATCTTTTTTCCCCAGAGTGTTACATACGAGAGGATCAAAGACAATTTTGTGTCATCACATGATTTGTGATTGCTCGAGTATGTACCCGATACACTTAACCGCAAGGCAGTATATGCGGGGCCGAATCCACAAGGACCAGTGGTACACTAAAAATTTGCGAGACTTGTAAATAGCTAAAGAGAACGAAAGTTTGTTTGTTTGGTTTCATAAATTGTAAATAAAAATGCAATAAATAAAACGTTTTAACTTATGGGATTAAAACATTGGGCTATAGGGTATTTCAGAGATCAATGACCAATGGGGAAACGAAACAAGGAATGCAATAGTTAAGAACCGTTCTAGAACATGAACACAAGATTTGACTAACCCTCTTTCAAGGTATTAATCACTAAAGTTGACTACTCAATTACTAAACTTTCATTTGTAATCTCCTAATCAAATTTCCATTATCAAACAAGTTCACTAAGTTCACAATATCCACTAACATCAACTTTCGCAGGTTAGAGAAATATTGCTCAATTCATATTGGTTGAGGCATTCTATCGAACGATTGTGATGCAATAGAACAAGGTGATCAGTCATATTCTAGCATTAAGAGCATATGAATCAAAGAACCACAAAGAAAATAGAATTCCCAAGCAACATTTAAACCATTAAATCATTTGATCTCCTACTTAAAACACTAAAACCCAATTAGGTGACTACTCACACATATTGAAAGCAACAACACAAAGAGATGAAAAAGACATAATTAAACTGATGAAATAAAATGAGGAAAGAGTTTAGAAATCTTCTCCAAATTGTCAAAGAGGATGAATCTCTAATCTCCAGAAATGGCTTACAAAAGTCTCAAGGTGCAGAAAAAACTCAGAAAAATAGAATGTTTCCTAGCATCTCTTGCTAATTAGTTTTTGGGGGTATTTATACCCTTTATTAAAATAAAAGATAAAAAAAAATAAGAAAAAATTAAGAAAAAGGAAATATGTGTCTACATTGTAGTCAAAACAGACTTCACCAGACTTGTCCAGACTTCAATAGACTTGTGCATAAATTTCACCAGACTTCACCAGATTTGTCTGCGGACTTCACCAGACTTGTCTGCAGACTTCACCAGACTCCTTCAGACTTGTCTATAGACTTCACCAGACTTGTCTGCAAACTTCACCAAACTTGTCTGCAAACTTCACGAGACTCCCCCAGACTTGTCTATAGACTTCATCAGACTTGTCTGTAGACTTCACCAGACTTCTTTAGACTTGTCCAAACTTCATGATTCAGTTCAACTTGAAGATGTCCAAAAGTCACTTCCTGCTTCTTTATTCCAGTTAAGCTCGAATCCAACCAAAAGACTCCAAATCTAGCACATTGTCTCCACACCTAATCACAACTCAAGAAAAGACCAAAAGGACACAAAAGACAGACAAAGATGCGACAAATGACTCAAAACGAATATTAAATGAAGGACAAAAGACATCAAAAACACAATACATCAACTCGCCCCGACTTAGATCTTTGCTTGTCCTCAAGCAAAGCAAATACCTTTGTCAAGGAAAGAGGTTTGAAAACGCGAGAACTCACATATTCTTCTGGGATCATGCTCCCAAACAATTGCCTGCAAACCACTATCACAAAGCTCATATCAAATCGTACTAAATCGTACTTCGCCATGACCATAGCAACTTCATTAAATCCCAAGTACACAAAGAGTTTAGAGTCAGATAACTTGACCTTTTAACATTCATTAGTAAATGCGTGCACTCTCACAAAGGGGATATCGAACACGCTCTAGTCTAGATTATGAGGCAATTTATGGGTGGCTCAAGTGTTTAAAGGTATCCAACAACGAGAACGGATGCATGTCATTATGCAAAATCACAGTGACACACAGACCAATTGGGAGGTACACAGTTTCCCTCTACTCGGATCAAACCAACCAACATAAAACCCCAAACAAATCATCATTGTTCTAGATGCTTTTGATAAATAAATAAGAGTACTCTGACTTTTCCGGTTCCATTTTTTTACTCCTTTCCCATTTTATTCATTTTTTTTTTGTTTTCTCAGTTTTTTTGTTTTGTTTTTTTTTTTTGTTTTTTTTTGTTTTTTTGTTTTTTATAAGGTGGAGTGGAACCGGTTCTCGTCTCACAAAATTGCATCCAAAGCACTAAATCATGGAAACTCAACACATGCTTATGAACATAACCACACAACCACAAAAAAAAAAATCAATATCAATCACCCAAACAAACTACAATGACAATCCTAACTAGAGGAAAGCTATGTCGGTCTGTATACTCCGTATTTTTTGCACATGAATGCACATGATGATGTATCCTCTTCTTAGGGACTATGTTCTGGAGAATGGCACTGCACTCATGAGTGATCAAAACAGCTCCCTCCTCGAGAGTTCTCTTGTTAGTCAAAATGTCTTTCAAATATTTCCTGTAGAGGGGAATGTTCTGGACTAACTCTATGAAAGGAAGCCTAACCTGAAGCTCCTTCATAATCTCATCATACTTAGCATACTCCTTCTCCCTCTGAATCTTTCTCTAACAGCCTGGGAATGGCAACTTTGGTATGTAAGAACGAGTTGCAGGTTTGTTAACTATCTCTTCTTCAATAGTGTCTTCCTTCTCCACAACTTCCTCTTTCAAAGGTTGAGGATCAGGTTCTTTCCCTGCAATACCATCATCTAAATCATCAACAACTTCAATAACTTTTCCCTTCTTAGGAAGTGATTTCAGCTCCTTCCCACTTCTCAGTGTGACAGCATGCATAAACTCCTTGTTATTGTTGTACTCTTTCGGGTTCTGTAGTGGTTTGCCTGGAAGAGCTCCTTGTTGCCTAGTAGAGGCAGAAGCTTGTTGTGCTACTTGATTCTCAAGTGTCTTAAAGTTTGAGGATAGTGTCTCAAACTTTCCATGAAGATCATTATACATACCATCTAGTTTAATATTGATGTCAGCTGCATTCTTTTTCTGTCCCTCAAGAATCTGTCTCATCATCAATTTCATCTCACTATCGCCAGAAGAAGATGCAGGAGTGTTGCTCACAGGAGCTTGGACAGGTGCTTGGTATCCTCCTTGGTAATTATTGAATTGAGGCTTCTGCTGAAAACCTCCCTGACCATATCCACTTCCTTGTCCTTTTGTCACAAATGACTGCTTGTAGTTTCCTTGCCCTGGAACAAACTGCTTTTGCTGAAACTGTTGTGGTGGATATACCTGATCTTGTGGGTTCTCAACATTAGTGCTTCGGTAGGACAGATTAGGATGATTCCTATAGTCTTGGTTGAAACCATTGTTCTGATAGCCCTGATTAACATAATTTAACTCAGCATGCAGCTCCTCAGATCCTTCCCCAATACCTTCCAGATAAACCTGACCATCACCAGATTCATCACAGTAACTCACACTCCTCTGATCTCTTCTCAAAAGTTGTTCCACTTTTGCAGTCAACTCAGCAATCTGTTTCGTATCTCCTTCTCCACTACTTCTTACTGTCCTATCATAGTCAACACAATGGTTACTGTTGCTAGCAGCTAGGTTCTCAATCAAAATTTCAGCTTCTCCTTCTGTTTTGGTCATGAAGTCCCCATTACTAGCTGATCCAAGGCCATCTTATACCTCTCATCAACCCCTCTGTAGAACGTGTTGATGAGTGATTCTGGTGTGAATCCATGGTGAGGTCATTCTCTCTTATAGTCTTTGAACCTTTTCCAAGCCTCATGGAATGACTCAGTAGCATGCTGCTGGAAGCCTGAAATCTTATTCCTAAGAAGGGTATTCCTTGCTTGTGTAAAATATTGTCCCAAGAACGCAGCTTTATACTCATCCCATGTTCGAATGGTATATCCCTTCAACGACTTAAACCAGCGATGAGCTTTATCAGTCAGAGAAAATGAGAACAACCTGCATTTGACAGCATCATCATGTACCCCATTCATCCTAGTTGTGCCACATATATCCTCAAAGTACTCCAAATGATAAACTGGGTTCTCTGACGGTAAACCATGAAACTGATTTTGCTTCACTAGACCCAACAGTGCCGGTTTGATCTCAAAATCATTTCTGGCGATTGGAGGATGTTTGACGCCTCTACGGTACATCTCAGCGTTGGAAGCATCATGTTCCCTCAAAGTCTGTCAAACATTTGCTGGTCTTTGATTAAAAGCAGCTAAACGAGCAGCTTTGCGGCGCACAGCTTCTCTTTGCGCAGCTGCACGGACAGCCTCTCCACCAGCAGGTGGATTAACGTTCCCAGCAGGAGGGGATCCTCAAACTCTCATGATGTTCATCTTCATGATGTTCATCATCCACATTGCCAACATTTCGACCAGCTAAATCATCAGCCATTTCAGCAAGTCTATTCTTTCTCCTATTCTCTCTCTCAAACTTTCCCAAGTCTTCGTGATATTGTTCTAGGTGTGAAGAGCCTGCACTGCGGGTCATACACCTGAAAACACCAAAAGAGAGAAAAAGCTTTAGTTAACAACTGTAATAAAAATGCTCTAGACTATAAACTAATCCTAAATCTCTAGGTAACATAATTGGTCCCGGGAAACGACGCCAACTTGATTGCTCGAGTATTTACCTAATACACTTAACCGCAAGGCAGTATATGTGGGGTCGAATCCACAAGGACCAGTGGTACACTAAAAATTTGCGAGACTTGTAAATAGCTAAAGCGAACGAAAGTTTGTTTGTTTGGTTTCAGAAATTGTAAATAAAAATGCAATAAATAAAACGATTTAACTTATGGGATTAAAACATTGGGCTATAGGGTATTTCAGAGATCAATGACCAATGGGGAAATGAAACAAGGAATGCAATAGTTAAGAACCGTTCTAGAACATGAACACAAGATTTGCCTAACCCTCTTTCAAGGTATTAATCACTAAAGTTGACTACTCAATTACTAAACTTTCATTTGTAATCTCCTAATCAAATTTGCATTATCAAACAAGTTCACTAAGTTCACAATATCAACTAACATCAAATTTCGCAGGTTAGAGAAATATTGCTCAATTCATATTGGTTCAGGCATTCTATCGAACACTTGTGATGCATAGAAAGACCTAGAGTCTAGAACAAGGTGATCAGTCCTATTCTAGCATTAAGAGCATATGAATCAAAGAACCACAAAGAAAATAGAATTCCCAAGCAACAATTAAACCATTAAATCATTTGATCCCCTACTTAGAACCCTAAAACCCAATTAGGTGACTACTCACACATATTGAAAGCAACAACACAAAGAGATGAAAAAGACATAATTAAATTGATGAAATAAAATGAAGAAAGAGTTTAGAAATCTTCTCCAAATTGTCAAAGAGGATGAATCTCTAATCTCCAGAAATGGCTTACAAAAGTCTCAAGGTGCATAAAAAACTCAGAAAAATAGAATGTTGCCTAGCATCTCTTGCTAATTAGTTTTTGGGGGTATTTATACCCTTATTAAAATAAAAGATAAAAAAAAAATTTTAAAAAAGGATATATGTGTCTGGATTGTAGTCACAGACTTCACCAGACTTGTCCAGACTTCAATAGACTTGTGCATAAATTTCACCAGACTTCACCAGATTTGTCTGCGGACTTTACCAGACTTGTCTGCAGACTTCACCAGACTTCTTCAGACTTGTCTATAGACTTCACCAGACTTGTCTGCAGACTTCACCAGACTTGTCTGCAGACTTCACCAGACTTCTTCAGACTTGTCTATAGACTTCACCAGACTTGTCTGCAGACTTCACCAGACTTGTCTGCAAACTTCACCAGACTCCTCCAGACTTGTTTATAAACTTCACCAGACTTGTCTATAGAATTCAACAGACTTCTTTAGACTTGTCCAAACTTCATGATTCAGTTCAACTTGAAGATGTCCAAAAGTCACTTCCTGCTTCTTTATTCCAGTTAAGCTCGAATCCACCCAAAAGACTCCAAATCTAGCACATTATCTCCACACCTAATCATAACTCAAGAAAAAACCAAAAAAACACAAAAAACGGACAAAAATGCGACAAATGAGTCAAAACGAATATTAAATGAAGGACAAAAGACATCAAAAACACAATACATCAATTTGGTCATGTGTAATTTTACATGATCCTTTAACTTTTTTTTTTATCAAGTTAAAACATGATCCTTTAACTTGTTTCAGTAAAAAAAATAAATTCAAAGGATACAAAAGAAATGAAAAGAACAGCTGATAAAAGTTGACATTACAAAGGATCTTATAAGTTACTGTCACATCATTCCTTATGAGGATTTAATGTCAGTTTCCGAGAAAATTCTTAGAAGTTGATTTTCAGGAGATGTCAACAATTTCATCATCATCTTAAAAAAAAGAAGAAAAAAAAAAAACCGCTCATCAAGAAAGACCTCATTAATGAACTTAGATTGGATGACACTGTATGGGATCGCACTAGGCATTCAGAATACTTGCATTATGGCTGCAAAACAAGTCAGAATACTTGCATTATGGCTGCAAAACAAGGATAGTGCATTTTGATTTTACACCTCAAAATTTTGCCAGAAGAAAGAAAGCATCTTATCATTGCTAGACATAAGAGGGACAATTGGGTACATTGCCCCAGAGATGATTTCAAGACTTTATGGGAATGTCAGAGAATATAACAACCGTCACTCCAAGAAAGGTTAGGACCTGTATCTTCGGAAGTATATATCGGATCACCCTGCATCAATCAAATGGCACCAAAAACAAAGTCAGCTGGAATTGAAAACGTAATATTTACTAGTAACTACAGAAACTTACCACTAGGTTGATAATGTGGTACACAACTATCTCCTCCTGATGATTAGGTTACGTTACATTGCAGCAAATCTCTGTAGTACTGTTGAAACCACAGATTCCACTAGGGGATGAGCATTCTTGACACGTATCTTACCGATCACCAGCTTCACGTCAAACCTATTGCGTAGAGAACATTCCAAATGAGGTCAAATTCAAATTTCTCTCGTTGGGGAAGAAACTCAACGAAACGTTAATTGTGAAGTTTTCATTGCAGGAATCCTGATAATCTAGGCTCTTAGACATTGAAAAATGACCTAAAGCAGGGCATGTATAACTTGAGCGGTAAGAAATCTTAGGATCTCAGTTGTATAAAACGGTGAGGGTCTGGTAGGTTGGGGAAAGCTCAAGGATTTGAGGTGGCAAGGTTGTGGTATTGAATGTAACAGAGCAAAAGGAGCCTAAGAAGTCTGCCCTGGCAAGTCTCAGAGTATCAGATGTTTGATCTATATCAAAAAAACATTGTACTCGTAGTTTAAGACGTTTAGAGAGTGATACGTGATCATGGTTAGGTAGATTAGAGTATGGTTAGGACATTTTAATTAATTAGATTTGGTGGTTTACTTTATGAATTTGGTTTTAAGTATTTTCCTTTATGCATTAGGGTTATGATTTAAGTTGTATGAAAACCTATATAGGTTCTCTATTGATTAATAAGAAACTAAGCCCCAAGAATTAACCTTAATCTCTAAGAGAGAATTAGGGTTAAGAGGGAGCTAAGTATTCATATCTTTCTTAATTCTCAAGCAATAAAGAGGTTCATAACAGAGAGGTGATGTTGGTTTTGTCGCAGTGAAGATTTAGTAACGGATGACCCCAAGCTTTGGAATGACTCTCGCCCCAGAAGGGGAAACCAGCAGTGATGTTACCACATTGAAACAGAGCGTCACACCACCCAAGTCCTTGTTTGCTTGTAGCACAAGGAAGGTTGTGGAATAACGAGAAGATGAAGAAAAGGCATAGACAAGAAGTGGAGAGATAGTACATGATCTGTTTGAGATCTCTTAACAGTAAATCTTGGGGTGAGAGGATACAAAAACAAAGAGAGATCGTTAATTAAGATGCGAGTGGTAATTGTGAAGGACAAAGTCAGGGTAAGATAAGTAATCGTGGAGTCTTGTAATCATGTCTTTATTAGTTGACCCCCAAAAAAATTAGAAATTGAGATTGATACAATCTGTTATGTCGTAATTATGCTTGTCTTGTAATCATCATTTAGATGACCAAAGAGGGTTTTTTTTTTTTTTTTTTTTTTGAACAAACAACCAAAGAGGGTTTAGGAGACTGGAAAAGTCTATAGTTCTGACCATTCTTCACCATTAGCGTCAACGAATTAGCTTGAAACAATAATTGCTCATAATAATGTAAATTTATGTGAAAAAAAATATGTGACAATTGTAAGATCGAAGATATTTATTTAGTTAACGTAACATTTGTTCAAAATAATGAACATCGATTTTAAGAAACAAATTCTGTTACAAAAAAGAAATAACATCAGATTAGTACAATTGTAAAAATTTATTTCTTAAAATGTACAAACAGCCATATTATAAGCTGATGATGATAAGCAAGTACAATAACAAAATGGGATTAAACCAAAGTATAAATATGCACACAAGAAATATTTTTACGAGGGTGGAAGACATTATTAACAGAGATGAGTATGAGATCACGGAAGTAGAAGAGAGAAGAAAAAAACAGAGAGAAGAAGAGATAGTGTGAGTCGGGTTTGTCCGCTAGGTGGTTGTGCAATGGTTGATGGGGTTCCAGGGGTTGAGGTTGGGGGTTTTGGAATAACCGGAGGTAGTGGTGGCTCAGTGACATCACCATCTGTGAAAACCGGGCTTGGAGCTTGTGCTGGAGGGAAGGACAGAGGACTCACAACTTTATTTAAGAGGGAACCGGCTTCAATAGGTGACATGTAAGGTGGTATTACTTTTCTGCCCAAACATCGATTCCCTGAAGAAGATAAACAAAGTTAGACATTAATGTTAATATTTTTTTTGTTGCGAGATAAATCTTGAACCACTTACTTTCGTATCTTGCAGCTGTGAGAGGGAACTCGGTGATGGTTCCATCGATACCGGCTCCAGAGATATATGAGTTTAACTCAAAAGTGGCGTCTGAAAAGAAGTCAAATGGTTGTGATACAAACTCATTCTGAAACAGTTCCACATATACTGGGAGCTTAGACTTATGCAGTTTCTCCACAACATTTGTTTGCCCAGACAGGAAATTATCAACAATAGGAAAGACTGAATATTTTCCAATGACAACAGCGTTAGCGAATTTCTTCATGTCTTCGATGGCAGAGTCACGGATATCGCTAATGGTTTCTTCGATTTTGTAGACAGTCTCGTATTTGCTCTGGCTTTTGAAGTCAACTAGAACCGAGCTGTTTGTAGACTGAACCATGACCTTTATTGTTGTATTTCCATTGCTGTAACCAGCTTCTGAGAGGGTACCGAGAACCGCTTTAACCACGTCGAGCCCTTGCTTCTCTCTCAAGTATGCCGCTTTCTAAGGGACACACAGAAAAACATAGTTATGTGGCCAATATAATATAGTGTTATTTAAAAATGTACTAGAATATACTACCACAGTCCCATTGATAAAATCTTAAGACTAAGAGGTACAGACACGAGAACCCACCTCTACTATGATCAAAACACCCGAGAGAGAAGTGGAGTTTTTTGCTAATTCTAGGAACTCAGAAAGCGAAATAAGCTTCCCTGAATTTTTCTCATTCGGATTCCTTAACATATTGTAATCCATGTAAGGGTTTGAAATAGCAGCTGCACCAAAAACATGGGAGAATAGTTATTGGAACTCTAAATCTAAAAGAATGTGAAATTGTTAAGAAGCATTTGCATAATATGTAACCATTTTAAGTTACGTAAGAGTGGAAACAGAAGCTCTCTTACTATATATAGAGTGTGCAGAACAGACTAGCATTTATCTGACACAAGTGCAATATTTAAAGCAGAAACTTACGAGTCAAGCTCTGGATCTCAGTCCATGTGAGACTAAAGGTGTATATTCCACCAACTGAGCTAATATCAGGAACAATAGTTGAACGGTCGCTAAACTGACTTTGGGCGACCGTTGTGCTGTCCTTGAGATCTACCGTACTAAAGCAAAAGGGTTTACCGTCGCTGGACATTTGGACAGAGCAATCGATAACATCAGCACCATCTTTAATTGCCTTCTTATATGCTAAGTTTGTACATCTAGGATAGTCCCCACTCGCACCATCTTTTGATATAACAAGAAAATCCACTGAGAAATGAACCATTTGGTAGATGCTTAATTCAGTTATAGTTTTTTTTTTTTTGTTCTGTTAGTAAGAGAACAGCAAAAACAAAAGAAAAAACTACTCTCATTACCGTGTTTTGTAGCGTTTCTGCCAATGTGGGAGAAGCAGTCTGAGATATATGAAAATGTTTGATTCTGAGTATTTCCAGCAAATTTTTAAGGAAAAAATGGTGTACGTAGAAGAAATTTTGCTTACCAACGGATGCAGATGCAGTTACGGGAAAATCAGAGACCATGCCATCGATAGAGAAATCGCCATTGTCCACAAAAGATAGATACTCAGACACTGGATCGAAACTGTAGTTATGAGCAATATCAGCATCATTTACGAAACCTGACACATATACTTTCAATCCTTCTTTGTGAGCATCTTGAACTAAGGATGTATGTGGACGCAAGTACTGCATGTCATTGAGTGGCAGTATGTAAGACTTTGGAACAAGAATCCCTGAAGCAAACGTCTTGACAAAAGTTAGGTTACTCAAGATAGAACCGTAGGTTTGGTTTGTTGTCGGCTCGATCTCTTCTTTCCTAAGAAACTGGAACACAAAACTCGGTCCATTACGCTTGAAACGGCCAGCAATTTTTTTAAAGAAATTCACTTCAGGGGAAGAGATGTAGTTAACGGAAACAGTTCTAGAAGCTGTTAACAGAAAACTGCTCATGCTTAAATTGTGTTGCTCGTAGAACTCATCGTGCTGAACATTTAACCAAAAACCTCCTTGTGGCTTAAACTGGTCGGTTACACTTTGAACCGTGGAAATCGTATATCCATTTAAATCAAATTTATCTGATCTTGAAAATATTCCTCGGGACACTGACATAAAAAGTAACGTGTAAGAAATTACAAGAAACACCAAACTTTCTTTGTTACACTCTACAAAAGCACCAACTGAGTCAAAAAAAGAAAAAAAACTTACTGGTTACATTCTTGAGATCTCTCAAGGTGGAATCAATGGTGAACCAACCCTGAGTAATGACTCCATTAACCGGGTAAGATTTTTTACCATTTGGGTAAACATCTTGAATATTTGAAGCATTGACCAAATTTAAATCAGGGAAGCAAATCCCAACTCCATCTTTGGTTAGCTGAACATCACACCATAGAACAACATCGGCTACACTTGTCTGAATTGCAAGATTGTAAGCATCAAGACTCGAATCTGGTAACAATCCAGAAAACCCACCACGAGCAATCACAAGTGGAGCATCACCTAGTAAATAAATAAATAAAATGTGATCCTAAGTTATTTTAAATACTTGGATATAAAAGTGTTTATGCTCTAATAATCAAAGTAATTATTGGACTTTTAATATTTGGGAACTGTCCTCTATCGAATAAACTTATACTGAAGTTAACTTTTCAATTTATAACTGTTCTCCTTAAATCAAAGTGAAGTTATTAACCACAACTCTACTACACATATATGGATAAAGCAAGAAAGTTACTTGAGTACTAAATAAAAGTTTCTTGAAAAACCATGGACAAAAGAAAGAGAGACGATGAGAGCAAACTCTCACCACGGAGCGTCTGCCATCGACTTCTTGATCTTTGAGCATCAATTTGAGCAGCAAACAGCTGAATCAGAACAACGCCACAGAATAAAAGCGTTGAACATACGAGCTTTGTCGGGTTACCTTGCCGGGAATTCATCGGTAACTTACATAAATGGAAAAATAAACAAAAATACTAGATTTATCGTTAAAGCATTGAACCCATAGAGGAGATGTACATAGACACAGAGAAGAGTTTTATTTTATATAAACCAATTGGCTTTTATTAGTTGACTCATTGACATAGTGAAGAAAATACAGAGAGACTCAAGAGCGTTAAAACATGTGGCTTAATTTATCAGTTGACTCAAAGTGGACCAATAGAGAGAGAGTAGGCTTAAAAAATAAAAAAATATTAGTTGACTCATAAAGACTCGTCTCTTCTTTGGGTTATTAATAAGCGAAAACACACAAAATTGAGACAGAGGAATATTGGTCATTTGAATAGTATTGGTCATTTGCTTGATCAACAATGATAAATAATATTTACCCTTCAACAATGATAAATAATATTTACCCTTCAACAATGATAAATAATATTTACCCTTCAACAATGATAAATAATATTTACCCTTCAACAATGATAAACCTTTGTGTATACCATACCTAAACGTTTTTATTCTCCTAAAATGAGGTATAAGATTGGAAAAGAATCTTCAGTGGGCCTTGGGCATATGTCCTCTGCTATACATGAAATCAATCTGTAGTGGGACTGAGATAGGGGACTTGCCGGTAAACCAATACCATGCTATCTTTCTTCATCCTTTAAAGCAGACCATAGAGGGTTTAGTCGTTTAGGAGACTTGAAAAGTCAATAACCAACTTTATCAGCTCTTCATCGCTTGAAACTTTCAATTTCAAGCATACATCAAACTAAATCAAGTTTTCTAAAAATAGATGTTTAGCATTTAGGTTTAGCAATAATGACCTGTTTGCGTTCATGCTTCCATTGCTCTGATCCCACAAATGGGGGGGGGGGGTTAATTAAATATATGTGACATACATTATTCTTATTTCTATCTCGAGTGAAATACATACTAGATTTTGGCAAACAACAACAAACATGAGTAGTTTATTCTATTTGTCAAACAAATTTAACTGATTAATTCAAATGAGCCAATTTTGAGGAACATTATTTCTATATAACTTTTCACATCTGTTTTTATGTACTTTACGTGCCAGATTATCCGTTTTTACATTAGTGTGACGTGAGACCAAAGTTAAAGAAAAATAAGAGAACTCTCCTTATACGATATGAATGTTACAAAGTTGACATTTGCAAAGGTATGGTTTGTGCATGAAACTCCATCACGCGGATTATTAAAAGAGCTATGCTCATTACAATACTCAACAATTTTTTTTTTTGAATAAAATGTAAAATTTATTTTTAAAAAGTAGTTTTTACATCAAATGCAGCATGTAGTTAAGTCCTTTTGGTGGAGAAACTGAAAATTTATTGGTGCCCTCAGCGCAAGTCCAACCACCTCTCCATACAGCGTGTGAGTTTACCGCTTGCTTGGAGCGCGAGCAGCCTGTTCCGGACCTGTCTGTCGAGATGTTTAATGAGCTGGGCAGAAGGTACTTGTGGTTCCCCATGTTGCTGTCTATTTCTCTCTTGCCAAAGCGAGTAAAGCGCGGCCTGGCATATGGTAATAGAAACAGAGTAGTGTCCACAAGGAAGTGTCCACAAGGAGAGTCACGTTGCTTTCCCAGTCCGTGATGACCTTCTGCGTGAGTAACTTAGAGATTAGAGCTGTCCAAACTGCTGTCGAAAAAGGGCATGCGAAGAAAAGGTGGTTGCGGGTTTCTTGCGGTGCATTACAGAAGGAGCAGGAGGTATCTACCTGGGAGTTCCAGATCTGCATACGATCCCCAGTTGTCAATCGGTTGAGTGTGGCTAACCAGACCATAAATGAGTACTTAAGAGTGGCCTGAGAGAATCAGATACCTGCAGCCCATGGCTGGCGCTGTCGGGGTATCCAGGTATGCTCCCAAGTTTCTTTTGTGTTGAATTTTGCCTTCAACTGATCTCCTTTGCCTTTCCAAAGGAACCACATCCTCTGTTTCCAGCAGTCCTCTATTACGAATGGTCGCGAGTGTTGTCTCCAGTTGATTAAGGTATTCCACCCGATGGTGTTGTTGTCAATGAGTGACTGCCTCCGCTACAGTGGCATGGAGTTCAATCCTCATATCAATAGTACCTCTTGGTCCTGCAATGTTAAATAAACATCCCAGTGGCGACCAATTATCATGCCATAAAGAGATGTGCACTCCATTCTTAACCTCATACCGTATGAAATCAATAGCTAAGGCACAATATTTAAGTAATTATCTCCACATCCATGAGCTAGAGGTAGTGTTATCTTTGATAGACCAGAAAGAACCCTTTTTGAGTAGATATGCCCGAAGCCATTCCACCCACAAGGAGTTCGAAGCCAACATTCTCCAGACAAGTTTCAGACAACTCACCTTATTCGCTTCTTTCAATGAACGCAAACCCAATCCACCCTCTTCTTTCGGAACAGATACATCACTCCAGGAAACTTTTGCTTTTTTAGTATTTAGAGAAGGTCCAGACCACAAGAAAGCAGAGCACAAACTGTCTATCTCTTTGATGCAAGCAGTTAGCAATCGGAAAGCTGACATCCAAAAATTTGTGAGGCTATGACTGACAGAACTAAAGAGTTGGAGACGCCCTACGAAGGATAAATATCTCCCTGTCCAGCTGCTAAATTTGTCTCGGATTCGTTCTAGTAGTGATGAGTAGTCAGATGTTGTCATTCGCTTGGTCAAAAGAGGTAAACCAAGGTAAAGGACAGGGAGAGTTCCTGATGCAAACGGGAACGAGCTTAGGATCGCGTCTTTATCACTAACTGTAACCCGAGCCATATAGAGTGTAGACTTCTTTAGACTAATATTAATTCCTGAAAAACCTGCGAACTCATGAAAGACCTTAATAATGCCCTCAATAGACATTTTTGTCCCATCTATAAAAACCAATAAATCATCAGCAAAACACAAATGTGTGAGTCTGATGTTCTTGCATCGCGGGTGGTAGCTGATTCGCCTCTCCATTGCCATTTTATCAAGCATTGCAGATAACACTTGCATTCAGAGAACAAAGAGATAGGGTGATAAGGAGCAACCTTGTCTCAGCCCTCACTCATTACGGAAAAGTCCTGACAACTCACCATTGACCTAAACTGAAAAAGAGGCAGTGGTAACACAGAGCTCAATCCACTGGACAAACTGCGACGGAAAGTTTAGTGTTCGGAGAATACTAAGTAAAAATGGCCATTGTACAGAATCAAATGCCTTCGAGATATCAATTTTGACTGCACTTCTAGGAGACACAGTATCCTTGTGGTAATCGGTAATTATCTCTGAAGCCAAGATGACGTTTTCCATGAGAAGACGATCCTTAACGAAAGCGGATTGATTGGGGGAGATAAATGTAGGAAGTAGCGGTTTAAGTCTATTGGCGAGAGTCTTGGATATCACCTTATATATCACAGTACTCAACAATTTTACCCTAGTATGAATCACCTTTTTGGTTTCTGCCAACGATGCTATATGTTCCATAGTTAATCCACCCACTTATTAGCACCAAATTTTGCTCAACGGTCCTTTTAGAGGTTCTCTGACAAGCATGAGTTGAATCATCTTCATTTGGAATGACTTCATGAACACCACTCATACCACCAAGAGCCATTTTTGTAGAAAATTCAGGAAATCCAGCTCGTCCCACATTCGTGTTAGTTTTATTACCCATTGGAGAAGAAGAATAAGAGGGTGTTTGAGATGAATATGACATCATCGATCCATGATATGAAGGATAGTATGGAACAGCTGACGGCATGAAGAAATTTGGTAGATATTCATAGTTTGGTATAAACATTTTAAAATAAAATTTTCGAATTCTATAAGATAATTGATCTCAAATAATTGGATTGGGTAAAAAATATCTGAAATCTCACCATCCAATAGAAACACAACACATTTCTTTATCTAAATATTATCCTACAATTAAAAAAAAATAAATCATTCAAAACATGTCACATGGCAAGCATAACCCAACACTTTTGGGCTTCAACTCCGTTGAATGTTTTCAACTCAGTTGTCTCCACCTCATATCTTTTCTATTTTTCCAACAGATCATTGCATTACTTCAACTGTTGAATAAATTATTCAACAGCTTAGAACTTCACCATTTCTCTTGTTGACAAAAAAAAAAAAAAAAAAAAACTTCACCATTGTAAGTAGTCTTAGTTGACTCTAAAATAATATTCTCTTAATTTATTTATTACTAGGATTCAGATCCTGGCGATGTCGCGGAGAAGTATTTCAAAAAAAGTTAAACTAAATTTTAAATTTTAAATTAAGAATTATATATTATAAAATTATTTGAAAGTAATAACATTGTTTGGCTAAGAATAAAATTAAAAATTATCTCAATAGAAGAAAAATATTAAATATCGAATTTAAAATAAACACAACCATCAAAATGAAAACTTCTTTTACGAAAATATTATGGCACAAAAAAAATAAAAATTACTGAATAAAAAGTCATAATGAATAGAAGCAACCTTATAAATTTTTTTTTATGTATTATTGGTATATGATATTTTATAAAAATTTATAGTAACGAGTAACAAGCATCTTAACATTTAATGATATTTATTTTAATAATAAACAAATATTATGATGGAGTGATCCTAAGTGAAAATATCAAACAATGTTTATAAAAAAATTCATCTTGAGTGAAAATTTAACAACCAATGTTTATAAAAAAAATACAGAACTTCTAAAAATAAAACATTAAATAGATATATATTTAAAATTACATATTTTTAAAAGAGTTATGATTAATAAACACAATTGTAAGTTACATAATTAGAGTTGATTAAATTTCTATATTACTATAATCATTTCTAAAATCTATAGTTAGATTATAGAATAATGTTGGATATTAGAAATTAAAGCTAGATATTTGATTAGGTATCTGGATTTAGATCTTAGGATTATTGATTGATATGAGAATATAATTGATTTCCTGATAAAAACTTTTGGTGAGCAAAATTACTTTTACAAAAAGATTTGAATTAGTAATTTTGTGAACAATCTAAACTTGCTTTAATTGCTGGTTTAATTATTAGAATTTGCAAAGAGATCTGGATTTCTGGTTTTTAAACTTAGATAATATTTGCAGTTAGAACTTATTTATTTAATAATTGTGCTTAGAGTTCAAGAATTGTTCTTAAAAATCCTAACAATTATTTAATCTGATTTTTTGAATTTCCTGAAAATTTTCATGAATCACTCTTGTTTTTATTGCTTTTCTTACTCTTTTTATTTTAATACAAATTATTTTAGCATAACTAAAAGACTATTAAATCTATTGTGTAAGTCTAGAGTCATTTTGGATTCAACCCCTAAATACTACAGTGATCTCTTAATTTGAGAGAATAGCTTTAGGATAAATTTAAGCATATCAAATAACAATCTGAATAAATGTCAATAACAGTTGCCCTTCATTGCGTCATCACCATTTTTCTTATTTTTCATGTTTTATTAGTTGACCTTGACCCAAGAAAAATGGTATTGATATGAAGGGAGATCAATTAATTGGGTTTTCCTCTTTTTTTCTCCAAAACATTATCTTCAACACACAAGTACATGAGCAAATCAGGATCTATGAGCCTAAACTCGAAAACTCCAAAAACACGAACCAAACCAAACACCCAACTCTAACATATGCTATACTAAATCGAAATCTATTTATCTTCCTCTTTTAAAGGTGATCAAAAAAGGTTTAGGAGACAGTTGAAAGGTCAATACTGTTATCAGCATCTAAGGTAAATAAGATTTAGGAGCCTTGATCCTATGGCTACCAGTCTTAGGTTGGAAACGTTCACTTATATATCGAACGGTCTTAGTTTCTCTTCAAACTAAATTAAGGTTTTATATAGATGGAGTTTTTGGACAACAGTTAGAACTAAGATTTAGCAATAAAGAGTAAGTGATTACTCGAATAAATGTTTGTGTTGATGCTTACATTGCTATAATCCCATAATTAGTTTTGTTAATAAATGTGACGTCGACAATAGGTTTTTGCAAACAACAATAAGGATAAAGTAGTAGTTTATTTCAAACAGCTTAGATAATTTGTTGATAAAACCCAAAGTGTTGGTTTCATTTTTTCATGTAACCCTCAAATGTTTTATCGCGATAGGAATCTTTATTAACTAGGTTAACAAAGTAAAAAGATATAGTTCAACATAAAAGCCGTTTGGTTAATCCAGAATGTAGATAGTATATGAATTTTTTAATAGATGTATAAATAGCTGTTTACTTTTTTTGCTTTGAGATATCCTTATGTTCCAATTAGGAGGCTTCTTGGATCATGTTTCTGTGTAACCAGAGATATATTCTGTAAATGTTGAAGATTCTTGTACAGGCACCGTGGGAATTTGAAAAACAGGCCTAGGAGGGACTTCAAGAGCATCCAAGTTTCCTTCCATCATCTCTACAACTTTGTTCATCAGTGGACGATCTGGTGGGGAAGGCTGAATACACCACATACTCACCAATGTCATCTTCTTTGCTATGTGTTCTTCTTCACAGGTGAATCCATTCCCACTAAGCCTTCCTGCGTCTCCCTTCTCAAGATCCTTATAGATCCATTCAGGAAAGTACATAGTACTTGTGCTAGAAGTGGAGGATTGGTTAGCTTTTTCTTTGTTCCTTGCACCGATCATATCAAGAACCAACATTCCATAGCTATAGACATCTGACTTGTGCGACACATTCCCATAAACTCTGGAGATCATCTCCGGTGCAATGTACCTGATGGTACCTCTTGTGTCCACTATTGACAATATGCTCCCTCTTTTCTCACAGAGCTTAGGTAGGCCGAAATCCGAAACTTTGGGGGACCTCTAAGAGTACATTTTGTGGTTTAATGTCAAAATGTACAATCCTTGTCTTGCATCCATGGTGCAAGTACTCTAGACCACGAGCAACTCCTAGCGCAATATTATATAGCGCTGTCCAATCTAAATTCATTGAGCTCTTGCCTGAAAGGAATTTATCAAGTGACCCATTTTCCAAATATTCATAAATAATTGCCTTTTTAGAAACTTCAGAGCAGAAACCAAGCAAGGACTAGCAACTTCATTGATAAAATCTTCACCATTACCCTTCGAATCTTTCAAGACCTTCACTGCAACAATACGGGCATTGTAGTGACCCGTGCTAAGAGTAAAAATCTAAAGTTAAAATTCCTCGGACAAAGGGAATGGGGAAGACAAGGGAGACCAAATAAGGAAAGACTGTCGAGACTAAAGAAGAAAGGCCGCAAAATCGACGATGGTACCGTACCATGTACCACGTACCGTGCACCGTACCACGTACCGTGGACCGTACCACGTACCGCAGATCGTCCGAGATCGTCCGGGATTGTCCGAGACTGTCCGAGACCATCTGAGAGCATACCGCAGATCCGTCCGATAGCGTAACGCAGAATCGTCTGAGAGCATACCATTAACCTGTACCACGGTACTGTTGACTTCGATGCAGAACCGCAACTCGAAAATTTTAAACGTCTGTGTAGGCGCGTGAAAGATTCTTTCCCTTGATTGACTAATCAAATTTCATGCAAATAAAGTAGAAGACATAATCATTATCTCCTTTTGGATGTGGCCAATCGTATTTCATGCACAAGAGAGTGGAAGACATCATCATTTTGTCTTCTCAAAAGCTGGCCAATGAAGTTTCATGCAAAGGAGGATGTGAGAGAAAGGAGAGAAGAGGTGATGATTTAGCCAGGTGTTGTGCGATTTCACCAAGTATTTTGTGGCCAAAGGAGAACACTTGCTCGCCATGCATTGGCTGGATGAACCGCCCAAAACTCACACTCTTCACAATAAACAGGACCCTTAGGAAGCCATTTTCGTTTGCCTTCCATCCTTAGAGAGTTAGAGAGAGAGAGAGAGAGAGAGAGAGTTTCGGGTTCAGTTTTTCTGTCCCGCGCGTTCGTAGCTGCGTCCGTTTAGCGTCAGCCAAGGTCACATTTTGCGTCCGTAGCCGTGTGCCGCTGTAGGAGCTGTTCTTGTCCAGTCCTTGCTAGAAGTATGATTAGATTTTGTTCTTCTCAGCCAAGCTAGGTGAGTCTCGAAGCATGTGATATGGTACATGATAGGTTGGGTTTTTGGGGAGTTTTTCCTTAAGTTTTTGTGTGATAGACTTAAGCGTTTTAGATCCGTTGGGTTTATTGTTTTTGCTTAGTATTTTTGAGTTAAATCTAGGCATTTTCGTTGGGTTGTTGAGTAGATTCGTTTCTTTTCTTCTAGATTGAGTTCTAGTAAGTTAAGTCTCGTTTATTGCTTGTTTGCATGTTGGTGTGAGGTTGTGTCTAGCTCTTAGTCTCTAGAATTTATTTTCTAGTTTCTTAAGTTGCTTGTTTGTTGTTGCATGATTGCTGTGTGCTTTGCATGTTAGTGGTAGTTGTTTGCATGTTGCTTTGTGTGCATTGCATGTTGTTGTTTGTTGCTTGCATGTAGCTTGTGTGCCTTGCAGGTTTGTTTGGTTGTAAGTGGAGGTTGTGCAGGAGAAGACTTCCCCAGGGCCGTAATCAAGTTGGATTATGAAGACTCAGAGAGACGGGATTGCAGCCTAGGGCCGAGTAATACACGACGGTGTATTCGAGTGCGCCTGAAGAGAGGGATTCGCAGGTGATGTTCTATGCTCGCGTGCCTTTGTGGCCATGAGTATAGGTGTTCACGGGTATGGGGTGATGTTCATATATTTTACCATGTTTTCCCTTAGTATATTCACATCTTTTGCATCTTTTGCTATCCATTTTTACCATTATTGCATAGCTTTAGGACTAATCATGCATTAGAGTTTAGTTGCATTGCATTTGCATCTTTTCATGCATAAACAGGTGATTTTGGAGCTTAAGGAGCATCGAAGCAATGTTGAGGAAGAAGTGAAGCAATCATGAAGGGAAAGCAAGAGAGTTAAGGCTGATATAACAAGGTCCGGAGTCCAACTCGACCGCACACTCGACTAGACACTCGACCGTGTGCTGAGGAGGACTCGACCGAGTGGAGAATGCACGAGAGAAGCCAACTCGACCTGCCACTCGACCGAGCACAGGTCGAGTCGACCGAGCCGTTGACTATTTTGTCTTTTAGTATTTTTAGGGCTTCCACTCCCCTCCTATATAAAGCCTTGTACCTGCAGCCACAAAAGGAGTCCAGCTTTTAGATATTCTCAAAACCTAGTATTTACCCTTTTTGGGAATTATTCTTTTTGCACTTTTATTTCTCTTAGATCTTGTACTTGAAAAAGACTAAATTCTTCAATATTGTTGGTTTCATAACTTTCTTAATATTGAGAATTCGAGTTTCATTTCTTTTACAATATTGAAGATCTCTGTTTTATCTTTCTAGTGATGCAAGTTTCATTATTTTCTGGGTTTTTGACTTTGTTCACCATGTGTTCTTGTGAGTAGTTTGCTTAGGATCTTGAGGATGGGTTAGGCTGGGTTGATCTTGTGGTTTGTTTGATTTGGTCAAGCTTGATTGTTGTAGATCTCTTCTAGGCTAGATGTTCTTAGTGCTGATCCTATATCTGAGAAGGTAGGGTTTGATTTCAAGCATCTTAGCATCACACCAATGTCTAAGGAGCATAGATAAGGCTAGATCTAGAGCTTACCATTAGGCTTGCTAAGAGATTAGAGGTCTTGTTTGGTATGAAATGTATTGCTTAATGCCTGCTTGTGTAGATTCTTTACTATGTGAGAGCAAGTCTAGAAATGCATAGGTTTGATTGTTTCTTGCCATGAGAGTGGATTAAACATGTCTTAGAATAGTATGTCTAGAGATTAGCTCAAGGTTTGTTTGAGGTTTGTTGACCAAGTTAGATAACCACAATGATTATTTCAGCCCATGAATCCCTCCTCAGGACCTTCTTTGTTTATTGATATCTTAGTCTTAATCCTTTTGCTTGCTTGTTGTTTGATTCGTTTTTGCATTGCTCTGCTTTTATTGTGTTGCTTTGTTTTCACGTTTAGTCCACCTTGACCCTGTACTCGACCTACACTCGGTCGAGTGCTTGCTCGAGTTCTTCCCCAGAGCTTGTGTTTATGATTTGTGATTGTCCTGTTTCATTTCTGCTGCATTCATTTCGTTTTCTGTTCATTGCTTGTCTTGCATTATAGTAGTTTCTATTTCTGTTTTAGCTTCATTACTGTTATAATCATTCTGTTCATTTACATTCAGCATCTAGTTCTTGTAGTTTTACTTTCTGCACTTTGCATTTTAATCATAGGATTGTTAGTGACAAACATCCTTTACATCTGGCTTAAATTAGATCTTTATGCACATCTTGATTGTTCACAAACACTCAGATTGGATTGACACCTCTTATACTGCAACTGCATAAGGGGAATTGAAACACCTTACCATCCATCCATTCATATCTCATTGCATACATTCATCATCATCACACACCATATAAAAACCTTGTTTCATGGGGGAAGTGATGAAGTGTTGGAGGTGAAGGAATGAAGGGCCCTTGAAGATGAAGAAGTTGTTAGCTTCCGCATGCGTATACTTTGATAATATACTTGGAGATTGCTTGACTAACTTGCATATTATCTTGCTTGTTTTTTTTTGCATTTAGCTTGCATGTTGCGTTTTAGTGTTGCATGTAGTTGTTGTTTGTTAAGCTTGTATGTTGTGTGTTGCTTGCTGGGGTTGGGGTTAAGTTTGGATTCTTGTTAGGTTTCCGAACTCACTGAGTGTTTAGCACTCAAGACTCCATAATTTATTTTGCAGGTAACCTTAGTGGGAAAAGCCTTAGAGGGGAGCACAGGACGTTAGGCCACCCGGTGTAGAGTTGCGTTGCCTTTGCTAAATGTTTTGTTTTTGTATAATTAAGTTATCGTGTTTTGGCTCTAGGCCTGGTACCAAAAACGTTGTTATTGTTTGTGAACTTATTTTCGTTAAGTAATTAAAGTATGAAAGCTATTTTTATTAAAGTGGTGTGGTTCAAGTGGTACTAGCCTTGTCCGGGCCAACACAACGCACCAGACCGCGAGGGTTGCAAAGCCTAAGTAGTCTCGGTCGCGGGCGAAATTGTGCTAGAGAGGACCGGACGGGAAGTCTGCAGCTTTCGTCCCTCGGCTGGACCACCTCGACGCAGTTCCCATAGTAGCGTCTCGTGGCTGTCTGTTGGTCTGCATGGTCATAGGACGGTTCGGGGGCGTTACAGCCGTCACCCAGTGTTCCTCGATAAACAATCTCAAATCTGCCTATCCCAACCACTTCTGCAAACGACTGTGATTCTCTTCACTTGTGTGTAACTATAGTGTTCAAGCGGGATAAGAGCCTTCAGGTTCCGGTGTCTCAATCTTATTTCTGTCACCCAAAGAAAACGGAGAAACAATGTTATTAACACCATAAACAAAAGAACCCCTGCTACTGAACCTGAAACTGAGAACCGGAAATAATGTATGAGTTAGTAACTTCTTTATTGATCTTGAAATTAAGAATAATTCATATCTCTGGCCAGGAGACTTACCTATGCGAATAATATTGACAGAAGTTCCTGTACAACCATTGAAAAGTAATATTTCTCAGAATGGAACCAAACTTGTCTCGAAATGGTTAAGAAAAAAAGAAAAAAAAAATTAGCAAATATAGTTGTTTACCATGACTACCCTTTCTAGAGCCACAATTATTTCCATAGGTCCCATCCTTACAATAGCAGACAAATTTTCCTGAAGTCTGATTGTAACACAAGCACCCTTAGATTCAATGCACCTTGAACAGTTTCCATTATGCTCAACCTGGAAACCCTTTTGAAGAATCTTCTGTAGATTATCTAGACGCGTTGTGTTCAAGCCCGATACATACACTGGTATACTGACACCATTTTTGCAGTTTTCCCTCAAGTTGTCAGATAGAAGGCCATTACTTTCGTGTAGTGAAGGAGATGAGAGGTTTCTCGTCACAGAGTAGTTTGTGGTAGCATTTTTATCGCTTCCACAATGAAGCTCTCCAAAGTAAGAAGCATCAGGAGATGAAAGTTCTTGGCAGCCGTAATAAATTGTTAGCATCTCAGTCTGAGGAGCGAATGGAAGTACGCTGTTAAGGAATGTTGCATTCACTGCGTCTAGGGGACACAGATTTTTTATGTAATCCAATCTTGCGAGTCTTATGATACCAGAGTCATAGTTGGCTTCTAAGACTATGTATGTGGCAAAGGAGATGGTAAGCTCTGCGAATTCTTTGTTACAATCAAGCTTGAAATAGGGATGGCCACAGTCTTCTCTGCCACGTACCTAGAAAGGGTACAAGAGACTGGCCTGATCCCCGCAGCGAAATGGTTGACTACAGCGTTCGTAATGATCATAAACTGATTAAAATGATCATAAACTGAAACACTCATACAAACAAAAAAGTAAGAAGAAGAAAATGTAATAATACTATACTTAGTGAAAAAAATATATATATATATATATACTTAGTGATACTTACTTGAGGATGAACATTGTTAGCTGGGACGAAGAGGCCATTGGTGTAGGAACTGGTTTTGCACCTAGCATCTTGGTTTTAGTTAACAGATCAATGATATACTTTCGCTGCATCAAATGCAAACCAGCCGATGTTCTTGTAGCTTCAATTCCCAAGAAGTAACTCAAGGGACCCAAATCCTTTAAAGAGAACCGATGTGCTAACGAAGCATTGAAAGCAGCAACCGAGGGAGGTGGACCTGCAATAACAATGTCGTCGACATATACAAGAACATAGACGTAAGAGACACCATGTTTGTATATAAAGAGCGAGTTGTCACCCATGGATGTCATGAAACCGGACTGAAGAAGAAAGTTTCGTAGTTCAATGTACCAAGTACGCGGAGCTTGTTTCAAACCGTATAGTGTTTTGCGTAATCGACAGACATGGTGAGGATGATCCTTATCAGCAAATCCAGGAGGTTGGAAAACATATACCTCATCTGTAAGACTGCCTTGTAGAAACGCATTGTTGTTGTCAACCTGATGAATAGCCCAATTCTTTTTAACCGCAATCTCCAACACAAGACGAATCGTGGTGGATTTAATCACAGGACTAAACGTCTCTGAATAATCTACTCCATACTGCTGGTTAAATCGACGGGCAACAAGTCTCGCCTTATACCTCTCAATAGACCCATCGGAACGATATTTAAGTGTAAAGATCCACTTACATGTTATGACATTTTGATGTACGGCTGGAGGCGTCAAATCCCACGAATGTTCACGAATTTGGGCATTGATCTCTTCAGCCATAGCATTCCGCCAATTGGGATCTTGGAGTGCCTGAGCCACCGTCGTGGGTATAATCGGTGATGTGGTGACTAAGAGAGTATACCGTGTATTTGGCTTGACGATGTTACTCCTAGAACGAGTTTGCATCGCATGTTGAGGTGGCGGCGGTGGCAGAGCAGGCACCAGAACCAGTGGGGGACCAGGTTGCGGGGCCGGAGATAATTCAGGTGACGGTACCGGTGACGGCGGAAGAGCAGGGGAACTCGATGCCGAAGGAGTAGACGATGAGGAAGACGACATCGTATTGTTTGGAGATGTTGTAGTTGATGGACTTGTTGATGATGGGCCTGTTGGGCCTGAATCACTTGGAGAAGAAGACTCACGTAATGGACCGTTAGGAGGACCATCATGACCCGTTTAGTCCTTGTTTCATGATCAAGATCGAGAGAAACAGAGGACGTACCTGAGTGACCTGGAGACCGAGAAGCCGGTGACGGAGCTGGTGATGAAGGTAGAGTTGGCGACGTAGGGTGAGGATTGTTGCACGGGGGCGACGCAGAATGAGCTGCGGAGGTGAGAGGCGGTGTCGCTTGTAACACCGGTATCACTGTAGACGATTGATGAGGAACAACCGAAACCGTCATAGGAGACGGAGGAGATACAGACGCACCAGCAAATGGAAATGTCGACTCCACAAACCGAACATGGCGGGAAGTGTATACTCGGCCAGTCGAACGATCCAGAGATAAATAAGCGCTCTGTGTCAGCGAGTAACCGAGAAAAACACAGACCATGGAGCGAGATTCAAGCTTGTTGCTGCGATAAGGACGTAGCCATGGGTAGCAGACACAGCCAAAAACAAGGAGTTTGTTGTAGTTCGGATATGCTTGAAACAGTTTGTGATAAGGAGAATCTCCACCAAGAACATCAGTTGGCATACGGTTGATGAGATACACCGCAGCGGCAAATGCGTACGGCCAATAGCTGAGAGGAACAGAGGCATGACCAAGCATCGCAAGGCATGTTTCAACAACATGACGGTGTTTCCTTTCGGAGATGCCGTAATGTTCTGGCGTATGAGGCGGTGTTGTGAAGTGTGAGATGCCATGTAACGCCAAGAAGGTGCGCAAAGCGATGAACTCACCTCCACTATCTAAATACAATGTGCGTATCTTTGTTTGGAACCGATTCTCGACCAAAGCTTTAAAAGCCATGAAGACATCTTTGACTTGGGATTTTTGTTTTAAAGGATATAGCCATGTGTATCTAGTGAAATGGTCAACAAGGACAAGATATTATTTGAAAATTTCAGTGGAGTATAAGGGAGATGACCAGACATCAGTATAAATGTATTAAAGAGGGTGAGAAGATGAAATAGTGTTTGTAGAAAATGGTAGTTTATGGCTTTTATTGATGAAACAATCAGAACATGAGAATTGTTTTTGTGTGGATGAAGAAATTGGTAATGAAAACTTTGAAACAATAGTCTTTAAAACAGAAAAAGATGGATGCCCAAGTCTAAGATGCCATGATGAGAGGTCGGTTGCCGGTGAAGTGGATACGGAGAAGACATTGATGGTGTTCCGGTTACAAGGCCACTCATACAGCTCATTCTTAGTTCTGTCTTGGAGTAATTGCGCCCCTGTGCTCAGATCCTTCACCTGAAAATATGCGGGATAAAAATTCACAGAAACCTTGTTATCATTGCACAACCGATATACCGAAATTAGATTCTTGCGAACATCAGGTACACAAAGTATATCTTTCAATGCAAGTAAGCGAGAGGGTGTAGGAAGTAAGGCAGAACCCGTATGAGCAATCTTGAGACCGGATCCATCAGCAATGGTGACCTCTTCACCGCCCGAGTATGGTTGATGAAGGGACAAGTTGGAGAGATCAGTCGTAAGATGGTGCGTAGCACCGCTGTCCATCACCCAGTTCGCTGGGTTGTACGACGGAACAGCTGCTACATTAGCGGTAGGGTGACCAGGTGAGACCGAGGACGAGGCATAGCTACCACCGGAGGGCTGGAAACCATGACCGGACATGGACAGTTGAGAACATCGCCTAGCACTATGCCCAAACACTCCACATAACTGACATCGACCCTGGTGACCACCACGTCCATGACCACCACGAGAAGAGGAAGAGTGATTACCTTGAGACGAACGTTGGTTACGTGAGTTATTGGAGTTGTTGTTGTTGGACTTGTAGAAGGCAGCATTGGCGGTAATAGGGACGACGGAGAAAGACGAAGCTTGCGACTAAAGCTTCAACTCATAGTTGATAAGCTTCTCATGAATGGCCGGCATGGTGGGAGGAGTGTCACGGCTTTCAGTCTGATCAACGAGTGCCTTATAGTCCTCCGGAAGACCACCAAGCAAATATTCAATTTGTTCCTCATGATCGTAAGGTTTGCCCATCGTAGCAAGCTGATCAAAACGAGAAACAAGACCTTGTACGTATTCATCAATAGATCTGGTACCTTTACGCCACTGCTTAATCTGTTCCCGAAGTTGTTTGATGTGTCCCCAGGTTGGTTTCACATAAGTGGAGGAAAGAAGCGTCCAGATCTGAGTGGTCGTGGATGCCTTGGAGAGGATGGGTTGAATTTCAACCGAGATTGCACCGAGAAGACTAGCAACAATGAGTTGATCTTGTCGTTTCCAGAGGTTATAGTCGGGGTTGTCATGAGTATGACCATCACGAAGGATAGTGGGAGAAGGAGCGACGCTGGTGCCATCGAGATAACCGACAAGTCCATAACCGGCGAGCAGGGCACGAATCTGGCGACTCCACATGAGAAAGTTGGAGGCCGTGAGTTTTGTAACATTCGACATGTTAACATTGTGTAGCTGATTAGCGGAAGCAGCGTTGATGATATCAGATGTATTCGCAGCCATGATGACAAGAAACGAAAAACACACGAAGAGGAAGAAGAGCGGCGAGAGAAAGAGGAAGAGGAGAAAAAAAAATTAGGTCTAGGACTTTACTGATCTGATACCATGTAAGCAAATGCTTGATAATATTGATATGAGAGATACAATATATATAGGTCTGTACACTAGGGTTTTGCTCATAGTAATTACACATGTGTCCTTAGTTACATTAGTACTCTCTATACATTCTTCACACGTTATCTCATCAGTATTCACCATCACGTCAACTACTTCTCTTAGAACAGTTTCCAGATGAGTTAAATTCAATTCTTTATCTTCTGGAAAATATGTCTGAGGAACACTCAAAGTGAAATTATCTTGGCAGAATCTTTGATAAATAGGGTTTTGATACGCTGAGACAACACCTCTCCCAGGACATGTATAATTCGAAATGTAATGAAGATGAGGGTTGCAGTTATATAAAATGGTGAGGTTCTTGTAGTTTGGAAGCTCAGAGATTTCGGGAGAGAAGATCGTGATTTTGAACGAAGCAGAGCAAAAAGAACCTAAAAAATCAGCGCTGATAAGTCTTAGAGTATTATTAGATGTTTGATTTATATGGAAAACATTGTACTCATGGTTTAAGATATTTATAGAGGTGATGTTTTTGCTGTTGCAGCGAAGCTCCAGCGACGCATGACCGCAAGGTTCAGGACGGTTCCCACCCCAGAAGGGGAAACCCGTGGTAATATTCCGACACTGAAACTGAATAGTCTCACACCACGCAAGCCCTTCTTTGCTTGAAGCACAAGGAAGATCGTAGAATAAGGAGGAGAGAAAGAAAAAGACCAAACAAGAATTGGGGACGTGGTATATGATTTTGGTTGAGATTTGAGAATTTGTGTTCAGAGGTATTAAAGAAAGAGAGACCAGGAGTATAGGTGGAATAGTGGAGATTGGTTAATCTTATTACAAAACGTCTGGTCGTGAGGCAATAATGAGGCAAAACATGGAAAATTTATCTTGATTAGAGATGAGAGGGACTAGTTGGAAAAAATATCTATTCGTCTTCATCCTCTGAATATATCGACCACGAGATTTGTCGGAAACTTCTTTAACCTATCAATATACGTATCGACGACCATAGAGAATTTATAAGTCAACCTGTTTTAGAGTTTACCGTGACAGGTGAACTAGAATTGATATCCCTTCTACTGTGGTATTAACCAGTTTTAGATTTTTTTTTTTCTCGAATCTTGCTCTGAGAAGAAAGTAGCTGGTGAAGTTACAAAATGAGTTCATCCTCTCAAGGCAATAAAAAAATTATAGGGTTACAAGCTTCGTGGCGTTTATGCTGTGGTATTGTTCTGATTCTGCTGTTCGCTGCTCAAAAATCGATGCTCAGAGATCTACAAATCTTTGGCGGTGGTGAGAGCGCTCTCACTTCTTTCTCTCTCTTTTTTTAAATTTTTTTTTTACTATATGCGCTTGCTTGGCTTCGAAGAAATTAGTACCCAGAGTCGGTGATCTCTTTTATGATATATGGTAGAACGAATGTGGGATAATCATAGATGGGAACTTCACTTTAATTTCTTCATTGAAATTTTCAGGAAAGAAATAGTAATTCAGAAATTGTATTTTTTTGGTCATTAAAGGGCGCTTGCGATAAGTACCGATCGAAGTCCCGTTTTAACTTTTTGTGTGAAGGTAAATTATGAGTACTTTTTTTTTTTTTTTACCAGGTGATGCTCCACGTGTGATTGCTCGTGGTGGGTTTTCTGGAATCTTTCCAGATTCGAGTCTGGATGCATACAAACTCGCAAAGCAGAAAGTGTAGCTGATATTGTTCTATGGTGTGATGTTCAGCTAACCAAAGATGCAAATGAAATTTGCTTCCCTGATTTAAATATAGGCAATACTTCAACTATTCAAGATGTTTACCCTAATGGTCAAAAATCTTACACTGTGAATGGAGTCACTAGTCACTACTCAGGGTTGGTTCACCACTGATTTCTCCTTGAGAGATCTCCAGAATGTTTCTTGTAAGTGTTTGTCATTCAGTAAGCTAAGTGCTTTTTTAGAGTGTTACAAGTTACAACAAACAGTTAAGTTTTCTTTTTTTCTTCCAACTTCTCACAAATGGTTTTTTTCTTATTACCTTAGTGATTCGAGGAATATTATCGCGAACAGATAGATTCGATGGAAATGGATATACGATTCTTACGATTCAAAATGTAACCGAGAAAATTAAGCCACAAAGAGGTTTTTGGTTGCATGTTCAGCACGATGCATTCTACGAGCAATACAATTTAAGCATGAGCAGTTTTCTAGTATCAGTTTCAATAACTGTTTCCATTGACTTCATCTCTTCTCCTGAAGTGAATTTCTTTAAGAAAATTACTGGCCGTTTCAAGCGTAATGGACCGAGTTTTGTGTTTCAGTTTCTTGGTAAAGAAGATTTCGAGCCGACAACAAATCGAACCTACGGTTCTATCTTGAGTAACCTAGCTTTTGTCAAGACATTTGCTTCAAAGATTCTTGTTCCCAAGTCTTACATATTTCCACTTGATGACAAGCAGTACTTGCTTCCTCCTACATCATTAGTTCAAGATGCTCACAAAGCAGGATTAGAAGTATATGTGTCAGGTTTCGCAAATGATAATGATCTCGCTTATAACTATAGTTACGATCCAGTGTCGGAGTATCTATCTTTTGTGGACAATGGCGATTTCTCTGTGGATGGTGTGCTCTCTGATTTTCCCATGACTGCATCTGCATCAATTGGTAAGCAAAATCTCTTCTACAGATCATTTTGTCCTTAAAACGTTGTTAGAAATACTTAGAAGTTTAAAAATTTCCTTTTCAAATTGTCCTCAGACTGCTTCACCCACATTGGCAGAAACGCTACAAAACAAGGTATTGAAAGTAATTATTTAACAAACCTTATAATTGACTTTTATCATCATCTTTTAAATGGTTCATGCTGCAGTGGATTTTCTTATTATATCAAAAAATGGTGCGAGTGGGGACTTTCCTGGATGTAAAAACTTGGCATATGAGAAGGCAATCAAAGATGGTGCTGATGTTATTGATTGCTCGGTCCAAATGTCCAGCGACGGTACACCCTTTTGCTTAAGTTCAATAAATCTCGAGGACAGCACAATGGTCACCATATCTCCCTTTATGAACCGTGCCACAATTATTCCTGAGTTTAGCTCAGTTGATATAATATACAGTTTTAGTCTCACTTGGCCTGAGATCAAGAATTTGACTCGTAAGTTTCCCTTTTAATTTTCCAAATTACTTTAGCAAATTGCTAGTTTGTTACTACTAATCACAGAGCTTTGTTTCTAGTCCTACTTAACTTGAAGTTTACATATAATGCCAATATTGTGGTCAAAATTACTTGCCAGTATAGAATAATACACATAACTTAAGAGTAAGTTTCAATGACTATTCTCCCATCTTTTTGTACAGCTGCTACTTCAAACCCCTACAGGGCAGCTTACAATACGTTTAGGCATCCGACAGAGAGAAATTCTGGAAAGCTTATTTCCCTTTTTGAATTCCTAAGCTGCTAAGCATGGCAAAAAACTCCACTGCTCTCTCTTGTGTCTTGATCAATGTAGAGGTGAGTTCTCGTGTACCTCTTAGTCCTGATTTTTTTTTTTTTTTTTTATCAATCGGACATCTTCTAATGTCTTTTTGCATCCCTCAGAATACAATATACTTGAGAGTCAAGCAAGGGCTCGACGTGGTTAAAGCAGTTCTAGATACACTCATAGAAGCTGGTGACAATAATGGAACAACAGCATCAAAGGTTATTATTCAGTCTATGGACAGCTCGGTTCCACTTGACTTCAAGAAGCAGAGCAAGTAGAAGACTGTTTACAAAATTCAAGAAGCCATCCGTGATATAAGCGATTATGGTATCGAAGACATAAAGAAATTCGCTAACGCTGTTGTCATCAACAAAGAATCAGTCTTTTCTTTATCTGATGAATTTCTCAGTGGGCAAACCAATGTTGTGGAGAGATTCCAAAAGTCTCAGCTCCCGGTTTATGTGGAACTGTTTCGGAATGAGTTTGTCTCTCAACCATATGACTTCTTCAGTGATGCAACTATTGAGATAAACATATACATCTCTTTAGCCGGTATCAATGGAATCATCACCGAGTTTCCTTTCACAGCTGCAAGATACAGAAGTAAGTTACCACATTTTTCACCAAATGCTTTCACAAAGTTGTCTAACTTTTTTTTTTTTTTTTTCTGCAGGGAATCGATGTATGGGCAGAAAAGAAACGCCACCTTACATGAAACCTGTCAAACCCGGAGCCCTCTTAGCCTTTATGAGTCCTCAGTCTTTACCTCCAGCCGAAGCTCCAAACCTAATTATCACTGATGCTGATCTCATTGAGCCACCAGTGCCTCCGGTTACAGAAAAAGCCCCAACTTTACTTCCAGGAGCCTCAACCTTAGCTCCAGGAGCCACATCAACAAATTCACAAGCATCTAGCGGACAAATCCGACTCACTATATCTCTTTTCCTCTTTGTCCTTTTCCCTTTCTCTTCTACTTATCTGATGTCATTTCCTCTCTGTTCATAATTCTTCAGCCCTCGTAAAAAATATTCCTGTGTGATTCTTCCAATCTTAACAGTCACAACCATAATGAGAATTCTCTATGTATTATCAATTCCAAATTTAAAAACAACCAGAGGACGAAATGTTGTATCCCACAAGTTAAGAATATTTGACAATTTTCAACTTTTGGAAATAAGATATACTAGGTTAGACCTGCGTGATGCTGCGGGATGCTATTCTTTACATTTAGAAATACATTTGATATTAAAAATCTGATTTACATTTTAAGTCGGGTAAATTTAATCGTATAATTGGCTTAACTCTACTGTATGCTATATATATATATATATATATTTTTTTTTTTTTTTCCTATTACTTGTTATGAGAGATATCTTAGTGTAGTTTATTTTAAGGTGTATTTTTTGTAGTTTACAAACCATCTAAGTTTATATAGTTTGTGTTGTTGTTACGTTATTATTTGTTTTATTTTCTTTTGTAAATTACCTATTCTTTTTTATAACAAGTTCACATATGTCAAAGTAAATAGATATATTTTTACTTTAGTTTGGTTTTAGTTTGGTTTTGTGTTATTATTTAAATATTATACTTATGTACTTATGTTAAACTGTATACAACGTTTATAAGGATTATGTTACTAGTCAAAGTTATTTTAAAAGTTATAGATGATTTAGTTTTCTTTAATGTAAAACATTTGGTTTTTGATCTTAAACATTGTTTAATTTGTCATTAGTGTTCTTATACGTAAATCTTGAGAGACAAAAAATCTTTGTTATCACACGCCAAAATTTAAGCAACAAATCTACGATCATCACTGTAAAAAAGAATCACATACTAAATGCATGAGCAATAAGATAGACATATGAGAATTTTTGTTTGATAATATGTAACTGATTTACTCTAGTTTATGTATGCTTCACAAAGAGAGTTTATCCTTCAATCACGCTTGAGAGATTACTCTAGTTTGGTTCATATCCCTTATATGTATAAGCTTTCTCACAAAAGCAAAGAAATGCTGACGCGTTGCACCCACAAATCTCGAGAAATGATTTTTTTTTTTGATCTTCAGTTTTTAATAGTATTTCTATTTACATACCGTTGTATTTCTTTTTTTAAATGACACCGAAAATTTAATTTATTTTATTTTCTTTATGACTTAATTGTATCACTTACTTACATTTTCAAAAAATAATAAGAACTCTTGATTTATATGGTGAGATAATATAAATTCATATTATAATAATTTCCATATGTCAAATCTTAATTATTATACAAGAATTTTATATATTCAAATAAAACTGAAAGATATATAATACACAAATAATTTTTAGATCCCACATAATAATTACCAATTACTATTTTAAATTTTAAATATATAAATTACAGTAAAATTATTTTAATAATTATTTTACTCTGCACATAGTGCGGATTGTTGTGGACTAAGTTTCATCACAAATTACTTATTTTTACTTTTATATTAGTTAATAGTTCATATTGTAAATAACTGAATTTATATATATTTATCATTATAAATATGTAAATAAATTTTTAGCTTAATTTTCCCGTATATATATATATATATATTATGTTGGTTTGAGTTATTTGTTTTGTATAGAGATTTTTGAAAACAAAATGATTTTCTTTTCGTAAAAATCATACTGATAACGTAATAACTGGAAAAATGATTATATAAACAACCAAATAAGTTTAAAGACAAAATATGTTATAATAAAAATGATTATGTTGTCCAAAGAAAACACCCTGTCTCTCCAGAAAATTTTACTTTTATTTCAAATTTGTATTTTTTATAGAAAAAATTTGTGGTGATTCATCAAACTACTTTGACAGGATCCGGATTATGCCCAACAACTCTTTTAATTACCAGTTATTTAGAAAACTTATCCCATAGTTATAACTTAACTTGATGAGCCTTAAATCTCACTCCAAAATTTGCATATGTGCTAGACAGCAAAATAGAAGCTACTATGAACACAACACACTTCTTTTTTTGGACTTTGACCAATCATGCGACCCATTAACACTTTTTATTACCAAAACACTTCAAGCCCAGTTTTCCTAGGTTTCTCTTTTGTTTAGTCCACATAAAGAAAAAAATCTGACATGTATTAATTTATTTAATTTGATAGGCTGCTGATTTTTGTCTGAGGTGTCAATACCAACTACAATGTTGAGGCTGATGTGTCAGAAGAGGAGAACAACACATTCTAGTTTTATCGTATTGATATTTTTTTTTATGAATCCACACTATCACCAATTTATTGTTGTCTTCTTCTTCCTCACATAATTTCAAAAACGTGTTTCTTCCACTAATCTAAGCTGTTGGGCGATACTTTCTCAAACTATCAAAATAACCAAACTCGTACAACAAATAAAAAAATGTGGCTTAATCATAATAAATATCGTGATATTTACTAGCTATACTGTTATACACTTAACAATTAATTACTTGGACCACACGTTATAGATCTGTAATTTTTCATATAAAACTCACAATTTTGAGAAGAAAAAAACAGTTTTTGTTTTCTATTTTTTGGATTGGACGACCTCAAAAGTGAGGTACTTAGCATTTTGTCAGACGGACCTACTGAAAATAACATTCCAAGTTAAAAGACCTGTCCGTAATGAACTTGTTTTTCCTATGTTTCAGTTTCAAAGAGAATGTAATATATTACAGAGAGATATAGAGTGCAGAACAAGTCAAAGACCATTCCGTGTATATAGAGTGTGGAACAAGTCAAAGACCATTCCGTGTATCTGTAGTCACTTATACTTCCTTGATTTGGTCCCAACACTGGTGCCCTGTTTTTCATTCTACAAAAAGAGAGAAAGATCCATTGAAGAAACTAATTAGATTCGACTAATAAAACTGAAACAAGCAGAGTAAAAATGAAAAAGTCAACGGCGAACCACTGGTTCACTGAAATTCGTGTTTCCCGCCAAAACCCTGCTTCAGCCATGGCTGAAGATAGTCCTAATCGTCCCCCTCCCTTTCCTCCAAACCCTCCTAACCCAAATCCCATTGTTTCCTTATCTGACTTTCCCCCTCTTTCCATCTCCTCACCACCCCAACACTCACCTCAAACTGCTTACATTGAGCCTGAGAGAGTGGTCTTAGCCCTTCCCGTGCATCATAAATCTACTCATGTGGTCGTCCACGCCCAGGCCCAAGCTATACTAAAAGTATACAACCAATCTTTGTCCCAAAACCCTAGATTTGAAAACTCTGCTACAGTGCCAGTCAGGAAAACAATAGCTCAAACTGATGGTCTTCTTACTCAATCTCCACCGAAAGTCACTCGGTGAGTCCTGCCTCCACCATCACTAGCATATCCTCAACCCTTAGGCTCTCTGTTGAACTCCTCCGTCCCAAATCCATCAGTCCCTGCAGTCATATCCAAAGGTGTATTGGAGGACTCCTCAACAACCGAGCTTGTTTTTGCAAAAGCAATTCCAATTGCCTCCTCCCCCTCACTCCCAGTCTTGCAAGCCGAATCTCAAATTACGCGTCCTCCTGCTGTAACCCCCAGCCCGCAACTCCATCCTCCTACTATTTCTGACCCTCCTTTGCCGTCTTCTACATCCCCCTCCACCTGTTCAGAGCAAGCGACACTGGCGAAAAAACTTAAAAAAGCTCAGACAGAACACTAACAAAATTAGCCCCTTTTGAACTCTCTCCGGAGGGGAAGCCCAGAATAGTCATCCCTGATGCTTTTTTCCATGAAGGAGCTGCAATGCATAAAGATTTCATTATTGGAAAGTTTAAAGGTAGGCCCCTGACTTACAAACACATTCAAAGTGTATTAAGTCACATGTGGGGTAGAGGCCAGCGATTGGAAGTACACCTTAATCATGCTACTAACTCAATGCTGGTACGGCTCCCTAATGACTATATCCGCACAAAGGTACTGGAAAAGAAACTTTGGCACATTGTTGAATGTATGTTCTTAGTAGCTCAGTGGGATTCTGCTGGTGGAGCCAACTCGGATCTTGGTGAATGTATGTTCTTAGTAGCTCAGTGGGATTCTGCTGGTGGAGCCAACCCTATTCTCAATGCCATCCCCATTTGGGCCAACCTAAAAGGCATGCCTTTCGATCTGATGCACCAAAAAGGTATAAGCTTAGTTGCTGGACTTGTTGGTGAACCAAAAGAAATGGATGAATATACACGAAATCTTGTTAGTCTCACGGAGGCCCATGTCAAAATGGAAAGGAATCTAAATGAACCACTACCTTCTTCAGTTGAGATACAAAGAGAAAGTGGTGAAAGAATCACCATTGAAGTTGAGTATCCCTAGGTCCCTCCCACATGCTCTCATTGCAATGAAATTGGCCATGTTGTTAGATTCTGCCCGTGCATTACACCATCCTGGACCCAGACAAAGTAACATCCTTCTGAAAAACGGGATAAAGGTAAAGGGATTAAAGAATCATTGTATATCCCTAAGGAAAGCAATGGAAAGGATCATATTACCGTCTCTCTTCCCAATTCCTCTCTAAAAGAAGGCAGGGCCTCCACCTCTGCTACTCCCCATTTGTCTTCCAAACCTGCTTCGAGTGTTGCCAAACTTGGCCAAGTTCCCTCCACTGCTTATGTCCCTGAACCTCCTGCTAATCCACAACCCTTAAACCCTGTTGGTACTCCGAATAAACCACTAAAACCTGTATCCCTCCACTCCTTCCCATCCCAGTCTTCTTCCCCAATGGATTGTTCTTCTCCTCTTTTGATTCCTCAAAACTTTGCTAATAACAATCCATTTGATGTTTAAGCCTCTTTCCTTGAATCCCAACCAACGCTTCCACCTCCAGTACCCTCAGACGGCCCTAATTCCTCTCTCCCATCCTCTCCACCTTTATCCTCTACTATTGACTTCTCTAACTCTATCACTAGCTCAAATACTGTCTCCACTCAATCTACTGTGGTGACTCTCTCTTCTAAGGGAGAGGAGCCTCCTATCTGTTAACCCCTCTTACCTCTTCCTTATGTATATAAAACCATTTTTTGGAATGTCTGTGGCTTGAATACCTTGGACAAGCATCGTCCTTTCTCTACTTGGCTTGCGACTCATAAGCCTCTTTTTGGTGCTCTTATTGAAACCCACATAAAGGAACCCATTTGAACATAATCATGAATCTTACTTGTACTTGTTGGAATTACGTCTCTAATCACAGCTCTGATGAAGATGGACGGATAGTAATCATCTGGAAACTGCCTGCCACTGTAACGGTAATGCATCAATCAAAGCATATGATTACAGGTGAAATAACTATTCAAGGAGGGCATCGTTTTTACTTCACAGCTGTCTATGCTCCAAACACTGGTGAAGAATGCACTGACCTCTGGTGTGATCTTATTAATCTTCAGCAAGGGTTTGTTCTTGACTCGTACTCGTGATTGGTTGGAGGAGACTTTAATCAAATTATACACCCAGTTGAGCACTCTAACCCTGCTGTGAACCATTTGACTTCAAGAATGATAGAAATGCGGGATTGTCTTTTAAAAATGGAGCTTCTTGACTTGCGATTTCAGGGGTCTCTCTACACATGGTCCAATAAAACCCCGTTAAACCCAACCTCTAAGAAGTTGGATAGAGTACTCGCAAACAATCATTGGCTTGCCTTATATCCCAACAATATTGCTTCCTTCCTATCCCCAGAGATATCCGACCACACTCCTTGCATTCTGAACCTCGATGCCCCCCTTCCTTGTGCTGGTTCCAAGCCTTTCAAATTCTTCAACTTCCTAACCAACCATCCCCATTTCCTTCAAACGGTTAGCACTGCATGAGTTCTGGCTGGAAACAAAAATTCCTTGGAAACAAGTTTGTCTACTCTTAGCGCTAAACTGAAAACACTAAAAAGAGAGTTAAAAACTTTATTGAGAGAGAACATCTCAGATATTCAAAATAGAGTGAGAGAGACTAACCTTTTGCTTCAATCTGTGCAGGTTCAAGCTTTGGCTACCCCATCCACTGACCTGTTTCAACAAGAAAGAGAGTTATGTACCAAATGGGAATTTCTTAGGAAAATTGAAGAAACTTACTTCAGACAAAGGTCTCTTGTTAATTGGTTGAGAGAAGGAGATTTGAACACTGCCTATTTCCATCGAATGACTCAGATCCGAAATGCATTTAATGCTATAAGGTCGTTCACATTACCTTCAGGTAGTTTGGTAGATGATCCTGTGGAAATGAGTCGAATGGCGGTCAGTCACTTCCAATCCATACTTGTTTTTTCCTCTATGTGTATTGTTGTCGTCATTATCTCCTGGATTCAGAGCTTGATCTCCTACCGATGCCCTCAAGAACTAAAGAAAACAATGGTAAAATTTCCATCAGTGGATGAAATTATGAAGGTGATGTTCAAACTAAATGCAAACAAAGCCCCTGGTCCTGATGGTTTTACTTCAGCTTTTTACAAAGCTGCTTGGGGAATAGTGGGTTCTGAGGTTACCTCAAGAATCCTACTCTTTTTTCAAACAGCTTTCCTCCCCTCTGCGGTTAATGCTACGATCCTGGCGCTTGTCCCTAAGTCACTTGGTGCCTCTTTGGTCTCAGAGTTCAGACATATTTCCTGCTTAAACACCCTCTATAAGGTGATGTCTAAGCTCTTTGTCAATAGACTTAAGCTCATTCTTCCCGACTTGGTACAGAATAATCAAACTGCATTCATAAAGGGAAGATTATTGGCCGAAAACACTTTGCTGGCTGCAGAATTAGTAAATGGATACCATAAAAAGAAAGGTCCTAAGAGAATAACATTAAAGGTGGACATAGTAAAGGCTTTTGATTCTGTCAGGTGGGAATTTGTTTTTAGTTGTCTTAGGGCCATAGAGGTTCCAGAACTTTACCTTCGGTGGCTCCAAGCATGTGTTTGTACGCCTTCCTTCTCAGTGGGTTTCAACGGCAATGTGCACGGTTACTTTAAAGGTAGAAGAGGTCTAAGGCAAGGTGATCCCCTCTCACCTTACCTTTTTGTTCTTGTCATGAACTGTCTCTCAGTGATGCTGAATAAAGCCGCAGAAGAAGGAAAGATTAAATATCATCACAAATGTCAGAAATTAAAGCTAACTCACCTTTGTTTTGCTGATGATCTCCTGATTTTTGTTGATGGATCTATTGCCTCAGTACAAAGTGTTTTGGAAGTATTGGCATAGTTTGAAGAAGCCTCGGGATTAGCCATCAGTTTGCCTAAGAAAAACTTCTTTACATCAGGTCTCTCTGAATCTGAAATCGACCAAATTAAATTTGAGACCGGAATTAGTCATGGTCAATTGCCAATTCGATACTTAGGTGTTCCTCTCTGTACAAAGAAGCTTAGGCTCTTGGATTGTGCTCCTCTCATACATCGGGTCAAAGGGAAACTAAACGCCTGGTCAACCAAACCCTCTCTTTTGCTGGCCGGCTCCAGTTGTTGAATACGTTGTAGCTGGAATATCTAATTTATGGTGCTCTGCCCTGGTGCTTCCTAAGCGTTGCATTGACACCTTGAATTCACTCTGTGGAGCGTTCCTATGGAAGGGAACCACTGAAGGACATCACTTGGCTCGTGTTGCTTGGTGTACAGTGGTAAATGACAAAAAAAGAAGGAGGATTAGGCATACAAGATCTGAGTTTATGGAACAGAGCTTGCCTCTTGAAACTTATCTGGTTACTCTTTTTTAGATCGGGATCGGTGTGGGTAGCATGGTTCAAGGATACTGTTCTCTCAGGCAATCTGAGCAATTTCTAGACCTACAAGGCAAAAGCCAAACATTCTTGGTTAGCGAACAAGTTGTTAAAAGTTAGGGAGGAGGTGCACCCATGGATAAAGATGAAACTGGGGAATGGGAGGAGCTATCGCTTTTGGAGTGATAATTGGTGCAAGTTGGGTAAAATTTTCGACTTATCTGCAAGGTGAAGGATGTATGGCTATCCATCAAGGCACTCTAATTGCAGACTTATGGAGGAATGGGGGATGGAGATTTCCTCCGGCTAGATCGAAAACTCAAGTCAACTTTCAGATTGAACTTTCAAGCATCTAACTCACAGAGGACCCTGACTCTCTTCATTGGTGGATTGATGATCAAATTAGAGATAGCCACAATACTGGGAAAATTTATTTGGCAATAAAGGAAAAATTACCTATTGTATTGTGGCATAAGATCGTCTGGTTTTCAGGAGGAATTCCTAAACATAACTTTCTTACCTGGTTGTTTATGTTGAACAGATGTCCCACGCGTGACAGGCTTTCTAATTGGGGTCTCCAGGTTGATCCCTTGTGTTTGCTCTGTGCCTCAGCCGAGGAAAGTCGTGACCACCTTCTCTTTGATTGCCCTTTCAGCTGGTCGATCTGGAGCACAATCTCTTGTCGATGCTCCCTAAACACACCATCAACTTGGGCAGGTACAATCCACAGCCTTATCAAGTTCCGTGGTTCCCGTGTAGCAAAGAAGCTTCTCCTCATCTCCTGGCAAGCAACAATCTACTCACTGTGGGCGGCGAGGAATCATCGCATCCATTGCAACAGTTTCAAATCAGTGGACCTTCTTCTTCGACAAATTGACACTCTGGTACGAAACAGAGCACTAAGCTTTGTGACTCCAATCCGGCGCTTTCAGCAGAGATGACCCTCCTTTGGTTTGTCGGTGTTGCGGCAAATAATGCAATACCACTCGTGGAACCCTAAATTCAGTAATGGCATCGCGATTTCTCCAAAGTTCCATCTCCAATCATTGATGGCGTCAAAAGTGGTTAGAAGCGGGTTTACTCCCCAACCGTATTTCTGGTTCGTTTCTAAGTATTACGTTCAATTCTGGTTCCTTTGTAACTAAGGAGGGTGTATTGAACTTGATATTTGGTGGGATTTTAATATTTAGAATTTTGAGAGATTTGAGTGTAAATTTTAGATGATTTGATTATTGAATTTGAAATTTTAGGATTTGGTGAGATTAGAATTTGGAATTTGGGAGATTTGGTTATTGAATTTTAGGTGATTTTAGGATATATTTTTTTATTAGAAAATCATGTGAAGCCGTTACTTGTATAATATGTTATGAAAAAGTCATGTGAAGAAGCTTCTTGCTTGTTTCAGTCACCATCACCTTCTACAAGCTCCTCCAACTGATCCTTCTACAAGACAGTGATAAGAGAGCTCATCTGCAAATGCAATTCCTCATGGGGCTTGCCCCTCTACCATAGCGACTGCAAATGCTACCGTGAAAGTATCCCCAACTCATGTAGTATATACCGACCACTTGTGCAGCTAGTATTATAAGCTGTTGGATTGATTTTGCTCACTTTATATATATATCAAAAAAGATCCAAGCATATAATCATATATATCTAATCCAAAAGCTGGCATCGTTGTGACTTGTGAAGATACAATTAGCATCATTTCAACGTAACTTCTCTAATACTATTACACCCAACATCACCCAACACCTCGAGAATAAAAATGAGAAATCAAATTGTGAGAACATACAAAGTGGTGTGAAGTTGAATGAGATGATCAAATTTTTAGCAAAACGTCTTGGAGCTAGAAGGTAGTGGCGTTTTAGCATGTTCTCATTCAAGGTGAACTGAAGGTTTTGACAGTCGTCGTTGGCGAAAGCTCCGTTGCGGAGATGGCCGAGACATATTTTTTTGATAAAACGGCGGGGGAGGGCAAGCCGTATAGCTTTGATTAGATGGTGAATGTTTAAGTTGATCGAAGATTGTTGCCACTGACCTCAAGATAGCGGTGGAGGCTCTGTAATTCAGATTGAACGGTGGTTAGTCCCACAACCACCAGTTGCAAGATTGGCATCGGACTCTTTTAATTAAAAAAATCTTCCAAAGTTTCACTTTTAAAGGTGTGATTTGTAAGTCATATTTTTAGAAAAGTCTCCTAGAATCACATTCAGTAGGATTTTAACAAAAATTGTGATATTTTGAATAACAGTAAATTTGAAATAAGATTTATAAATTATTGATTGAATAACAAGTGATTTTAAATGATTTTAATAAATTTCATATTCAATAACATAAGATTTCAGATGATTTTTAAAAATCACTAATTAAATAACAGGAGATTTTAAGAATCTTCCAAAATCTTCTAAAATATCAAAGTTCAATACACCCCCTAAGTGTGTTGGATAAGAATTTGTTTCCATTTTAGATTTGGGCTTCCAACATTGGGCTCTTAGTACTGTAAACATTTTTCTTCTCATGCTTTTAATTGAATGCCCTTTAACAAAAAAAAAAGAAACCAATTAGATTTTACAAATGTGTTTTATTTTTCTTATGAAAATAACATTTAATTACGAACATAACTATCTAGAATCTCTCCTCTAAACATATGACCTTCACACAATTTTCTATTCACAAACTTGAAGATTCCGGCTTAGGATTTGTTGAGCATAACAGTATCTCGGAAGCGCTTCAATTCTCCTCTGAAATCCTAAAAGATTCAGAAAGCTGTGCGGATGGATATTGCTGCAAGACAGGCCTCGGAGGCACTTCAAGTGCTTCAAGGCTTCCTTCTATCATCTCTACTACTATGTTCATTGGTGGGCGGTTTGATGGGGAAGACTGAATACACCACAAACCCACTATTGTAATTTTTTTTGCTATCTCCTCTTCTTCGTTGTTGATTCCATTCTCGATAAGCCCTCCAGTGTCTGCCCTCTCAAGATCCTTATAGATCCATTCTGGAAAATACATTGAGCTTGCGTCCGAAGCAAAGTTTTGATCAAATCTTTCTTTCTTCCTTGCACCTATCATTTCAAGCACCAGCATCATGTAGCTATACACATCGGACTTGTGAGAAACACTCCCATAAAGTCCAGAGATCATCTCTGGTGCAATGTATCCAACTGTACCTCTTGTGTCTAATAATGATAAGATGCTCTCCTTCTTCTCGCAGAGTTTAGCAAGTCCGAAATCAGAAACTTTGGGGCAAAGGTTGTCATCCAAAAGCACTTTATGAGGTTTAATGTCGAAATGCACTATCCTTGTTATGCAGGCGTAGTGCAAGTACTCTAGAACACGCGCAACTCCTAGCGCGATCCCATATAGTTCCGTTAAGTCCAAATTTGTTGAGTTCTTGTCTAAGATGAACTTATCGAGTGACCCATTGCCCAAAAATTCATATATAACTACTCGTTTCGAACCTTCACAGCAGAATCCAAGTAGTGAAACAATGTTGACATGAGATGTTTGGCTCATGGTGGCAACTTCATTGATAAAGTATTCACCATCATTACCCTTTGATTCTTTCGTAACCTTCACCGTATCAGCAAGACTTCAACAGCTCCGAGCAAGAACCCAACAGTTCCGATTTCTTCTGTCAAGATCACAAGAGAATCAGATCAGAAGAAAAATCGAGTAACAGTGAAGATAGAAGATGAAGAGGTAGCTTCGACTGAAGTGATTAAAACGTTAATGGGCTCTACTTCACATCAGCCCATTAACGTCAAGCCTATTAGTGCATCCACTCAGCCCAGTGCACCAGTTCAGTCCAACAGGGAAAAGCCTGTTTCACCTCAGTCTTCTCCAAGCCTCCAACGGCTATTTCCACCTGCGCAAATAGACGAAACCAGAGTAGTCAACAAAGGAAAAGCAAAAGTAAACTGTACGAAACCAATACCACTGAAGAACAGATTTGGGTGTCTTGACTCATGTAATTCATGATAAGATTAGTGAGTTGTCCTAATGTAAAACCCTAGAATGTTAATGCCTATAAAAGGCACAATGATGTAACCTAAGAACTTTAAGGAAATAAAATAGAGAAATGTTTCTTACCTAAAGAGCCACTGCGCCCATTCTTTACACCGCAACCATAGGACCATCAGAAAGGGTTTCGCTATAAACAATTCCAAAGCCTCCTCTCCCAACCACTTCAACGAACGACTTTGTAATTTTCTTCACTTTGGCATAAGTATAGTGTTTGAGTGGAATAAGAGCCTTCATTTTCTGTAGTCTCACATCATATGATTTTTTTCTCTTTCGGGAAATATGGACTCTGAAGAAAGGGCATAGTATCACCAGTAAAATAATAACAACACCTGTTAATAAACCTAGAGCTGTAAAAGAGCAGAGAAAATCATTCAATTATTAGCTTTTTAACATCAAGGAAGATGGAAAGCAATTTGAAATATCTTGAGCACCACACTAACCGAGGAAGATAAAAAAGATCATGATCCCTGTAAAATCATGAAATAAGTAAAATTGTCAGCGTGGGACCAAATTTGATTTCGAAACAGAAAAACAGAAGACAATTGCTTTAGGAAGATAAAAACAGCCATTCCAAGAAAGTTAAAGCACCTATGCCTTCCTAAATATCCGTTCCTGCAACCATTAGATAACACCAATAAGAAAGTTGGAATCGAAGACATCAACTTTGAATTTTCTGTAAATAATCCAAAGAAATCTTACAATTGTGTCAGCATGAACCGTTATGCGTTCCATCTTCACAATAACAGACGAAGCTATGTGAGGTCTGATTATATGCACAAGCACCAGAAGATTGGATGCACATCAAACAATCTAAGTTGCGTTCAAGCTCAACACCTTGTTCAAGAGCCATCACTAGATTATGTAGAGTAGGATGTCTTTGCAATGTCTCCAATGCCGACCCAGACACTGGAATACTAACCTTTCTTTTACACATTACCTTGAAGTTGTTTAAAAAGCCTCTAAACCCATAACGCAAAGTAGAAGAGAGGTTTCTCGTCACATAGTAACTTCTTCCGCCATCACAACCCAACTCTCCACCGTAAATAGTAGAAGAAAGAGCCGACGAATGGAACTGGCAGTTGTAATATAATGTTAACAGCTCTGTCTCAGCAGCGAGTTGAAAGACTGGAAGGATGATTTTGATAATTGGGGCATTTAGTGGGTTTGAGGGACAAAGATCGCTGATATAGTCTGATCTAGCAATTCTTAGTCTAGAGTAATTGTAACTAGATAAAATTCTCAACTTTATAGAGGCGATGTGAAGCTCCGCGAATCCTCCGCTACAGTAGAGCTTGAAGTCCAAGTTGGCCACAGTTTTCTCTGCCTGGTATCCAAAAGGGGTAACCAAGATCTATCTGATCCCCACAGTTAAATCATTCACTGTAGCGTTTATACAGCTCATCAGCTGACAAAAAACAAAAGAAATGGGATCACAAAGAGCATGATTGTTTAGGACAAATATTTTTTCAGTGAGAGAGACATATTACTGATCATTGAGTTCTTTTGCTCTTTTTTTTCTTGCAGGTCAGCCTCTAGGAAAATGTTGAAGAAGAAAACAATATCTTATATTTGTATTTTAATATAAGAAAAAAAAATCATGTGTAAAAATGGTGAAAAGGAAGAATAGGTGAAAAAACAGAGATAAAGGAAACTCACCACTAGGTTGATATGGTACGCGCTTAACTCCTCCTGACGGTGAAGTTCCATTGCAACAAATTTGTGTGGTACTGTTGAAACCAAAGATTCCACGAGTGGAAGAACATTTGACATGGTACCCCATGTTGATGTTCAAATCGGTCACAATTAGTATGTTTAGTTCGGTTAAGAGGAGGTCGAAGTTCTCTTCTATTTAGTCGTTGCCGAGGCACAAAAGACGGGTTACAACACGACTTAAACGATTTACAAGAGCGGACAAGAAAAAGGGATGAGCTGATAACTCGTCGATTCCTAAACCGTTGACTCTGAAGCCGTAGACTCTTGTTTGGACGAGCTAGGGCTCTTGTACTTGCTATACGAATTCTCTTGCTTTTTCCACGCTCGTGTCTTCTAAAGGCCGTACGCCTGTATTTATAGAGAATCGTGTCGGTTAGTCTATGTAAAAGACCATAATACCCCTCCTTCCGTTGAAGTTTTATTATGGGCTTTATGGGCTTTTCCTGGGCCGGGCCTCTTGTTTGAGGTGGAGATCTACCCCCAACAGTAGTCCCCCCCCTTAGGCGAAGAACGTTCGTGAGAAGACGAAGGGTCGCTCTTTTTGACTGCTGAAAGAGAACAGGTTACGATGTTTGGGGTCGAATCACCGTGTGCGGCGCTTTGGCACGCGTGGAGTCTGGAAGTTGTATCGTCATTGAGCGCGTGCTGTAATGATTGCGTTTCTAGATTCTTCTTTCCTCTTCTATAAATACCACCCCACTCCTTTCATTATCAATTTATCAAGTTCTGGTGCTTCTCATCGTTCAGGTACTCTCCCTTCTTACTATCTCGTCATTTATTTTGCTTATTAGCCTTTTCGCCCTTTTCGTTATGAATTTTTCTCGATCTACGTCTTCCGACCCTTCTGCCGAGAGTCATCTTTGGCAAGTCACTTCTTCCGAATCCAATGGTTCCGTTAGGTCTGCTCGCCGTATGGCTAGTTCTCGGAGTCCTTCCGACTCGTCGACGGCGGTGGTTTCCGATGTCACTCGGTATGAAGAAGCCCAACGCTGCCTATTTTCTGAAACGGCCGTTTCCAGCTTGTCGGGACTTCCCTGTAGGATCCCCTCTCTGGTCGACGAGCCATTATCCGAAGACCCATCTTCTTCCGACACGAGTGACGTCCCTTTGCCGACCGAGAATATTTTCTCTCACATACGTCCATCGACGCTAAAAAAAGACGCTGCCACTGCAGCGGTTCGTATCGAGAAGTTGACCGTCAAACCTAACATTTTGATCCCGACTCCAGCTCAGCGTCCCTGGGACGCCCCTCCAGGGTTTATACGTCTTTCGGAAAAATATTTTACCGAGTGCGGGCTCACTTTTCCTCTTCCTTCCTTTTTAATGACGTATTTCGCTCGGCGTAAAGCGGCCATTTCTTAATTTACCCTGGTAACTTTTCGAAACGCCATCGGTCTTTCGATTATGGCCGAAGCTGCAAAGTCAAGCTTACTTGTGATCATTTGGAGGAGCTGACATGTCTGAACACGTCGAATAAGACAAAGACTCCTGGGCTTTACTATTTGGCTTCGTCGAAGAAGATGACTCTCATCGAAGGTGCCAAAGGGAAAACATATAATTGGAAAGGCTCGTACTTCTTTCTAGAAGTTGTCCCGGGGGTTCTTGAGGATCCGTCCATTCCTTGGTTTTCTGGGTGGAACCCTTCACCCGGTAGCCGACCGTTCTTGCTTGATTATTTTTGTATTGTGTTTATATTTTTGGTTTCGCTTACCCGTCCCTCTTCCCCCTTTTTTGTTAGTTGTTATTCCGAGGTGTTTGCTCCCGTATCCTTCCTCTTTCCAAGCTGAGATCGACGCAATCAAGGTCTTCTGTCCTTACGTTTGGCCGGGCACCGAATTAGAAAAAGATTGTCCGAGAAAAGCACCAGGTCCTCGGAGAAAGAAAGGTAATCCTTGTGTGATTTATCACATCATTTTTTTGTTCTTGATTTGACATTTGTTTTCGTCGTCCCTTATTTTAGCCGGAACGATGGCAAAGTTGAATTTGAGTGTTCCCAATGCATCTGCTTGTTACCGCCGAGCGTCAGAACCGTCATCTATTCCTTGTTCGTCTTCTCAACCAGATACTCGTTGTGATGTCTCGTCTTCTGGTGCTGGTTCGACCAAGAAGGTCTCTTCTCGATCACGTCGATCGTCTGACACGCCATCGAGACAGCTCTCCAATCCCCTTCCCTCAACTCGCCACACTGAGTCTACCGAGGCGCTTCCGAGGAGGAAGGTGGACGAGACTTCTGGCCGTTATACTGAGGGTACAAGAGGTCTTCAAAAGCAGGAAGAGGGCGTTAACCAAGAGCGACCCGACCCGTCTAAGAAACAGAAGACGTTGGATTTTGGCTGGAGTTTTTCCCACACTTCTGAGGCTCGTGCCTTTCCGAACGACTCCTCATCCTGCTCCGAGCTTTTTTGGCAGATTACCCGGTCGTATACTTCCGGTTGAAAAGACAAGGGAAGCGCATGCAATTGCCGACGTGACTCAGGCCTCCTTTGAGGTTTGTTTGTTCAACCGACTTTGTTTTTAACCGGTTTTTTTTTTGGTTCTCATCCCCCCCCTTTTTTTTTTTTTTGAAACAGCTTATTGCCCGAACCAATCGTTTAACCTCGTGCTACGAGCGTCGCATCCGTGACTTGGAGGACAATCAGTCCTTGAGGCCTAGCTAGGGGAAGATGTTCGATCCAATCAGAGGCTTAGCGACGAGGTATTGAAATTCGAGAGCCAACGGCGCAAGTGGATCGTGGAACGGGATGATCTTAAGGCGAAGCTTGAGGTGTCGAATGCTGCTTGTAATAGAATAGAGTTTACTCTCAACTCGGAGACGGCGAGGCTCAGAGATCAGCGAGAGGACTTCGGGTATTACAAGAGGATTAGGGCTTTTCATGAAATGGCCGTTCGTGTGCAAAAGTTGCTAGCCAAAAATAAGGGGTACGTCGATGCGGTCGAAGCGTCGAGGGAGAAATTCTTCGAATACAACCAAGCCGTGGGGAATGTCCAGATGCTCGAGACGCTCGTTGGCGAGGGTCAAATTTCTATGCTCGAGGAGGGTGTTAAGGATAGGGTCGTCGCCATGATGAATCAGCTGAAGGGCGCGGTTGAAGATTTCGATCTTCCGGATATTACCGATGCTGACTTCAGCGTATCCAAGGTTTTTGCCGAGTCTCTTCCTCCGGTTACGACATGGGTCGCCTCCCCCATTAGTGGGGATACTGAGGACCGAAACGACGAGAGGGAAGAAGACGGGTCTGAGAGTGGAGAAATCGAAGGGGATGTGACGAGGAACAGAACGAACAGGAGCAGGTCGACGACCGTCCTACTGATGGAGTCGAAGAGCAAATCGCCGACCATCCTGTTGACGAGCTACTACGTCCTTCGACCCTCGGGCATGAGTCTCCGGTTATTGGTTTAGTCTCATAATTGCTTTATTGTCTTAGTTTCCGTGTTGAGGGGTTGACTCCCTCGTACTATCCCACCTTTTGCCGTGTTTTGGGGTCGGCTCCCTCGTACTTTTATGCGCCGTGTTTAGGGGTCGGCTCCCTTGAAAACTCTATTCTCTCTTTGTTGGGCATTTATTTAGGATCTCATTTAATGCCTTTGATTTGCGAAACGTTGCTCATTGGTCGTGCATGTTGGGACTTGTGCCTTTTGTTCTATAAATAGCCTTCCTGGTTCACTTCATTTTTGTTATCTTGGTGAGTGTTGTTACTTTTGTAGGGAAGAGAAGGTGTTCTGATTCCGGTGATTGTAAGGTCGGTGTGGTTGCGATGAACTTGGGAACGACTTGTCATGGGGCCGGACGAGCAAAATTCATGCGGAACGTAACTACTGTTACGCACGCATTCAGCGGCTGAGGGCCTACATCATCGCCACTCGTCGTTCGTTCGAGCGTTACTTCTCCTTCTGCCGCATTGATGGGCTAGTAAAGTGCCTTGAAATTTTGATCGACGAAGGGCTCTTTGTACCAAGATGGCGATGGAACGAACTGCTGGAAGAGCGCTCTCGTTGCGAGGCGTTGTTTGCAGAAGTGGCAATACCCGATCTTGTACCCGGCGATCGGGAGGTTATCACTCAAAGGCCGTTTGAGGGTCACGCAAAGATTAATACTTGCAGAGTTCGTATCGACGTCCTGCGTCGCTACTTTACGCAGTTGGAGAGCTCAAAGCGGTACTTCTGCGAAAGCAACCGTGTAGAAGGAATCTGTGTGTATCTCGAGAAGATGGTTGCGGGAGGTGCGAGCGCTCCAATGAACGTGCTGAAGGACTTGAAGGAGTCGTGCCGCTATTGGCAGTCAATGATCGGCGGATTGGAGCTTGACGAACCATCCAACGCCGACCTAGGCTTTGAGTGATTAGGTTGTATGGTGCTCGTTCATCAGAAACAACTTTGAATGACCCTTTTGTTGTTTTTTTTTTTGTCGTATTGGGGTCGACGCCCGTACCTAGACTGTTATCACTTTTTTTTAATAAAGTAATGACTCGGCTAATTTTTATGCGAGTTACGAATTTTCTTAGCTCGAGTTGCGACTCGGCTTTTTTTTTTTTTTTTAGAGGGATGCGACTTAAGACGGTCGGCTTATCCCTTTTGTGCGAGTTACGACTCGGCTTTCATTAGGTGCGACTCGAGATGGTCGGCTTACCCGTTTGGGCGAGTTGCGACTCGGCTTAAAATAATACGTCGGAACGTCGAGTCATTATCGGGCCAGGATAATAACTAAAATAACTTGCAAACGACGATTCATTCATATGAGAAAGAAATTTTATATTATTGGCGGCTGTGTCCCGTAAAACGGGATTGCCTACGTACTCCCCGATCAGGAGGGATCAAGCCGCTCGTAGTTCACATTACATGGTTATTCAAACTATTGAAAAAACGAACTGGATATAGCCGAGCTCGTGTAGTCTTCTTTTTTTTTTTTTTTTCTTTTTTTTTTTTTTTTTTTTAGTAGTAGTAGCGCTTTAGATGCATCGAATTCCAAGACTGCGGCACTGGTTCACCGCCCATTGTCAAGAGTTCGTACACACTGGGATGAACGACCTTGGATACTAGGTATGGGCCTTCCCAATTGGCTCCCATTTTTCCGGCGTCTGGCTCGGCAGTGTTTTCGAAGACCTTACGGAGGACGAGATCCCCTTCGTCGAAATGTCGGTTGTGGACTTTCTTGTTGTAGTATTTGGCTGCGGCGAGCTGATAGTTTTGGATTCACAGGAGTGTCTTGTCTCGTTCTTCTTCCAACTCGTCGAGTCTATCCATGAGCATCTGACTATTGAGCGCGGTGTTTTGGACGAGCATTGTTCGTCGGAGACTCGAACTACCGACCTCATCGGGTGCCATTGCTTCCATCCCATAGGCTAGGGAGAATGGGGTTTGGTTAGTTGACGTCCTCGGGGTTGTTCGGTAGGACCAGAGTACTCCGTCAAGCTCGTCGGCCCAAGCACCCTTCTTGGCGTCCAACCTTTTCTTCAGGCCGTCGAGTATGGTCTTATTTGTTGCTTCGGCCTGGCCGTTCCCTTGTGGATACCTCGGCGTCGATTTTCTCCATTTGATTCGCCATCTCGCACAAAAAATTTTGAACTGCAGGGAGATGAACTATTTCGCACGGGAGACCATGGCGACAAATTATATACTTCCAGAAGAAGAGTTGGACGTCCCTGGCTTTGATGTTGGCGTAAGACTCGGCTTCGACCCATTTGGTGAAATAATCAGTGAGGACGAGTATATACCGCTTCTGTCTAGAGATCGGTAGCGGGCCAACGATGTCCATTTCCCAGCGCATGAAAGGGTAAGGAGCTACTCCGGCTCACAAGAGTTCGGTCGGCTGATGAATAATGGGGGCGTGCCGCTGGCACTTTTCACACTTGGCGACAAACCTCTCGCAATCGGATATCATCGTTGGCCAGTAATGACCATGCTTCTTGATTTGTAGTGCTAAGGCTCGGCCACCCAAGTGGTTCCCTCTGGCTCCCTCGTGAGTCTCCATCATGACGCGCTCGGTGTCGTCGCCATGTATGCAAAGCAACAGGGCTCCTGACGCCGTCCACCAAAGTAAATGATCTTTCATCAGGGTGTAGCGGACGGCCTTGGCCTTCAATCTTCGTCTTGCCCATTTGTCTGTTGGCACGTCGCCATCGGCGAGATATGCGCGGACTTCAACTCGCCAATCCGTCGCGTCATTTTCTGATGGAGGTTTGCATCCTCGGTGTGACCTCATCGTCCGATACGTGGTCCGGATTTCGTTGGGCTGGTGAAGAGCGAGGCATGTCTCGGCGTATGTTTCACCTATGCTTGGCGTATCAATGCTTTCGACCGGGATGATTCGTCGAAGATCGGGGTCCGATGTCGAGGCAAGTGTTGCTAAAGCAACGGCCGGTGCGTTATCTCCTCTGGGAATTTTGATGAGCTCGAACTCGTCAAAGCGTTTGGACAAAATCCTAACGAGTTTTGGTATCGTATTCGCCGCTGAACTAGTTGGCGACGAGTTGAGATTCATAAAAAGCTCGTATCCGCTTGATTTGCATTCCGTTGGTGAGCCTAAGCCCGGCGATGAATGCTTCATACTTGGCGACGTTGTTGGTTGCCTGGAATCGGACGGAAAGACTGCTCCAAAATTTCTCTGGTCGGCGAAGTTAGTCGAATTCCTATCCCCGACCCAAGATGAGAGGATGCACCGTCCACATGCAGGGTCCATCGGTCGTTTGACGGGTCAGTGGGTGTTGGTTTGGCTTCTCCTAATGGTAGTTCGATCAAAAAGTCAGCGAGCACTTGGGACTTAGCAGCCGGAGGAGTTCGATATTCGATGTCGTACTCGCTGAGTTCGATTGCCCACTTCGTTAGCCGACCGGACTGGTTCGGGCTGTGCAGTATAGACCGTAAGGGTTGATTGGACAGGACGGCGACAGTGTGTGACTGGAAATACGGTCGGAGCTTTCTTGCTGATATGACGACTGCCAGAGCAACCTTCTCCACTGTTGGGTAGCGAGTTTCTGCATTGTCGAGTGATTTGCTTATGTAAAAGATAGGTCGTTGCTCTCCTCGATCGTCTTTAACGAGTACACCACTGACGGCCGACTCAGAGACCGCGATGTAAAGAAATAAGATTTCGCCGAGCTCTGCCTTTGTTAAGATCGGTGGAGTCGATTGATAAATCGTTGAACGCGTTGTGACAGGCTTCGGTCCATTCGAACTTGCCCTTGGTTTTGAGAAGCTGTAGAATGGTAGACACTTGTCGGTTGATCTGGATATCAAACAGTTCAAAGCAGCGATTCGTCCAGTTAGCCGTTGCACCTCTCTGGCATTCTTTGGCAATGGTAAATCGATGATCGCTTTAATTTGCTTTGGGTTCGCTTCGATGCCTCGCCTAGATACCAGATACCCAAGGAATTCGCCGGATTTAACTGCAAATGTGCATTTGGCCGGGTTCAGCTTCATCCCATACTTGTTCAGGGTGTCGAAGCACTAACGCAGATGAGTGATATGATCCTATGAATGTTGTGATTTGACGAGCATGTCGTCGATATAGACTTCCATAGTCCGGCCGAGTTTCTCGGCGAACATCTTATTGACTAGCCGCTGATACGTTGCTCCCGCATTTTTCAGGCCGAAGGGCATGACCTTATAACAGTAGGTCCCCTTATCCGTGATAAACGACGTTTTCTCCTGGTCGTCCTTGTGCATTAGAATTTGGTTGTAACCAGAGAAAGCGTCCATAAAGGTTAGCAGCTCGTTGCTTGCGGTTGCCTCGACGAGCTGATCAATCCTTGGTAATGGGAAACTATCCTTCGGGCAGGCCTTATTAAGGTCAGTAAAATCTACACAAACTTGCCACTTTCCGTTCTTCTTTTTGACGACTACCGGGTTAGCTAACCATTCGGGAAATTTCACTTCCACGATTGACCCGGCGCCAAGGAGCTTTTCAACTTCGTCGTTCACTGCTTGTGATCGTTCGGGACCTAACTTGCGCCGCTTTTATTGAAACAGGGATTTGATGGTGGTGAATGTGAATGATGATGAATGTATGCTATGAATGGATGGATGGTAAGGTGTTTCAATTCCCCTTATGCAGTTGCAGTATAAGAGGTGTCAATCCAATCTGAGTGTTTGTGAACAGTCAAGATGTGCATAAAGATCTAATTTAAGCCAGATGTAAAGGATGTTTGTCACTAACAATCCTATGATTAAAATGCAAAGTGCAGAAAATAAAACTACAAGAACTAGATGCTGAATGTAAATGAACAGAATGATTGTAACAGTAATGAAGCCAAAACAGAAACAGAAACTAATATAATGCAAGAAATAAACCTATGCAAGACAAGCAATGAACAGAAAGCTAAATGAATGCAGCAGAAATGAAACAGGAATGAAACAAGACAATCACAAATCATAAACACAAGCTCTGGGGAAGAACTCGAGCAAGCACTCGACCGAGTATAGGTCGAGTACAGGGTCGAGCTAGACTAAACGTGAAAACAGAGCAACACAATAAAAACAGAGCAATGCAAAAACGAATCAAACAACAATCAAGCAACATGATTAAGACTAAGATATCAATAAACAAAGAAGGTCCTGAGGAGGGATTCATGGGCTGAACTAATCATTGTGGTTATTTAACTTAGTTAACAAACCTCAAACAAACTTTGAGCTAATCTCTAGACATACTATTCTAAGACAAGTTTAATCCACTCTCATGGCAAGAAACAATCAAACCTATGCATTTCTAGACTTGCTCTCACATAGTAAAGAAGACCTCAAACCAAACAAGACCTCTAATCTCTTAGCAAGCCTAATGGTAAGCTCTAGATCTAGCCTTATCTATGCTTCTTAGACATTGGTGTGATGCTAAGATGCTTGAAATCAAACCCTACCTTCTCAGATATAGGATCAGCATTAAGAACATCTAGCCTAGAAGAGATCTACAACAATCAAGCTTAACCAAATCAAATAAACCACAAGATCAGCCCAGCCTAACCCATCCTCAAGATCCTAAGCAAACTACTCACAAGAACACATGGTGAACAAAGTCAAAAACCCAGAAAAATAATGAAACTTGCATCACTAGAAAGATAAAACAGAGATCTTCAATATTGAAAAGAAATGAAATGAAACTTGAATTTCAATATTAAGAAAGTTATCAAACCAACAATATTGAAGAATTTAGTCTTTTTCAAGTACAAGATCTAAGAAATAAAAAAGCAAAAAGAATAATTTCCAAAAGGGTAAAATACTAGGTTTAGAGAATATCTAAAAAGCTACACACTTTTGTCGCTGCAGGTACAAGGCTTTATATAGGAGGGGAGTGGAAGCTCTAAAAATACTAAAAGACAAAATAGTCAACGGCTCGGTCAACTCGACCTGTGCTCGGTCGAGTGGCAGGTCGAGCTGGCTTCTCTCGTGCGTTCTCCACTCGGTCGAGTCCTCCTCAGCACATGGTCGAGTGTCTGGTCGAGTGTGCGGTCGAGTTGGACTCCGGACCTTGTTATTTCAGCCTTAACTCTCTTGCTTTCCCTTCATGATTGCTTCACTTCTTCCTCAGCATTGCTTCCATGCTCCTTAAGCTCTAAAATCACATGTTTATGCATGAAAAGATGCAAATGCAATGCAACTAAACTCTAATGCATGATTAGTCCTAAAGCTATGCAATAATGGTGAAAATGGATAGCAAAAGATGCAAAAGATGTGAATATACTAAGGGAAAACAGGGTAAAATATATGAACATCATCTATTTGACAGGCTTATGCGTTGGGTCGGCATTGAGTTCGTGAGTCGTGACGCTTGGATCAATCCCCTTCATATCAGTCACGCTCCATGCAAACGTCGAGATGTTGGTTTTGAGGAAGAGTATTAACTCGCTACGCATGGTTGAAGTTATCTCTGTGCCGATATTCACGCATCGTTTCTTATCGTTCTCGTCGAGACTCACCTCTTCGACCGCGACAATGCCTTGTTGGACAGGGGTTGGCCTTCCGTATGTCGGCGATGTGCTATCGTCGCCGACCCGTTGCTTTGATTGCTATAATTTCTTTCCGGTGCGAATCTTATGCTCGATCAGGAAGCAGGCCCTTGCGGTTTGCTGGTTGCCACGCAGCGTGTATATTCCTTTTGAGGTCGGGAACTTAACACACTGATGATACGTCGACGGAACTGCGTTCATCTTGTGGAGCCATGGGGTTCCAAGGATAACGTTATAGATCGTTGGTTTGTCAATAACTGCGAACCTGAAGTATCTAGCCCTCCAACAAAGATTGGTAGAGTGATGGTGCCGACTGACATAAGATGATCCCCGTCGAAGCCCGTTAGAGAGTGACACTCTGGCATGATGTCGCTTTCGCTGACCTCCATCTTTGCCAGGACGTCTCTAAAAATGACATTGACCGAGCTTCCAGTGTCGACCAATATTCTTGTCACTTCGCTTTCGCCGATCAAGAGCTCGACGACTAGTGGATCATTGTGCGGCAGATCCAGACCTTCCAGATCGCTTCCGTCGAAAGAAATTGGCATGCTTTCAGCCTCAAACCTTGATGGCCAGGATTTCTTCATTTCTGCCTTCTTGGTATAATCTCTGATCGCTCTGACCGAATCCTTGCATCCAGCTAATCCGCCCATTATCATGTTTATTCGCCTTATCGTCGGAGGACGCTGATCGGGCTTGCGATCTGTATGTGGTCGCTTTCATGATTGTTGTCATTTTGAATTTCCATCTCGTCTTCGTTTTGGTCAGTAAGTATCTTGGAATCTTTGACGAATTTTCGAGCGATGCTTTCAGCGCGCTTGGCATCGCTTCGTCCAGGTCGGGCTGTCTTGCTTCTGTCGGGCTCGACGATTATTGTTCGTCTCTTGTATCGTTCCATCAAGACCCTCTGCAGGTAATGACATTCTTCAGTTGTATGGGTGGTGCTCTGATGGTAGTCGCAATACGGAGTTGCACTACTCTCACCTCCCTCTTTCCGGATGTACTTGTTTTCGCCGATCGCAAAAGTTCGACGAGTGCTTTTTTGCATTGATAGCTTTCTCTTCCTCGAGCCCAATGTGCTTTGCAGCTCGGAGTAATGCATTAGCTATGGTCTCTACGTGTGTTAAAGATAGTTCTTCCTTGAATCGAGATTCATACCAAAGCGCGTTTCGAAGTGCAACGATAGCAGCAGCGTCTGGAATTGAAATGTTGACGATGATCTCTTTAAATCATCCGATAAAGGACCGAAGCGATTCGTCCCGATGCTGAGTTAAGGCGTATAAGTCGGCGTGGGAATTCTTGTCCTCCATCAGAACAGAGAATTGCTTTAAGAACTCAGTTATCAGTTCCTTGATACTGTCAATTGATCCAGATGGGAGTCGCGAGAACCAGCTCAAGGCGGTTCCCGTTAGATGCTCGGCAAAGACTTGACAAGATCCAGCGTCGTACTCTGTCGGGCTAAACTGTAAAGGGCCGAGGGACACGCCGAAGGTGAGTAAGAAATCTCGTGGGTCGACCGTTCCGTCATAGTGACCCAACCTTGGCTTGACTGCCCGCTTAACCGTTGTTGTAGCGAGTCTTCGAGAGAATGGAGTTCGCTGCGTTGCTTCGAGCATAAGTCCGACTTCAGGTGCTTTGTCCGTCGCTTTCTGGAATATCGCTGCCATTTCCTTCATTTGCTCTTTGATCTCTCTTAGCTCGGCATCCTTTGTCCAATCTGTCACTTCGTCATTTCGCTCGTTAAGGCGTGACGTAGGGTTGCCTTCTAATCCGCTGGTTTGCGCATACGACCCTGGCGTTGCTCTTACCGGAGAAAGCTCATTGGGTTGTGCCAAATGTTGTGGAGATGATTGATTTCATCTTGCGAGTTAACCTGTGTTGCGGTGAGCGCATCCAACCGGCTGTTAGTTCGTTCTTCTTGCTGGTCAAGAAGCGTTAAGATTCCGCGGAACAGCTTGTCTATACTGGAGACGGGCTGGTTGTTGAGCAAAGTGAGTTGTGTAGGAGCCTGCGTTGGTTCTGCGGTCGTAGGGGTCGTCAAGTTCGTTGCTATGACGAAAGTTTTTGGGCTCTCCACTGTTACGACCTTTCTCGGAGCATCCGGTGTGGGGAGAACTGTCGGCTCTGCCTGATCCATTGCTGGGGTAGTCGTTCCCCCCGACGAGCCAGCTTCTTTGCTCCCTTGCTTGTCGGTTACTGTCATTTCGTCTAGTCGGCATAGGTCCGTTCTTCGATATGTCAGAGAAATTCGACTTGGTTCCCCCTTCCTGGCCTTCCTGGCGCGCCAAATTGTTGATGTCCAAATCGGTCACAATTAGTATGTTTAGTTCGGTAAAGAGGAGGTCGAAGTTTTCTTCTATTTAGTCGGTGCCGAGGCACAAAAGACGGGTTACAACACGACTTAAACGAGTTACAAGAGCGGACAAGAAAAAGGGACGAGCTGATAACTCGTCGAATCCTAAACCGTTGACTCTGAAGCCGTAGACTCTTGTTTGGACGAGCTAGGGCTCTTGTACTTGCTATACGAATTCTCTTGCTTTTTCCACGCTCGTGTCTTCTAAAAGCCGTACGCCTGTATTTATAGGGAATTGTGTCGGTTCGTCTATGTAAAAGACCATAATACCTCTCCTTCCGTTGGAGTTTTATTATGGGCTTTTATGGGTTTTTCCTGGGCCGGGCCTCTTGTTTGGAGTGGAGATCTACCCCCAACACCCCATCGGTCACCAGCTTCGCCTCAAACCTTTTTCTTAAAACGCTTTCCAAGTGAGTCAAATTCAATTCTCTCTCTTCTGGAACGAAACTCATTGGAACTTTAATTGTGAAACTGCCTTTGCAAAAATACTGGTAATCAAGGCTTTTAGACATTGAAAAAAGACCTAAACCAGGACATGTATAACTCGATAGGTATGTATGCTTAGGATTACAATGGTATGAAATGGTGAGGTTCTTGTAATTATTTAGGGAAAGCTCAAAGATTTCGGGAGGCAAGGTTATGGTATTGAATGCAGAGGAACAAAATGAACCTAATTGGTTTGATCTCGCAAGGATAAGACTTTTAGATATTTGGTTTACTTGTAGAACATGGAACTCTTGATTTGAGATGAATAAAGAAGTGATGTTATTGTTGCAGTGAAGCTCCAACAACGGATGACCGCAAGGTTTGGGCCGATTCCCTCCCCAAAAGGGAAAGCCAGCAGTGATATTCCTACACTGAAACTGAGTCTCACCCCACCCGAGTCCTTACTTGAAGCACAAGGGAGATGGTAGAATAAGGAGAAGAGAAAAAACAAGATCAAACTAGAACTGAGGGGATGGTACATGATTTATTTGATCGATGAACAGTGAGTTTTCTTGTTTTGGTTTTTATAAATTAAATAAGAGCAGAGCAACCAACTTGATTACTAAGAGAGAAAAAGAGAAGCATAAAGACCAAGTTATTGGGATAAGCTCTACATAGATTAGGATAATCTCATATATTCTACTACTTATCTCTTTGTGTTCTCTAGTCCTTATCTTCCTAGGATCCTTATCTCTATTGCTATGCTACTTGTATAAATACTGTTCAACAACTACATGAATACACAAGCTTTACAATCTATTTCATGGTATCAGAGCCAACTAAATACTAAAAGATCCAATTTTTTTCTTCCAAAAGCTTCTTCTACATCTACAACTATGTCCATCGAACCTACCGATGACCAAAGTCCTCCCAGCGACGTTTCTACCTCTACTTCTGTCTCATCGGCCCCATCTCCTTACTCTCTTCATCCCTCTGACAATCCCGGCGCGTTAATCACTTCTGTTCTCCTTCACGGAGATAACTACTCTGAATGGGCAACAGAACTTTCCAATTCACTGCAGGCCAAACAAAAGCTTGGATTCATCACTGGATCTTTTGTGAAACCTGCAGCGGATCCCGATCTCTCTCGTTGGTTAGCCACCAACTCCATGATTGTTGGATGGATACGAACGTCGATCGATCCCAAGATACGCTCTACTGTCACCTTTGTTCCTGAAGCACACAAACTTTGGGATAACCTGCAACGTCGTTTCTCTGTCAAAAGTGGTGTTCGCATACATCAACTACGTGATGAAATCAGCAACTGTCGTCAGACTGGACAAACTGTTCAAGATTACTTTGGACGTCTCTCCAAACTCTGGGAAGATCTTGACACATTGACTGTCTCTCGCTCATGTTCCTGTGACGCCTCTCCACATATTGAAAAAGAACGTGAAGACATCCGGGTTCATAAATTCCTGTTTGGCCTTGATGAATCCCGCTTCCGCAGCGTTCGCTCCAAAATCATTGATGAAGATCCCCTACCAGACTTGAATATTGTCTATTCTCGAGTCATTCGTGAAGAACAACATCTTAACTCTGCCCGTATCACCGAAGCTAAAACAGAGGCAGTTGGATTCTCTGTTAAAAGTGATGGCTCCAAACTTGAGGATGCCAATGGTGCGATTGTTGCTGCTGTCAGGTCACGTGACCCGAATCGTTTTTGTTCTCACTGCTCTCGTAAAGGACATGACAATACTGAATGCTTCCTTCTTCATGGCTACCCCGAATGGTGGCAGGAACAGCAGCGGAATAATGCTGCGGGTCAACGAGGTCGTGGTTCGCGACGTTTCTCTACCTCTGGCAGTCGTGGTCGAGGTCGCTCTACTCCTTCTCGCGTCGTCTCCAACAACACGACTGCTTCCTCCGTTGGGTGGAACAATGATCAGATGGCTCAACTAATTCAACTTCTACAAACTCCTCGAACTACTATCTCCTCCGAAAAATTGTCTGGTAAAGCACAATTTGCTGATATAATTATTGACACAGGTGCCTCTCATCATATGACCGGTAACCTTACTCTGCTAACCGATGTCATTGACATCGTTCCCTCTGCTGTCGTCTTTCCCGATGGGAAACTATCTCGTGCTATGAAACGGGGAAAACTAATCTTGAGCCATGACTACTACTTACTTGATGTGTTATATGTTCCCGGATTCAACTGCACATTGATCTCAGTCTCTCGTCTTTTGAAACAAACGGGTTGCATTGCCATATTTACTGATACTTTGTGTGTCTTGCAGGACCGTTTTTCGAGAACCCTGATTGGAACGGGGGAGGAGCGTGACGGGGTTTATTATTTCACGGGTGTAACAGCGGCAAAGGTACATCGGACTGACGCACGACAGGCTTCTCAATCAGAACTTTGGCATCGTCGACTTGGACACCCGTCTTTTAGGATCTTATCTACTTTACCGGGTTTAGACAATGTGACATTTGATTCTTCTCAATCTACTTCCTGTGAGATTCAAGGTGAAAATAGTGGACATATACATAATGACTTCTCTAAGTTTATATTCTAAGCTAGAAAAAAAATTGATATAAAGAAAGACTAATCTTGTGTTGGAATGAGAGGGACTTGTTGGTAAACTTGTACCAAGCTTATACCATATTTTCTCCTATATCTGTTTTTCAGTTATTCATCCTTTGGAGTTTAGAGTTGCCATAAAAGCTTCAGAAGATTTGAAAAGTCAGATGCTTAGAATTTTCTCATCACTACGGAGATTTGATAGTGAAGAAGAAAAATGCAACAAGGGAACAAACATTTTTTTTCTTTTATTTCCAGCCTTTTAAAAGCTTTCTGCGCATCAACCTCATAATCTATCTACACTCCGAAAGAGAGGGATGAGAGTGATTTGCCGATAAACTTAAACCATAATATCTCCTAGATCAGTTTCTCTTCATTGATTAGAGCTGCCTACTACTACTAGCCCACTATAAGAATTCTTGATATTCAAAATATTTCACTGTCGTTGCCTTTGAATGAACCTTAGAATTGGGCCAATAATAAGCCTACTAATATGATATGTACTTGAACAAACATGGATTTTATAATTAATAAGTGGGTGACAAGAAAGATCTATTTGGAAGAAAAGATATACCGAGTTATCCTAATTATGATAGGATTCTAATTTTCAACAAAACAAATGCGTTGAGAAGAATATTGTAAGCAAAGTATTTAAAGAACACAAGAATTAAAAGAATCACTCTCTTTTATTGATTTTTAGGAAACTCTCTCAAAACCTAAAGTTTATTCTTATTCTCTCTTTAACTCATAAGTTATGCCACACATTAGCATCTCCTTATATAGAGAATTTAAACACCAAAACCTATTCCTTTTTTGACTTAGTAAATATCTAGATAACTCCTAAATATAACTTGTCATTATCCTAATCCTTTAGAAACCACAATTTGGTAGGATTATGATTTCTTATGACTCAACTTTTTTTCAAGCTTAAGTCAACAATCTTCCCATTAAGCTTGAAGTCAGTCTCCTCTAAGTCTTGTACTCCAATCAGCTCCCTCATTTCCTTGAATTTAATTCTCCCCAATGCCTTAGTCAAAATATCAGCCTTCTGTTCTTGTCCAGGGACATGCTCCACTTCTATTTAACCATTTTCAACACACTCTCTTATAAAGTGATATCTTGTGTGAATATGCTTGCTCCTACCGTGAAAAACAGGGTTCTTCGTTAAGGCAATTGCCGACTTGTTGTCCACTCTGATCGTGACTTTCTCTCTAGATATACCTGTGACTTCTTCGAGTAAGTCTTGAAGCCATATGGCCTGCCGAGCTGCTTCAGTTCCGGCCATGAACTCGGCCTCGCAAGATGACAGTGCCACAGTATCCTGTTTCTGCGAACACCACGAGATTGGACTTCCTCCAAGGTAGAAGATGTGACCAGTGGTGCTTCTTCCGTCATCTGGATCCACATTGTGGCTACTGTCGCTATAGCCTATCAACCTTGGCACCGTTGTAGCAGACCGTTTAAAAATAAGACCAAAGTTTGTAGTTCCCTGCAAATATCGCAACACCTGTTTCATAGCAGCACCATGAGAGACTTTAGGACTCTGCATATACCTGCTTAACACTCCTACACAATAAGTTAAGTCTGGTCGAGTGTGGAGTAAGTAGCGAAGACATCCAACATTTTTCCTAAAGCTCGTCGCATCGATATCCTCTTCCTCCTCTGCTTTTGCTAACTTCAACCCAGGTTCCATAGGAGTAAGTGTTCGATTGCAATCTTTCATGCCTGCTTGCTCTAGAATCTTCATAGCGTATCGTTGTTGTGTCAATACTATTCTACCCTCAAACTGACGAACTTCAATTCCTAAGTAGTATGTTAACTTTCCCAGATCACTCATATCAAACTTGGTCGCCATTTCTTGCTTGAACTCATTGATAACATGAACCCTTGTTCCTGAGACGAACAGATTGTCTACATACACTGCAACAATGAATAGATTCCCTTTTACTTCCTTGCGATAAACTGATGGCTCCTTGGAACACTTTTTGAACTGCAACTCAACAAGAATTTGGTTTAACTTGTTGTTCCATGCTCTCGGAGCCTGCCTTAACCCATATAAAGCCTTATTGAGTTTATAAACCTTGTTTTCACTCCCCTTGACCTCAAAACCTTCTGGCTGTGTGACATAAACTGTTTCTTTTAACTCACAATGTAAGAATGCAGTCTTAACATCTAGGTGATGGATCTCCCAACCGTTAGTCGCTGCAAGGTTGAGTAATAGCCGTATAGTCTCGATCCTAGCTACTGGAGCAAAGACCTCGTCGAAGTCGACCCCGTACTGTTGAACATAACCTTTGGCAACCAAACGCGCCTTGTATTTGTTGATAGTCCCATCCGAGTTTCTCTTGAGTTTAAATATCCACTTTACGCCAATAGGTTTAACTCCAGCTGGTAGGTTTACTAGACTCCATACTTGATTTTTCTTGATCGATAGGAGCTCACCTTCACATGCACATATCCATTCCTTAACGTCCTTTGCTTCGAAGTAATTTCTAGGCTCATTATTCAGACACATAAGTAGAAATTCTCCTTCTTCTTCAGCCAACAAAACATAATCCTGCAGATATTTCGGTTTTATAGTCTCTCTTGATGATCGTCTTAGTACAGGTTGTTCTCGACTTGCGATTTCTTGGTTCTCTTCATCATTGACAGAACCCTCAGAGTGTCTATCTTCGTTTCCTCCACTGATTTCTTGAATACGATCATCACGACCTGCATCAGATTCTTCTTCATCCTCTTGTTGAATCCCTCGGTTTCCAAAATCACCAAACACGACACTAAAGCTTCCACTCTGTTCTGCAGTTTGACTGTTGGTGCTCCAATTTCATCCCTTTGTTTCATCAAACACTACATCCCTGCTCACAATTATTCTCCGAGTCTGTGGTTCAAGCAGTCTATAGGCCTTAGAACCAGGTTCTGTCCCGAGATGAACTGTAGTTCGAGACCTATCATCTAACTTGCGGAGATGAGGTTTGTCTACCTTAGCGTATCCAATGCAGCCAAATACTCGGAGGTGGTCAATGTTTGGTCTTTTATTACGCAAAGCCTCGTATGGTGTTTTATTCTCTAGAGATCTTGTTCCTATCCGATTCAACAAGTAGGTTGAGTGTCTGATGGCTTCACCCCACAAATAGTTTGGAACCTGCATGTGCTTCATGATGCTTCTTGCCATCTCTAGTAATGTCCTATTTCTTCTTTCCATAACTCCGTTCTGTTGTGGAGTGTATGGTGCGGTAAGGTGTCTCTTGATCCCGAATTTCTCACAAAACAGGTTGAATTCCTGCGACACAAACTCTCCCCCTCTTTCTGTTCTTAATGTCTGTATCTTCTCCCCTGTTTCTTGTTCCACAACTTGTTTAAATCTCTTAAACTTCTCAAACGCTTCTCCCTTTTCTTTGAGTAGAATTGTCCACATATATCTCGAGTGATCGTCTATGAGGACAAATATGTATTAGTTTCCAGCAGCGGTGTTTGGTGAGATAGGTTCGCATAAATCACCGTGAATGAGTTCCAACACTGTGTCTGCTCTGTATGAAGTGGCTTTTGGAAACACCCTTCGTGTTTGTTTACCAAGCATACACGATGAGCACACTTCTGAGTTGATAGTAAACCGTGGCAATCCCTGAGTGAGTTCATTCTGCATCATTGTCTTTAGTGCATCAGAGTTTAAGTGTCCCAACCTAGCATGCCACCGACTGAAATCACTTATGGTCTTGGAGACCAAACATGTAGTGTTTTTGATTTCCATGATTACTTTGTACAGTCTGTTGTTAGATCTTACAGATTTGACAAGTAATTTTCCTTGTCGGTCATGCATTGTCAAAAGTTCTCCTCGCAGCCTAATATCACACCCTGCTTCTGCTGCTTGACCGAGACTGATGATGTTACTTTTAAGATCAGGAATAAAGTATACCTCCAACATCCTTCTTGGCTCTCCATTGATATCTAAGAACGATATTGCTCCTTTTCCTTTGATGTCGATTCTGGAATCATCACCAAAACGAACCTTCCATGTGATGGTCTCATCAATGGTATCAAAATATCTCTTATCACCAGTCATGTGGTTACTAGCACCTTACACAAGATACCACACATTCTCTCCACTTGTTTTTGTCTCGAATTTGCTTGGTTTACAGTGTTTCTCATTCAAATACACAACCTCGTGTAGCATAAGGGCGTCTGCATCTTGAGTATCGGTGTTATTATCCGTTTCTTGTATTTCCTGCAGTTTCAACAGGCAATCAGGACAGCTCGATGCGTAATGACCAATCTTGTCACAGCGAAAGCACATAATCTTCGAGATGTCTCTTCCTCCATTAGTCCTTCCACGACCTCTTCCTCTAAAACCAAAACGTCCTCCTCGTCCTCTGTTCCTAGAATCTCCACTGTAGTCACGGTTTTGGTAAGCCTCCATGTTTGAGTACAATAACTTGCTTTGATCCTCTTGTTCTGTTTCCTCCTCAAAGATTCTTTCTTCGTATGCCTTCATTCGACCAACAATGTCTTCAAAGCTGGTCTTGTTAAGATCAAGAACCTGTTCTAATGATGCTACGATATGGATATACTTTGACCTAGGAAGGCACTTGAGAAACTTTTTCACGATCTTTGATTCCTCAATGCTTTCTCCAAGTGCTGCAGCTTTTGACGATATCTCAGATAGTTTTCCAGCGAGATCATCAACTCTATCTGTATCTTTCATCCTAAGTCGGTCAAATTCAGACATTAAGGTCTGCAACCTTGCTTCCTTGACTCGTTCAGCTCCGACGTGCCTCGCCTGAATTGCGTCCCACACCTTTTTGGCTGTGTCTAGTTCCCCAACTTGTAGGATGAGGGCTTCCGGGATTGATTGAAACAACAAGGCTGTCGCCATGTTATTCATGTCATCATCGTCCCCTGGAGCTTCGATGATTGGCCAGACTTTGTGTATTTTAAGGAGAATCCGCATCTTCATGGACCAGACCGTGTAGTTTGTGGAATTCAACATTGGACACTTGAGAGATGAAGAAGATCCTCCTCCATCAACAGGTTTCGTAACTTCAACAATCTCTCTCGTAGGTTTGATATCTCCCATCGCTCTGATACCAAATATTGTAAGCAAAGTATTTAAAGAACACAAGAATTAAAAGAATCACTCTCTTTTATTGATCTTTAGGAAACTCTCTCAAAACCTAAAGCTTATTCTTGTTCTCTCTCTAACTCATAAGTTATGCCACACATTGGGATCTCCTTATATAGAGAACTTAAACACCAAAACCTATTCCTTTTTGGACTTAGTAAATATCTAGATAACTCCTAAATATAACTTGTCATTATCCTAATACTCTAGAAACCACAACTTGGTAGGATTAGGATTTCTTATGAGCTTAAGTCAACATGCGTTGAGAAGAATAGTTCAATAAATATTGTTAGTCCAAACCTTAGGTGTCAATATCAACTATAAACTTTCTTTCAGTTCAGTAATAAATCGAAGCTAGAGTGAAGAAATATATACATTTTCATAAAGTCGTAAGTTTCAAGGTAGAGGAGAGAAGCCATAAGCATAAATGTTCAAACTAAAAGCTCTAACAGTGTCACTTTTCAAAGATAGGTAATCAAAATACATACCCTTTTAGCGTAATAATTTAATCACTCATATTTTGTACGTGATTCAAATATAACTCGGTATAATACGTTCATGGTCACTACGATCATCAGAGAACAACTACATGTTCTGAGTGAGTAAACTTTCGAGTAGGTTGTTGTCAACCAAAAGACACGAAAACCGGCCTTCAATAATAAAAATAACTGCAAAGATATTTGTAACATTTTAAGATGTTTTGCAGGGTAGACAAAAAGAGGCTTGTCAAACAAAAAGTGGACATAACGGATGAAATAATTAGAGCCATGACGTGTGTCTAGAACGTGAACAAATTTCTTCTCTACTTAAAATTCTTTAGCGCGAAAGAGACATAAACAAAGTTATTAATTACAAAAGTAAAAGAAACCAAATATTGAGACAAAATCTTGTTAAAGTGTAGATTAGGTAAGAGATTCGCTGCAAGAAGCCAAATAAGACATTGCAACGTAAAAGGTTCTGATATTTTGTTTCAACACTATCACATATATAGTTTTCCATGTGCGTTGAACTTAAAAAAAAAAAGAGGAAAAAATCACACACAAAAGTTAACAAATCCCTGACGAGATAAGTGTTTACAGTCAATATTTGCATCTTGTCAGTAATTTAACGTGATATTAGTTTACAATTTACCCTTCCTAAAACATTTTTTATAAAAAGCGTTGTTTTGTATTTCAATACAATTTTTGAAAATATATATATATTTTTTTCATTTCTGTTACGTCAGTTTACAAATTAGAAAAATGTATTTATGTAGTGTATTTGTAAAAGATAAAAATATATTTTTGATAATTTTCTTAACTTGTGTGAAATATATTAAATAAAATTTTTGTGAAACGCTTATGTAATGTATATGTGTCACTTCCATGTACATTTTAACTGCAAACATATAGCATACGGAAACGCATGAGAGCTCATCAAACTCTAATCTACGTAATAATAGCAATCTGAAAAAATGTATTAATGTATATTTCTTCATCAAATATTTTATGTATTAATTTTTTGACATAGATTTCTACGGTTGTATCTCTGTAAAAATATGTATCTGTTAAATGTAAATGTTGTAAATGTTTGCTTCATATGGGCTTATTTGATCTGAACCAAGAACTGGGCCTCTATTGGTGTGAAGCCCATACAGGATCCGTGTTGTGTGGCCTGCAGGACTAAACCGACATAAGCTCTAGGGTTTCACTATAAAAGGGAAACTAGGGTTGAAGAAACATGTATGCTGAAGAAAACCGTAGAGCACGCACTAAAGAAGCTGGAGGTACATTGGTGACGGCTGTAGGGCGCTGTGCATGGCAGATGCAGGACGTAGTGCAGAGAGCATGCGCAGGGCGTCGTACATGGAGCTTGAAGCTGTGCGCAGAACCATGATAAAGGAGCAGAAGCTCGGCTGGGGTCGAAGGGCTGAGAGTCGGACATAACCTTGTCTAGGTTTAAGGTGACTTCAATACACTCTGATGAGAGACGAAGGTGGAGCTGCTTCTTTGGGGTTATGGAGGTGTTTATGGGTTATACATGGAGGGGAGAGCTGAACCAGAGATAGAGAAAGAGGAAGAAGAAAAGCTAGATCTATTATGTGTTTTCTTCTTCAGGTTCTCTATAGTTGTTAGTTCTCTAAGCTTGTATATGTAATACTATGTAAAACCTTGGTTGATTGATAGTGGATGTTTGTGGGAGAAGGTTCCCACACGAGATGTACCCTCTGCACGAGGGGAACTCGTTAAATCTCTGTGTTATGTTTATGTTATGCAAACTGATCTGTAAAGTAGATGAGGAGTAGGGGCAGAGTCGCAGTCTGCGGTTTACTACAGAGGTGAATCGGGGTCTGCGATTCTCAACAAGTGGTATCAGAGCACAGGCTCAGGAATTCACAGACTCGGGCATGACGCTAAAAGCATACAAGGAGGATCCGGAGACTGTTGTAGAAGACTCGAAGGTTGAATCAATTATGGGGTTGGTTTAAGGTGGAGTTATCTGCAGTATTTGATTCGGGTTCATGGATGGATGTGTGAAGGTGATTTGCACATGGCTGTGAAGAAGCTGGCTGTGAAGAGGAATTGAAGCATCATCCATAAGGCTCAAAACTTATCAAAACAAGAGTTCAGTTTTCCGCTGTGGTCACAAGGTACATGTGATGTTCTGTTTTGAAGCTTCTGAATACTCAAAGCTGTTTCAGTTTATGGAATCTAGACACTAGGAGAACGCAAGGATGTAGACGTCTTCAACTATTGAAAAGTCAGTTTTCGGTTGTTGAAAGTCTGTGTAGTGGTGTTCAGAAATTGGTTGAAGGTACAACTACAGGAGTCACAGATTTAGTAAGGGACGCCTTCAGAAGTGAATCTGTGTAAGAGGGTTGTTAGGTCAACAAGTTGTGTCGAAGATTCAGATGAGCATGAAGATGGACCAAGCAATTTGTGTTGAAGTGGTCAGTTTTGAGAGGTGTTGGGTGAATGGTTAAGTCTCAGGTTATCAGAGATTTGAAAGGACTACAATCAAGGTAGGTTTACAGAGAATGAGAATGCAGAAGAGTACCAAGGGTTGAAGTTAAAGCCAGTGAGATTTTCTTTGTCAAGGTGGAGTTTGTTCTTCAAGGTGACTTAAAATCTCTAGAAGACTTCTGCTGACGTTGCAGGACTGTGCAAGGGTTTGCAAGTAAGTGCAAGGATTTACACGTCTGGCTCAAGGCAAGTGGGGTTGTGTTTCTGCTTTGAAGAGAGAATCATTTGCATATATAGAGATGATTTGGTGGATGAATCTTCTGAAGGCATCACTTGCAGGAAGTTTAATTGTTCTGTTGGCACTTAATAAGGATGCATGTGAGTATAAGGGGAAGATTCAAGTAGATCTCTGGTGGTTAAAGATGCATATTATGATAGACAAGACTAGTGGGTCTAGTAGCATCATTATGTTTCACAGGAAAGTCACTTGTATGGAAGTTAAGTGAGGATTCATCAATGGTAAAGAATGTCAAGTTGTATTGATGAATGGTGAGAAAAGGTATGATGCTGGTACCAAGGTTCTTCTTGGTAAGGTCTGCAAATGTGAAGAACTATTGCAGGGTTATGTTAACAGTAGGTGTGGCTTCAGGGATTCTAGAGTGAAGCACTAAAGGCTGTTACAAGGAGACTAGCAGAGGTTTTTAAGCTGTTGGTCGGACATCTGTTTTAACATGAGGTTGTACTGTCAAATCGTACAAGCTAGGTTCATAAGTCAGTTGGTTAAACAGATGGGATGTAAACTCAATCTCAAGAGTAATGCATTGGGTTGAGATTGTTTACATGATGAATCAGAGATTGTTTCAGGATTGAAGCATGTATGATTCATGTGTTCTGCATGAGATTCAAGGAAGTTTGGTTCAAGCTCAGTGCACATGAGGGGAATCAAAGGTCGACCAAGTGAATCAGGTTGCAGACGGATACAGATGATATACAATCATGATAACAGGTCTGTGGTATTTATCAGAAACCATGGAAGAGGTGTGATTGTTGTAATCGTGTTCTGAGAGGTTGATGTCTCAGGTTTTACTAGTTCTAAAAGTTTCAAGATCAAGGTTCCATAAGCAAGCAAGGTGTTACTTGCGAATGAATTAGAAGTTCTGGTTCTAGGTGGAGCTGTTGTGAGGAACAAGAGAATCGAGTAAAGGTCTTCATAAGTGTTTCTAAGACCAGGAGAAACAAGGTTGAAGAAGATGATTCGTGTAAGGAGTAACACGAACTTTTTGGGACAGCTGAAGAGCATCATAAGCTATTCAGAGAAGCTGTCAAGAACAAGGTGAAGCTGTATTGCTTTGCAAACTGAAATTTCAGAAAGTTCGAACATAGGGACAATCATGACAGTCTAAAGATTTGATAGGTGCTGGGAATTTCAGAGCAATAGAGGATGGCATTGAAGAACACAAATGAACATTAAACGGTTGGTTGTATTCTGTATTGATTATCAAGAAACAAGGTTGTAAGGGTTTCTTCAGTTGTCGGGTTCAGTGGTCGGAGTTCGTCTGCAAGTGGGATTACAGTCATCAGAAGAAGGAAGCTTGAGGGAGAGTCGCGAATCTCTTTAAGTTTCTGAAGATGAAGTTAAAAATTCCTAAGGTGGACAAAAGATAAGGATCATTGGGAGTTGCAGGTTCTACAGGAGAAGACAAGCTTTGGTTTTCTTTTCAGGAAAGAATCAACACAAAGGGGATTTTGTGAGTTGGACCAAATGAAGCAAAAGGTGGAGTTTGTTGTAAATGTTTGCTTCATATGGGCTTATTTGGTCTGAACCAAGAACTGGGCCTCTATTGGTGTGAAGCCCATACATGATCCGTGTTGTTTGGCCTACAGGACTAAACCGACATAAGCTCTAGGGTTTCACTATAAAAGGGAAACTAGGGTTGAAGAAACATGTATGCTGAAGAAAACCGCAGAGCACGCACTAAAGAAGCTGGAGGTACATTGGTGACGGCTGTAGGGCACAGCGCAGGGCGCTGTGCATGGCAGACGCAGAGACGCAGGGCGTAGTGCAGAGAGCATGCGCAGGGCGTCGTACATGGAGCTTGAAGCTGTGCGCAGAACCATGATAAAGGAGCAGAAGCTCGGCTGGGGTCGAAGGGTTGAGAGTCGGACATAACCTTGTCTAGGTTTAAGGTGACTTCAAGACACTCTGATGAGAGACGAAGGTGGAGCTGCTTCTTTGGGGTTATGGAGGTGTTTATGGGTTATACATGGAGGGGAGAGCTGAACCAGAGACAGAGAAAGAGCAAGAAGAAAAGCTAGATCTATTATGTGTTTTCTTCTTCAGGTTCTCTGTAGTTGTTAGTTCTCTAAGCTTGTATATGTAATACTATGTAAAACCTTGGTTGATTGATAGTGGATGTTTGTGGGAGAAAGTTCCCACACGAGATGTACCCTCTGCATGAGGGGAACTCGTTAAATCTATGTGTTATGTTTATGTTATGCAAACTGATCTGTGAAGTAGAAGAGGAGTAGGGGCAGAGTCGCAGTCTGCGGTTCACTACAGAGGTGAATTGGGGTCTGCGATTCTCAACAGTAAAGTTTTGTTTCTTACAAACAATTGTGTTTATTCAAATGTTCACATCATTAAAAATTCTATATAGTTATATTCAAAAAATCTTTAAAAATCTGTATATTTGTTCTTCTGTTATAATAATAGTAATCTGAACAAATGTGAAGAACACTTACATTTTTCAGTATATCTCTTCATAAAATATTTTATTTATTAATTTCTTGACATAAACTTCTATGGTTACGTCTCTTTAAAAAGTTGCGTCTATTGAATGAAAAATTGTGTCACAAACCATTGTGTTTATTTAAATATTCATGTCTGTAGAAATCTATATATTTGAGTTTTAAAAAACTATGATTTGAGTTTATTCATTAGACACAACTTTTTGAGTTTATTCAATTGATGCAAACAACAAATGTTCACATCTTTAAAAATCTATATATTTGAGTTTATTCAATTGTGTTTATTCAAACAACTATGATTTGTGTTTTTTCACCATATCTTATCCACAACATATATATATATATATATATATATATATATATATCTTTTTAGATAACTAACAAATCAAATTTCGCTAAAACAATTGTTTTGTTTCATGCTGAATCTAAATAATATGAATTTTAATATTCAATATCCAACATTATTCTATAATCTAGGTAAAAATTTCAGAAATGAATATAGTAGTATAGAAATTTAATTATGTAACTACTTATATTTGCGTTTATTTATCGTAAATTTTTGTAAAATATGTGTTTCTAAGATTCAACTATTTAATCCTTTATTTTAAGAAGTTGTGTATTTTTATTATAATTATTGGTTATTAAATTTTTACTCAAGATGAAATTTATTTTATTTTAAAAATTATTATATAAAAAATTATGTTTACTTACTATAATCGTTCGTTTGATACTCCCACTTAGAATCATTTCTTCATAATATTTTTTTATGAGTAATAAAAATATCAGTAACTGTTATGATGATTGTTAATCTTTACAATAATTTTTCATAAAATATTTTATACTTATAATACATACAAAAAAATATACAAGGTTGCCTTGATTTATTATGACTTTTTATTTAATAATTTTTAATTTAGATTTGAGTCTTTTTCCATATTATTTTTATATTATAAGTTTTTATTTTGATGGTTGTGTTTTTTAAACTAACAGTTATATATGTATAATATTTATGAATTTTTAACTCTACTTACTATTTTATTCTTTTTAAAATAATTTTTAATTTTATTATTTAGCATATATTTTTAAACTATTATATTACGTTCAAATGATTTTATAATATATAATTCTAAAATTTGAAACTTAATTTAACTTCTTTTGAAGTATTTCCTCCGTGACATCGTGGGTATATGCATGATAGCAGTTATTAATAAACGTGTATAGTAAATTTATGCTTGAAAACCGTAAAGTAAATTTAGAAATACCATAAGAAGATAATTAGGAAAAGTAAAAACAAGGTTGTTGTAATTTGTAAACAATCAATTATATTGTAGGTGTAAAGGAAAGATAAGGAGTTAGGTTAATTCAATTATTAACTAAACACAAACTCGCAAATTGTGAAGAGGACAAAGATGGTGACAAATAAAGTTTCCAAATATCCTAAAAGCAAAGGTCATGCATGAGTTCAGGGGGGTAACGAAGTATAGGCTTAGTTAATTAATCATCATCTATTTTACTTAATTTAAAAGGGTTTAATCAAATATAAAGTGATAATAGCATTTAAAAATGTTTAATGATCTAATCAGGGTTGTAGTTAGTAAGATTCGGGAAGATCTTGCCATGTCTAAACAAATACTTAATTTCAACGTCAATCACGCCAACACTTTAAACTTGATGTTAATCTATTTGTTATTAATCTATTTTTTGGTAGGACCTCAATTATAACCTGATTTTAATCATTCATAAATGCATTGATCATTATATTAATCAAGGGGGTAGATCAAAGATCTATTCAATAAATTTGTAATCTTATAATTATTTCTACAAACTTGAAAATTCCTTTATGTCCAATCAACTAATTGAATGGTTCAAATCTCGTGACATAGTTGAAACTTTAAAAAATGATGAGATTATGTATATGCTTATCTATACTAAACTATATAATATACGATCAAATGCTTTACGAGGTATGTAGACCTCCTAGCTTTTATATTATTGTTATGTCTATTATGTGTACACACACACATATGTGGTACATATAATTTTCTAAAGAATTATTAAAAAAACCATAAAACTCGGAACTTAACTAGTGTATTAACCCTATTGTAAACTATGTAGAAACATGCCATAAGCACTCCATAACAAAGTGAGTGGACCAACCTAGGCTCCATAATTATTTTTAAACTTCATCTTAATTATAAATATATGCACATGCAAACTCAGGGGTTGATCTCATTTTAAGTCTTTAATCTCATCTTTCCATTTTCAAGAAGACTTTTTATATCTGTCTCTCTCTCTCTCTCTCTCTCTCTCTCTCTCTCTCTCTCTCTGTACATATAGATAAACTCGCATATATGGCGACTGAAACAACATCTTCTTTGAAGCTCTTCGGTATAAACCTACTAGAACCAACGTCGGATCAAAACCGGTCACCCCAACCGAGACCCGAACCCGGATCCGGATCCGAGTCACGTAAGTACGAGTGTCAATACTGTTGTAGAGAGTTTGCGAACTCTCAAGCTCTTGGTGGTCACCAAAACGCTCACAAGAAAGAGCGTCAGCTTCTAAAACGTGCACAGATGCTAGCCACTCGCGGTTTGACACGTCATCATAGTTTTCACCCTCACACGAATCCGCTTCTCTCCGCCTTTGCACCGCTGCCTCATCTCCTCTCTCAGCCGCATCCTCCGCCGCATATGATGATGTCTTCTTCTTCCTCGAGTGCTAAGTGGTTTTACGGTGAGCACATGCCTTCACAAAACGGCGTTGGTTACTTTCATGGTGGAAGGGGACTTTACGGGGGAGGGACTGAGTCTATGGCTGGAGAAGTTAAAGCTCACGGTGGATCTTTGCCAGTGATGAGGAGGTTCGCTGGGGAGAGTGATGGTAGTAACGAAGTCAAGTTAGAGAATGGTATTGGGCTGGACCTTCATTTAAGTCTTGGGCCATGAATGATTTTTATTTAGGCCTAGTTGGAATTAAAATACTACTATTATGATTTCATTTTTATAAAGTTTTTTTTTCTCTTCTTAATTTTAGTTGAAATTGGTGATTACTATTTTTTTCTTACTTTACCAAATCTCATATTCTATGTATGCATTTGCTTTCGCTTTTTTTTTTTTTTTTTTAAATTCTTCTTGTAAAAATGCAATGTGAATTATTTTACCCTATCATTCTTTCAACTTTGGTTCACTTATTTAGTAATTGAAGAATATCAATAGTGTTGAGAGAAGTTGATTAGCAAGTTAGTTAGACGCACACCAAGTTGATTTCATCAAATAGAGGGTTTACTTTACCAAGGGCTTTAACTTAAGTGGGAGAAACTGAAAATGAAAAATGAAAATGATAATGTAACGTTTGCAAAGACACTCTAAATTTTACCGCAATTCTTGCAAGATGTGCATCCGGTAGATTATTTTTTACATTGTTAGATTGGTACATTGCTAATTTGCTATCAGTCAAGGCGACTAGATCCATCAAAAGGTTTTAACTTAAGTTTGAGATGAAGCTGATGATTTGGTTATGTTGCAAACCACTATTAGTGTTACCGCAGTGTATGTTTTTATGATGTGTGCACCCGACTGGACAGGACATTTGTTATGTTGTTGGAGGAATGAAAATAAAATAAGAATACTGAAACAGAACATTTGACTAGATCTGTAACATAATCATAAAGAAGATGACGGACAGGTGTGTTGCTTACCCCTTCATATTCAAGAATCAGAATAAGTATGTCAACTTTTTTCTGAATAGTATATTTCAAAATGTCACAAGAAATTGCACCCCCAACTAAAATAAGGAGGGGGTTATTGGATCTTTGAATTTAATGGATTTAGAAATCCTTATAAGATTTGGAAATCCACATGGAATCCATGGATTTTAAAATCAAATAATATAGATTTTAAAATCAAATAATATGGATTTGAAAGTCTTAGAGAATAGAATTCAAAGTTATAAAATAAATAGAACTTATAAAAATAATCTTTTATGTAGCATTCTCAAGTGAATCAGTCCACATATTTGATGCTATTGTCTCTCTCCACTCATTGGCATATTCTCTTTGTTGTTCTTGGGTTGTAAGTACTTCAGCATTATCATCGTCATTAATTTCTTCGACAACTTCTTCTGCACTCTCGATTTCTTCTGGAAAAATATCCGTTCGACAAAACTTTTGCAGAAAATTATGTAAACCAACACATGCAAGTACAAGCTCTGTTTGTGTCTTATAAGGAAAAGGAGGTGCATGCTTAAAGATTGCAAATCGAGATTTGAAAATACCAAATATTCTTTCAACCACGTTCCTTACAGATGCATGACGATGGTTAAACAACTCTTTTGCATTCGCTGGTTGTGAATTTTGCCCAGAAAATTCTTGCAGATGATATCTGACACCACGATAAGGAGCTAAAAAGTTTCGACAATTTGGAAATCCACAATCTACTACATAAAACTTTCCTGAAGTACAATAATAATATACAGTCACTTGTCATGTTGAGAAAACATATTTACAATAGAAAGACATGTACATACCTTCTGGAACTGGAAGTCGATTAGTGTTCCTTGTCAAAGCATCATTTAATACTTTTGAGTCATGAGCTGAACCTTCCCATCCACTAAGCACATACATGAATTCAAGATCAAAATTATAAGCAGCCAACACCTTTGTCTTTTGTATGCAGCAATGCAAGGGGCACTCTAGACAAACTACCTTTAAGAAAGAAGCATAGAAGCAATACTAACAATGTAAGTGAACCATCAAGTCAATCTGAAGGTTCAATAGATGTCCATGCTGAGATGAATTCATTGACAACAGTAACTCATAAACTCTTCGATCTAATACAAGAAAGAGAAACAAGACAACAAAGAGAAGCTGAACAAAGAGAGGTCGAGAAGAAAAGAAATAATGTATGGGAAGCTATCAAAGAAGTTCCTAATTTGGAAGAAAACGTTTGTTACGATGCAGTCAAAGTGATTCACCAATTATGAATGAAAGAAGTCTTTGTTAGCATGTCCACTGATGAGCGTTATGGTTGGATTAAGCGTAATGTGATGGAGTGCTAATTATTATTAGGGTATCACCCTTTCTGCTTTCTCTTTATAAGTTGAATTGTTTTTATTAGGTGCTTCATGATTTTTTGTCTTCAAATATAATTATTAGGTGCTTCATGCACGATATTTACCTATTGTTAAGTTGAATCATGTTCGTGCATGAACACTCATGTTAAGTTGAATCATGTTCGTACGTATTGTTACGTATTGATATGTTCGTGCATGAACACTTTATGCTTTTTATTATTATCATGTCATTATTTCTTTCATTATTACGTATTGTGATTTTTTTTCCAAATCCACCCAAATAACTAGGTGGAGACCAAAGATTTCAATCTCTATATTTGTAAGTAAAACATATATTCAAATCCATCCAAATCCATTATGAAATCAAATCCATACTCAAATCTTTAATAATGAATAAAAGGTGATTTTAAATAGGATTTAGAATTCATAGAGCCAATAACATAGAATTTTAATAAAGATTTTAAAATGAATGATTGAATAACAAATGATTTAACTTGGATTTCTAAATCCATTAAAATTAAGGATCCAATAACCACAGACGGAGACCCAGGGTACTAAAACAAAATCTAAAGTAAGATGGGCTCCGCCTTCCCAAGGATGGTTAAAATGTAATTCAGATGGTGCATGGAGAGAAAACGATGTAAATTCTGGAACCGGATGGGTGCTTAGAGATAATAGTGGGAAGGTCTTGTGGATGGGAATGAGGGCTAAGAAGAGTTAACTCGGCTCTGGAAGCAGAGATAGAAGCTCTAAGAGAGGCTGTGAAATTTCTTGTCCGTCTCGATTATAGGAACGTAGTGTTTGAATCAGATTCACAAATTCTAGTATCTGCTTTGAATGAGGACAGGGACATGCCATCTATAGGCCCAATCATTGAGGATATCAAGTTTGCGCTTAAGCGTTTTGAGGGGGTGAGAATTGTGTTTACAGCTCGGGAAGGAAACAAAGTAGCGCATAAGATTGCAAGGGAGTCTCTTTCTCTTATGAATTATGATCCCAAATTGTATTCTTTGATGCCAGAGTGGATAAATTTGTATGTAGAACTAGACAAAGTGTAACAACTTAGTTGGTTAATATAAAGTTGTTTTTGAGTCAAAAAAAAAAAAAAAAATCAGATCATTAAGAAAAATGAGATAGCCACGAAGTAGCCACGGATAAAAATCATGGCTATGGCTCTGTTCTGTCTATATAAATATGAAGTAACCCTAGTTTCTTCTATCTTCTTCTTCTTTCTTTCTTTACCTGCCGCCTCCTCCGTTCTCACTGTCCGTCGACAAGCCACCTTCTGCACTGCACCAAGGTTTTCCCGCCGATCTCTCTCTCCCTTTCTGATTCAAACCCTTTTTTTCTAGTGTTATCTTGAAACTGGAACTTTCAATTGAAGGGCTTTTCGTGCGTTTCTTTTGAGTTTTGGTTCTTAAGCTTGTGAGGATGATTTAACAACAAGCATGATTTATTTACAAGTAATTGAAATTATAGATTCTTCGGTTACATATGTCATCAAACTGATTAGAGTTTTGGTTATGGTTTAAAATTTTATAATTTGTAGTTTCATATAGTACTTTTTTTTTCCTTCCAGAAGTTGCCAATATATAGTTTTCATATATAATTGTCAGAGTTAGTAAATGATTAGGAATATGATATTGGAATGTTAACACAACATTTTCTAGTTTTTATTACAGTTGATTAATTAGCGGATGTTTAGATATCTTTTGCAGATATGAATCGTCGAAGCGCTTCTCATAAAGCCACTCTTTTCTCACAAGGACCTCGTATGCCTCTCAGAGTGACTAGATCGGCTAGTTCTATTGATGCACAACAACCTCAACCCAACTTAGCAGCTTCGATAGATTCGCCTGCGAGGCGAAACATGCCACATCTCCATCCACATAAGCTTAATGGAAGTTTATGGTAAATAAATTTGTCTAAATCCAATATATGAGTTTTCATTATTAATTGTTATGTTTTTATGAATTCTTATTTGTTTCTTTTATGACAGGTTTGACGATGATGATTGCATCGACAAAGACATAACAGCAATATGGCAAGCGGATTTTTGGGGACAATGGTGGAACTATAATATGATCCCACAAAGTACTAAAGACGCTTGATGGTCTAGTTTTGTGGTATATCTTAAGTATTTTGGCACAATTTTTTTAGTTTACATAACTTTTGGAGTAAGTATTTGCATTACTAACTATAGCTTAATTTTTTTATTTTTTTTTTGCAGCAAAAGTATTATTGGGATAATGAGCACCACGACGAGGTTTTCGCTTGTTGGAAGCACTTGTCCGAGGAGTCGATGGGGAAACTATTTAGCAAGAGGAAGAGATCAGGGAAGAAACTCGATTACACTTGGGAGACAGAGGTGATGGTTAAGAAAAGCAAAACAGAATTGGAAAATCTCATTTTGGATAAAGAAGAACGTGTCATGCACCTTCAAGCAACGGCACACAAACAACTTGGCAAAATTGCTCATGAGATGGTAAATTATTATTTTTAAAACATTAAGTTCATATTTATTATTTTTAACCCCTTAATTTCTTTTTCTATGAAGGTTGAGACTGGTGAGAAATCATCACCAGCAACGGAATTAGTCCGGATGACCAACACCGAGAAAGATGGATCATTAGTCGACAAACGGGCAACTGTCCTCGTAACAGCGACCGACACTTTGGCTACCCAACAGTCTACTTCAAATGAATCAGATGCTGTTAGCGAAGCTGGATCGACGGCCACAGGACCTTCCCGCCATCAGCCCAACGTTGCACATTTGGTGGTAATCATTTCCAACCTAATCTCATTTTAACAATAATGTTCATTATATATCTATTTTACATTACTGAATAGGCACTTGTACATATATATATATATATATATATACTGAATGATTTTTTATTTTTAATGTTTTTGGTAGGCTGCTACTCCCTACAAAGTTGATATGAATAAGTTGGATAACACTGCTTACTATCAAAACTTAGACTTCGATATGAGGATGAGCAAGATTGAAGAAATAATGAGTTCGTTGAAGCTAGACTTGGGGACGTTGAAGCTAGACTTAGAGACGTTGAAGCTAGACGTAAAGGCCTTGAAGCAAGGCATAGACGCACTTTTACGAGTTTACGGAATAGATCCTGTTACCCTCCAGCCAATGGGGTCGCTTGCTACACCACCCGAGAACTCTATACCCACCACGGGTCCTACGCCATAAACGGGTCAACCTAACCCGAGGGAGGCAATCAACCTTGCAAACTATACCCACCACGGGTCATTTGTTACGTTTCTTCTAATCCTGACGACGGTGATATGAACCACTTTAAGTAGAACTTTTTTTCCTTTTCTGTGGAGGTAATTACTCTAAAACCACCTGAGACGAAAGGTTGGTTCACCTAAAGTCTTAAACCTTCGATTAAATTTCCTTTTTTTTTCTTCTGATAATCCCTTACTCGGTAATTAACTAAACGAATATGTATAATTGATTCCTTTTCTGAAGTTAATTACTCAAAAGTCAAAACCATCTGAGACGAACCAAGACCGGTTCAATTAAACTATATTTAATAGGTTAGTAATTATTAATTTTTTTTCATTTTATAGCTGAATTAGAACGCATATACAAACCAGCTAATAAACCAACAAAATCGAATTTGCATAGTTCTATTTGATACATTAGATTCTTTTATTGACTAATAATACTTCCGTTCACTTTGTAGAGGAACCTCTTCATTCACCCTCTCATCAAATAAGAAAAATAAAATCTGTATATATTATTGTAAAATTAAAATCTTAATCTGCTTTTTTATAAACTCAAACCAATATATAATTTCATTCTAATTGTAAAATCTAAACCTAACAATCTCATTTGTAAACCCAAACCGACATATAATTTCGTTTTAATTGTAAAATCTAAATTCTAGCCAGCTCATTTGTAAACTCAAACCGACATATAATTTCGTTTTAATTGTAAAATCTAAATCCTAGACACTTTATTTGTAAACCCAAACCGACATATAATTTTGTTTTAATTGTAAAATCTAAACTCTTGTTCTCATTTATAAACCTAAACCGATATATAAAAATCTAAACCAAGCCAATATTTAACTTTCCTTAAATAAAATTATACAGAATTTGTTTTTTAAATTTATTTTGTTTTTTTAATTTAATTTTTAACTGAAATATTAAATAGAACATTCTAATTGGTGAGAGAGAATGGGATAGATACATAGGTTCTCACCAAATGAGTATAATTAAGTTAAACCACATCAATTTATTGTTTAAGAATATGCAAACTCTCTATAACCGGTCCAGTTTGTACAAAGACAAGGTGTGAACATCACAGCATTCTCACCAAATGAGAATCAAAATGGTGATTTTCTTTTTTCTTGTAACTTCTATTATAGTTGAGTTTTAGAAATCTTCATGTAACGAATCAGATAAACCATGACATATAAATTTTAAAGGATCTCTTTGTTTTGTATCCTTTAATTATAATTCAAAGGAACTGGGTATCTTCAAACTTTGCAGACCAAAAATGAATATCCCATATCTAATTAAATGTCCCAAAAATGATGGTTTGAGGATTTATCAAATGTGTGAGTTTTTGGCAGTTTCCCTTAAAACAAATGTGTTCGTATGATCGTAACCCTGTGCCCAACAATGTTGTATAGCTTGGATCAAACCTTAACACTCACTCTGTAATTCATTTTCTACCTTATACCCCTTTTGTTTTCCTGCACATGAGCACATTAGTGAAAGAGACATCATAATTACATTTTATCCATCTTTTTCTCGGTCTGGTCCAATGTTGAATGCCTTGCTGCTGTATATTTTTTTCACATATACAAAAATTTCTACAGGGGGAACACGAGAGTTTCATAGAACAAAGAGAAATTTAATTTCATTGGGAAAGAGAGGCAATTTAGTGTAAAATACTCCGGTCCATGATACTCAAATTGCTAGTCCCCACTTTATTAATCCATGTAATTTTTAACTTAAAAATAATCTTTTACATATTCCCCTTCCTCCGCATCAACATCCACCTAAATAATATTCCCTCCGTTTCATAATATAAAATATTTTGAGTAAAACACACAGATTAAGAAAACACTACTTTATAAAAGTTCAACCAATCATAAACAAGACTCCATAATATAAAATATTAAACTAATCTAAAAATTGCATAGAAACTTGAAAACATTTTATATTTTGAAACACCAAATAAACCTCCAACATCCAATATATTGAAACAGAGGGAGTATTATATATACTTTTTGTATTAAAAATATTATTTTAAATATTTCATTGATTTTAAAAATTTATATATATACATATAGTCTTAGTATAACATGTTCTTATTATAAACACTATTCATCATGTAAATTTTTCAACATCCAATTTTAAAAATTGAAGTTATGTCGAATGCAGAATTTTTTTTTTTAACTTTTTATGATAAATTTCAAATTTTTATTTAATTTTGATAAATATCAAAATAAAATGTAAAACAGTATAATCTATTAATCCAAGTAAATAAATAAATAAATAAATAATTTATATACCAACATTTCTAACTGAGCGTGTTCCTCACCTTACCCCTCTCTTGTCTTCTTACCTCAACCAATGGTTACTCACTTAATTAGTTTATTATTGGGCTATTTTCTTTGTTTCTTTTTTTTTGTTTTGGCTATAAAGCAAATTCGTCATTTAAGTAAAATTTATTAAATTTTAAAATAGTAAAAACAATAATATAATTTTTAGTAAATAATAAAAATAATAACTACATAAAATGAATTAAGTAAAATAAATGAACATTTTATAATAGTAAAAATAACATTATGAAACTATTTTAGTAATAATGTTATTATTCAAATTTTAACAAAAACATGATCATATTTCAAAATTTAGAATGGGTTAATGAGTTTTAGAATAGAAGTAAGATTTTAATGTATGGTGGAGTAAAAAAACAATTTATGTAATTGTATTTACAAAATTCTAAACATAAAAATAAAATTAAAGTGAAACATTAGTTACTAAGAAACATATACTACAAAAATTTATTATGACATTTCACTTACAAAAAATAAAAGATTAATTACCCAACTCAAATTAAAAGTTTTGATCTAAAATGAAGACATTGTAAGGGTCACACTTTTTTGGAAAAACTATGAAAAAGAATGTTGAAAAAAATAATCCATCTGAAAATACAAAATCAATGGTCACAAAATATAGAAAACGTGATATGTAAATCATTACAAAAAAAGTGACATGTGATTTGTATAGCATATCTTAAGACATATTATCAAATGGAGCTACAATTCTATAACATGATAAAAAGAAAATATAAAACAAGCTTGAAATTTCATCAATTTTATCTTAAACTAAAACATTGGTAGAAACAACATATTTAAAGTACTCCATGTTTTTTGAGAAGGCAAAGCTGAGAATGTATCAAAAATTTAACATCTAAAAATAACATATGAGGTTTTAGAAAAATATTAAACTTAGATTAGTGAGCGGATATTCATTATCCGGTTTAATCGTTTCACCATGTAAGCATTCTTCACTTGGTCATAAATTCTATTATGGCAGGTGATGCACTTTGTAACACCCGTGAACCAAATTTTGTAATTTGGGGGTGGGTGTCGATCGACACCATGAGGTGTGTCGATCAACACCAACTTTTCTGGTTCGACCAGATTGTTTTAATTTGTCTATTTTAGGTCAGTTTGTTTTAAGTGGAATCCCTAAACAAAGTATTTAATGCAAAACTCGACCTAAGTCGTGAGTTTGGTTGTTGGTCGCCGCTTTTGGAGAGAAAAAGAGAGAAAAGAGAAGCGCTTGAGAATTTGGTGGTTTTTGGGGGCGGGGGGGGATTCTTGGCTTGTTTGGGAGATTGTTCCTGTGGAAGAGAGATCATGTCCTAGAGAAGAAGGAGAAGCTTCCTAAGGTGCTGGATTCGTTATTGTTGGATCAGAACTTTCTGCAAAAGAAGTGAGTGCATGACCATGGCTGATCTAAGCCTGAGATCTCTTCTATTTTGCTTGTTTGGTGTTGTTCTTGGTGTTTTCTTGTTTTTTGATTGCTTTGAGGTTCATGTTGGTTTCTGTGGCATTTGGGCGAGTTCTAGATTGATTGGAGATGAATTGGAATGGAGATTCGACGATCGGTTTCGAGCAGAACGCGTCTGTGGAGTTAGTGTCGATCAACACTAGGTGGGTGTCGGTCGACACCAAGTGGGGGTCAACACCAACTTGTCTGATGCGTGTTTTCCTGGTTTGTTGTGCTGTTTGTATTGATTAACATTAGAATCTCAGTTGCTTGTGTGTATAGCCTAGTATATGGGAGGATTGTTTCACTAAGTATTTATGATAATACTTACGCATCTCAATTGTTGTTTGTTGTGTGCAGGTATGAGACGTGGAATCATGGCGATGAGGAGGAGGATGATCTAGGGTCTCGGTTATTGTGGTGTGGTTATGTTGTTGATGTTGGAACCTTGGATAGAGTTATGCTAGGTTGTTAGATATAATGGATATGATTGTTATTGTATTGATGTATATATTTGATATGATTAATGTTATATGTTTTCCGCTGTGCATGTTATTGGATGTTGGTTTATTATTGGTATTGTGGTTGGATAGTAATGTGTGGGTTGTTGGTTTAATTAAGTAGTATGTGATGCTTAATTATATATTGTTATTATTTATTTTATTTTTTTATTTTTATAAAAAAAAAGGGACGGGTTGTTTCATTTTGGTATCAGAGCCCTTACGGTTATGAGATGGTTAAGTGGATTGTTTGCAGCTGTTTCAGAATTTAACTGGTGGAATTATTTTCCTGTTGATTGATGCATGATGTTGTGTGATGGAATTGATTATGAGTAGTTAGTCAATTTGCATATGGTATGGAGTCCTAGTATCATCCTTTCGAGCTTTCAATGAGATTCCACGGTAAGTTGTTTTCTGTGTTGTTAGTTGTGTAGTGTTTTAGCTTCCGTGCGCGAAGTGCAGTTGGCTATTGACAAGTTGTTGGAAAGTGGTTGCTAGGACATTGCGATGTTTTATACGGACTACGGGAGGTAGTTCTTATCGGAAAGTGCTTAGAGACGTCGAGACTTGTTTGCTCTAGGGACAGTGGGTTCTGAACAACTCATAGGGAGATGGTGGCTCTCCTTAGGGGATGGTGGTTCCCTTGTATACCGATAGCTTGATGGGTGGTGGGCCCTGGGAGCAGTAGAGGAGATGGTGGTTCTCCTGGGAGATTGATAGACAGGTTTTCATCCAGGGTATCAATTCCCTATGCAGTTGTAGTACAAAGGGTTATCAATCCAAATAGTTGTCTATTGCTAGCAGGAACGATATGATCAGAACAATACAAGTCAAGCCAAGCAGATAGGGTTTTGATCTAACAGTCCTAAATGAATGAAAGACAAAAATATAAACAAAGAAACCACACGACCTAAGCACTCGATGCAAGCAATCGAGTACAGGATCGTGTGGGGGGGGGATCGAGTAAGCAAATGTGATATGAACAGCTTGACGTATTACTCGATACAGGTTATCCTGTACCTGATCGGGTAAGTGATCGAGTAAGTAAAGAAAATGCAAGCAATTAAAATACGAAAGCTCCTAAGGATAGGGTAATCAAATCCTAAGTATTCTAAACCAGTACAGATGTCTTACATGCCTCAAGCAATTACTTCCTAGACAATGAATCTCTAAAACTATGCCACCACACTCTCGCACTAGCAACAATCAACCTTGATCAATTCCCACACTCTCGCACTAGCAATATGACCAAGCAGACATTAAGATCGATTCATTATTGTCAGTAAACTCAAACTCATCTAATCTCTTACTCAGAGTCAAGCAAACCTCTTACATTGGCTAATTCAAGCATCTCATCTACACCTCTCGATGGTAAAACGCCCTAGATCTAATCTCAACCTCTCGGTCTGTTGATAGCATTAAGAACACCAACCTAGAAGGAAATATATCAAAAATATACAATCAAACTAAGGCATCCTAACCGATCAAGAACACAAAATCATCTATCCCATCCCTAGAAACTTTACTACACTACTCAGACATAGCAACGAAAAGCAAAGTAACCAAAAAGAATGTAAATTGCATTGTATTAAACGGTAGAGATAGAGTAGAAAGAGTAAAAGATAGAAATCTAAGAAAAACTATAAAACCTATGACAGAAAATGTAAAAACAAAAGGGAAAATGTTTGAGTCGCTCAGTTCTCTCACAAAAGCTCTGGCTCTCTGGTTTGAGGGTCTGCAGCGTGCTTGTTTACAAGCTAGGACAGGAGGGGGTTTATATATGGAAACCCTTTTGACCTAGCTTCCTAGACCTGCCCGATGGTCTACTCGATGGGGTACACGAGGGTGAAGTCGGGTCACTCCTCGGGTTGTTCTTCATGCTCTCGGATCCTCCTTGATAGTGTTGGGGTTCGGACTTGTTCCTCCAGCTCGATGGGTCCTTCGGGTACCTGCTTGGGTTGTCCTTGTTTTTCCCCATTTTTGGCTCTTTAGCACCTGTTTTCATCCAAAACATGCAAATGCATAAATGCAACATCCTAAATGGTCTAAAAGTGAATTCCTACAGTTAATGACCTAAAAATGGTAAGTTAGAGGTATGAACAATACAAAATATAGACAGAAAAGGATGCTAAAACATATAAATTAGAGAGTTATCAGTCCTCTAGCAAGGAAGTAAGAGGGTGTGGTTTGAAAGTGGGGACTCATAACCTTAATATATTAAGCGAAAGATTCAAGCTATAGTCCTTAAAGATAGTTTAATGGTGCTAAGATCAATCAACATACTTACAAATATTTTTCTATGCTTATTACCATGCATCGATCTAGTTCAACCTCCAACTAAAGATAAAGAACATCTCTTTTACATTCAATTAAATGTTTGGCGAAATCTTGCAAATAGAAGGTGAATCAAGCTCAATCGGTTTCAAGGGTAAGGCTTTTTAGTGAGGTGGTTTCAAACAAATTCTTTGGGTGGTTTTTTCTCAAAAGAAGTAATGCTAGACAGTTGTGAAAACTATCTAAGACTGAGAACAATTTGGGCATACAAAGCTTAACTCTTGATGATCTACCCTTTTCTCATTCACTTTCTCTTTTTTTTTTTTTTTTTAAACCCCCTAGAATCAAACTACCCACATCCTTGATTTTAACTCTTTATTTTTTTTTTACTCCCTATGGTTTAAACTTTAAAACTTCTAGCTCTCTCTTTTTTTTTATCCTTTCTTTGCTAAACTTCTAATATGAATATATATATTTCTTTGTTCTTTCTTTCTATGAGACTATAGCAAGATCTTTTCTCTTTTATTTTTTTTTATTTTTTTTTATTTAGAGACTTAGAGCTAATTGATTCTAACCTTAGGGACTCTTTTTTTTTTTTATTCCACACCCCAACCCCAAATAAACATTCTAACCATCTATCTTTCAAAACCAAATCTTTTAGCTAGTTCGAATTCTAACTTAGCTAAATCAAGAGGCAGTTCTTTGTCGTTCTCAATACTCTCAAGGTTTCACAACCTATAACACAATGAAAGAGGCCTCACTCAACAATTCACAACAAGGTTTGAAAGAAAGGTTTGGGTTCATGGGTAGGACAAATGAATCGGGTTATACGAAAAGATTGTTCAAAATGAAGTGCTAACCCGAGTTTAGAGTTACCATGAGCAAGTATTCAAGTTCCATAAGCAAGACAATTAAAGTTCAAATTAAATCCAATAATATAGAGATGTTCTAATGTTCAAGCAAGTGGAGGAAGCATTCAAACGACACAAAGGATCTAAGCAAAGATTTTTATTTTTTTTCCCAAACATTGATCTAGCAACAATGAACTGTGATTAAGGGCTATAGCTTCAATCCTAAGGTTTGATTTTAAACAATGTGGTTTTAATCATTGTCCCTAAGATGCATATGCAACAATCCTATATGAAACAAACTAGACTCGATCCTAATATGTAAATGCAATTAAATGAACACTCCTTTTTTTTTTTTTTTTTTTTTTGAAAACAATTTTCAAATTTTTTGGGGTTTTTAATGCACATAGATGCAGACTCAAATGAATAAAACTAGCATGCAAAAATTTGAAATAATAAAAATAAGAAAATAAAACACAATATTAAATATATTCTAGGACCCTCCCCCAAACTTAAATTACACAGTCTCTGTGTAAATAAAAGTTGGAAAAAGAATCCAAGAATCACACAAAATGAATTAACTAAATGCAATGATATATACAAGGGTTGGATGAAATTGGTACTTCATGGGTTGGAGAAGAAGGAGGTTGCAGCAGCCTCCATACTCGCCAACGTGTAGCCAGGGTCATCTCTGGCTTCAACAGGTGCCGGTGTTTGCTTGTTAGAGAGCTCAGAAATGCGCACGGACGACTTACTCGGACCAGCATCTGAGGGGTTGATCGAGGGTGGGATCGTGTAGCTCATCGGGTAGGGCGCAAGGACTGAAGAGAGAAAACACTAAAAACAAGGAAATCATATTTACAGACCTGCCTTTGGGATTTCTTCCCAAGTGAGCTTGTTTATAGTCTCTAAGCTTGACTTTCAATTCATCTCAGACTGGCGTGGGATCGTCGAGATGCAGAGATGATTCCACCTCTGTGCTCTCATTTACCATGTATTTCTTCACTCTCTGCCCATTCACAGTAAATTCATTCTTATCTTTACCTAGCAGAGTGACCGCTCCATAGGGAAGAACTTCCTTAAGTTCGAAGGGTCCTGACCATCTTAACTTGAGCTTCCAGGGAACATCCAAAGCTTTGAGTTGAATAAAAGGACTTTGTCTCCAGCTTTTAAATCCTTGTGTCGGATCTTCTTGTCATGAAAAGCCTTTGTTCTTTCCTTGTAGATCCTCGAATTATAATAAACTTTCAGCCGTATCTCATCGAGTTCATGGAGATCCATTACTCTCTTTTCTTAGGCAGTCTTTATATCCAAATTCAGCAGCTTGGTCGCCCACATTGCTTTGTATTCAACCTCGACCGGAAAGTGACAGTATTTTCCATAAAGAATCTGGAAAGGTGTCCGCCCAATCGGTGTTTATAGGCAGTCCTATAAGCCCAAAGCGCATCATCTAGCTTGAATGCCCAATCCTTTTTTGTGATTCCCACGATTCGAGCTAATATCGCTTTGATCTGTTTGTTGCTCACTGCCACTTGTCCGCTGGTTTGTGGGTGATAAGCTGTCACGACTTTATGCTTGACTCTGTGCTTTTTCAACAAGCCATCGAAAACCCTGTTAATGAAGTGGGTTCCTCCATCACTGATCACTACTCTTGGGATTCCAAATCTAGGGAATATGATGCTTTTGAACATCTTTATTACGACCTTGTGATCGTTCGTCGGGCTGGCGATTGCTTCTACCCATTTCGAGACATAATCGACTGCCACTAGGATGTACATGTTTCCATTCGAGGGTGGGTTGGAAGGTCCCATGAAATCTATTCCCCAGACATCAAAAATTTCGACTTCTAAGATTGGCTGCTGAGGCATTTCATTTCGTCGACCTATGTTACCCAATTTCTGGCACGAATCACATTTTGCTATGAAGAGTTGTGCGTCCTTGAACATTGTTGGCCACCAAAGACCAGCTTGGAGTATCTTTTGGACTGTTTTGAAGGTGGCAAAATGTCCTCCATAGGCGGATCCATGACAGTGCTCCAGTACTCCTTGGACTTCCTCCTCTGCTATACATCGTCTGAACAGGCCATCCGTCCCTTTCTTGTAAAGATAAGGTTCGTCCCAGTAGTAGTTGTTGACATCCCTGAAGAACTTCTTCTTTCTTTGAGCGTCATAGTCCTTAGGAATTTCCCCGCACACCATGTAGTTCACGAAATCTGAGTACCATGGGAGCTTAGTCGACTCGATGGCCATGAACTCGATCGACCCGGTTGACTCAGAGATCGAGTAGGCTATCGTGTGTCCGATCATGTGGCTCATCTCTTCCAAGAAGACGATGTGCATCAGTCTTTCTTTGGGCATTGAGTCATCGATTGGGAGTGGATCTTCAATCCTCATTCTGGACAGATGGTCTGCTACCCCTTTTTCAATTCATTTTTTTATCCAGGATCTCTATGTCGAATTCTTGTAGAAGAAGGATCCATCTGAGGAGCCTAGGTTTGGTGTCCTCTTTTGAGTAAATGTACCGGAGGACGGCATGATCCGTGTAGACAATCACCTTAGAACCGACTAAGTAGCTTTTGAACTTCTCAAACGCGAAAACCACAGCAAGGAGTTCTTTTTCAGTTGTCGCATACCTCGTCTGGGCATCGTCAATGGTTCTGCTGGCATAGTAGATCACATGGAGCTTTTTATCTATTCTCTGACCTATTACCGCTCCCACAGCGTAGTCTGATGCGTCACACATAATCTCGAAGGGATGGTCCCAGTTAGGAGCTTGAACTATTGGTGCGCTCACCAAAGCATCCTTTATCTTGTTGAAGGCGTCTAAATAGTCTTTGTCGACCATAAACTCTGCTTCCTTGCAAAGTAGCCGCGTTAACGGTCGTGCGATCTTAGAGAAGTTTTCAATTAATCGCCTGTAGAACCCTGCGTGCCCTAAAAAGCTTCTGACATCTCTCACTGATTTAGTAGGTTGCAGCTGGACCATTACTTCGATCTTGGCCTTGTCGACCTCTATCCCCTTTTCCGAGATCTTGTGCCCCAAAACTATTCTCTCCTTTACCATAAAGTGGCACTTTTCCCAGTTTAACACTAGATTTGTTTCTTCGCACCTTTTCAGCACCTTGCAGAGGTTTGACAGACAAGAAGAGAAAGAAGCCCCATATACTGAAAATTCGTCCATGAAAACCTCCACCATTTCTTCTATCAAATCCGAGAAAATAGATGTCATGCAGCTTTAAAACGTTGCGGGGGAGTTGCACAAACCGAAAGGCATCCTCTTATAGGGCAAAGGTTCCATAAGGGCAGGTGAACGTTGTCTCCTCCTGGTCAGCAGGGTGTATTGGGATTTGGAAAAATCCACTACACCCATCAAGGAAACAGTAGTAAGGATGGTTAGCCAGTCGTTCCAGCATCTGGTCTATGAAAGGCAGGGGGAAATGATCCTTCCTCGAGGCTGCGTTAAGCTTCCTATAGTCTATACACATTCAATGACCAGTTATTGTCCTCGTGGGAGTTAGCTCATCTTTCTTGTTTTTGACGACAGTGAATCCTCCTTTCTTCGGAATGCAGTGCACTGGGGACACCCAAGTACTATCAGAAATAGGGTAGATAACTCCAGCATCGAGCAGCTTCAGAATTTCCTTTTTCACCACTTCTTTCAGGTTCGGATTTAGGCGACGCTGAGGAGCTACACTAGAGTACGATTCATTTTCAAGGTTTATCCGGTGGGTTCACAGATCAGGGGATATGCCCTTGATATCATCTAAAGTATAGCCTATTGCTCTCCTATAGGTTCTTAATTGAGTGCAAAGCAATTTCAATTCTTTTTCAGGCAGGCTAGAATTAACGGTTACTGGATAGGTTGAATTAGGTCCTAAGAAAGCGTACCGTAGCCCATCTGGAAGAGGTTTTAGTTCCACTTTAGGCGCCTTAGATGAGGACCAATCATCTGTGGTTTGGAGTTGCTGCTCGAGGTTGTGCTCGATCACTCTACTCGATGGGCCAATCGGGTCAATGTCCGGGTTGGTTGGTGTCGAGCAACTGCAGGACATGACGTAGGAGTTGACCACTGATTTTTCCAAGCTTCTACCGTCGAGCATCACTCCTTCTCTTTCAGCTTCCTTCATCTTCTCACTTAGCTCTGGTTCGATGACATCTAGATAAGTATCAAGCAACTCCTTGTAGAGCTCTGTTTCTTGATGTACGAATCCCTCCTTACAATCATTTGTCAGTGCTGTTTGTAAGCAATCCTCTATCGCAATCTCCTCAAATGCCTCCTCACGCAATTTTTCTAACTTTTCTATCCAGAAGTTTTGACCAGCTATTGTAGATTTTTTCATAGTTTCCCGAATGTCAAACTGCATAGTGAGGTCTTCCCCGAGCTTCAGATCGATCTTCTCGTTCCTCACATCAATCATTACCCCTGCGGTGGCTAAGAATGGTCGTCCTAAGACAAGCGGATCCCTTGGCTCCGCATCCATTTCCAAAACCACGAAGTCGGTTGGTACGTCTACTGACCCTATTTTGACCGGCAAGTCTTCCAAAACTCCGCTGACAACCTCATAGTTCGATCGGCCAGGACCAGTTGGATGTTGGTAGGCATGAATTTCTCGAACCCGAGATGTTTAGCTACAGTAATTGGCATCAAGCTGACTATGGTGGTTGGTAGGACATTGCGATGTTTTATGCGGACCACGGGAGGTAGTTCTTGTCGGAAAGTGCTTAGAGACGTCGAGACTTGTTTGCTCTAGGGACAGTGGGTTCTGAACAACTCATAGGGAGATGGTGGCTCTCCTTAGGGGATGGTGGTTCCCTTGTATACCGATAGCTTGAGGGGTGGTGGGCCCTGGGAGCAGTAGAGGAGATGGTGGTTCTCATGGGAGATTGATAGATAGGTTTTCACCCAGGGTATCAATTCCCTATGCAGTTGTAGTACAAAGGGTGATCAATCCAAATGGTTGTCTATTGTTAGCAGGAAGGATATGATCAGAACAATACAAGTCAAGCCAAGCAGATAGGGTTTTGATCTAACAGTCCTAAATGAATGAAAGACAAGAATATAAACAAAGAAACCACACGACCTAAACACTCGATTCAAGCAATCGAGTACATGATCATGTGGGGGGATCGAGTAAGCAAATGGGATATGAACAGCTTGAGGTATTACTCGATACAGGTTATCGTGTACCTGATCGGGTAAGTGATCGAGTAAGTAATGAAAATGCAAGCAATTAAAATACGAAAGCTCCTAAGGATGGGGTAATCAAATCCTAAGTATTCTAAACCAGTACAGATGCCTTACATGCCTCAAGCAATTATTTCCTAGAAAATGAATCTCTAAAACTTTGTCACCACGCTCTCGCACTAGCAACAATCAACCTTGATCAATTCCCACACTCTCGCACTAGCAATATGACCAAACAGACATTAAGATCGATTCATTATTGTCAGTAAACTCAAACTCATCTAATCTCTTACTCAGATTCAAGCAAACCTCTTGCATTGGCTAATTCAAGCATCTCATCTACACCTCTCGATGGTAAAACGCCCTAGATCTAATCTCAACCTCTCGGTCTGTTGATAGCATTAAGAACACCAACCTAGAAGGAAATCTATCAAAAATATACAATCAAACTAAGGCATCCTAACCGATCAAGAACACAAAATCATCTATCCCATCCCTAGAAACTTTACTACACTACTCAGACATAGCAACGTAAAGCAAAGCAACCAAAAAGAATGTAAATTGCATTGTATTAAACGGTAGAGATAGAGTAGAAAGAGTACAAAATAGAAATCTAAGAAAAACTATAAAACCTATGACAAAAAAAGTAAAAACAAAAGGGAAAATGTTTGAGTCGCTCAGTTCTCTCACAGAAGCTCTCGCTCTCGGGTTTGAGGGTCTGCGGCGTTCTCGTTTGAGAGCTAGGAGAGGAGGGGGTTTATATATGGAAACCCTTTTGAGCTAGCTTCCCAGACGTGCCCGATGGTCTACTCGATGGGGTACACGAGGGTGAAGTCGGGTTACTCCTCGGGTGGATCTTCGGGTTGTTTTTCATGCTCTCGGATCCTCCTCGATAGTGTTGGGGTTCGGACTTGTTCCTCCAGCTCGATGGCTCCTTCGGGTACATGCTCGGGTTGTCCTTGTTTTTCCCCATTTTTGGCTTTTTAGAACCTGTTTTCATCCAAAACATGCAAATGCAGAAATGCAACACCCTAAATGGTCTAAAAGTAAATTCCTACAGTTACTGACCTAAAAATGATAAGTAGAGGTATGAACAATGCAAAATATGGACAAAAAAAAGATGCTAAAAACATATAAATTAGAGAGTTATCAGAGATGCTGGTTCTCCGGAGGGGATGGTGGTTCCTTTGGTACCAAGATCTTAAGGGTGACGACCCAAGAGTGAGACGGTATGGCTCGAGGAATTTTGTCTGAGAGTGAGATCGGTATGGCTCAAAGGTCTTGACCTGAGAGTGGATGAGTTGGTGGCAAATAATGTCTAGGACATGAGGATAAGCATTGGGACCGGATATAGATGTAGGGGTTGATGGTGGTTCAATCTCGGGTTTAGGTGTTGACCAGTGGGGTCAGGACTTTGTTGACTGGTGGGGTCAGGATGGTCTGACCGGTGGGGTCAGGGTGTTATGGACAGTTGGGTCACGTGGGTGCGCGGGCTTTGGTAGCAGTTGCACGAAAAGCCTGGGTTGATGGTGTTCAGTCTGGCCGGAGAATGTGCGGGCCGTGGTGACGGTTGCACGGAGGTCCTTTATGGAGGGAAAAAGTTGCGGGATTCGAGGACGAATCCTTGTTGGTGGGGGAGAATTGTAACACCCGCGAAACAAATTGTGTGATTTGGGGGTGGGTGTCGATCGAAACCATTGGGTGTGTCGATCGACACCAGCTTTTCTGGTTTGACCAGATTGTTTTTATTTGTCGATTTTGGGTCGGTTTGGTTTAAATGGAATCCCTAAACCAAGTATTTAATGGAAAACTTGACCTAAGTCGTGATTTTGGTTGTTGGTCGCCGCTTTTGGAGAGAAAAAGAGAGAAAAGAGAAGCGCTTGAGAATTTGGTGGTTTTTGGGGGGAGATTCTTGGCTTGTTTGGGAGGTTGTTCATGTGGAAGAGAGATCCGGTGCTAGAAAGAAGGAGAAGCTTCCTAAGGTGTTGGATTCGTCGTTGTTGGATCAAAACGTTCTGCAAAAGAGGTGAGTGCATGACCATGGCTGATCTAAGCCTAAGATCTCTTCTGTTTTTCTTGTTTGGTGTTGTTCTTGGTATTTTCTTGTTTGTTTTGATTGCTTTGAGGTTCCTGGTTGTTCTTGTGGCCTTTGGGCGAGTTCTGGATGGATTGAAGATGGATTGGAATGGAGATTCGGCGATCGGCTTCGAGCAGAACGTGTCTGCGGAGTCGATGTCGATCGACACCAGGTGGGGGTCGGTCGACACCAAGTGGGAGTCAGTTTCGGTCGACACCACTCTGGTTTCGGTCGACACCAACTTGTTTTATGCGTGTATTCCTGATTGTTGTGTTGTTTGTATTGATTAACATTAGAATCTCAGTTGCTTGTGTGTATATCCTAGTATATGGGAGGATTGCTTCACTAAGTATTTATAATAATACTTACGCATCTCAATTGTTGTTTGTGGTGTGCAAGTATGAGACGTGAAATCATGACGATGAGGAAGAGGATGATCTAGGGTCTTAGTTATTGTGTTGTGGTTATGTTGTTGATGTTGGAACCTTGGATAGAGTTATGCTAGGTTGTTGGATAGAATGGATAGGATTGTTATTGTATTGATGTATATATTATGATTATTGTTATATGTTTTCCGCTGTGCATGTTATTGGATGTTGGTTTATTATTGGTATTGTGATTGGATAGTAATGTGTGGGTTGTTGGTTTAATTAAGTAGCATAGGATGCTTAATTATATATTGTTATTATTTAAAAAAAAAATCGGGTCGGGTTGTTTCACACTTGGACAATTCCGTTGTAGCGATATAGCACTAAAAATATTCATGAAACTTAGAATGTAATGTGGGATATCGATATTTTTAAATGATCTCTATAATTAGGTCAACGGTCAACATTTGACGTTAGAAACTTGAAAAAGATGTTTTCATGGGATAAATATGGAATGAACTCCTTTAGGGATAAAAGGTCAGAAAATTGTCAACAATATTGTTCGTTTTTTCAGTGAGGTTCTTAAATCATTTTTTGTTACTGCGTGATATATTTTTGATTTGCTAGAAAAACATTATTGCGATACTAAACAATATATGTTATATATAGATTAGTAAAATATGTATAGCATTTATATGGATTTATCTTTAAACTTCAAATGATTATATTTATATTCAATGATTCTTATTGATTAAAAATTTAAACTAAAATCCCACGCAAATAGATATAAAAAAGAAACATTATATTCAACAATATATATGTTGTATATCAATTAGTAAAGTAAGTTTAGTGGTTATATAGAATTATACTCAAAAATTTGAATGAATATATTTGAGCTCAAAAAATTTTATTGATAGAAAATATTTTAAATTAAAATCCCGCAAATGTGCAAGTACAAATTTAAGTTACTATATTAAGTATACCTTTATATAGTTATTGACTGGAATTTATGGCCTTCTATAGTTATGAAATTTCAGACATAGCCACACACACACAAAAAAAAAAACAAAAAAAAAAACATAAATAGCTATCTGCAATGAATTGAATAATGTACGTAAATGACATAAAGAGGATTTTGCAATTTTTTATAGGAAGATTTACATGGAGACACACTTTGTGTGAAACTTTGTTCATTGAACATACTTTGTGACTATTAGACACTTTTTTCCCAAATTTTCTACTGTTCACATTATTTGTTAGACCATTTTAGCCTCAAACATGTTTTCCACTTTTTTGCCAATTTCATCTCTTTCTTCCTCTTCTTCTTCCTCTCCATCAGTTTTTTTTTATTAATCTTTCTATTTTTCATGTCTAACTCGAAATTAGATCACCTCATATGAGTCATATCTGATTTAGGTGTGTTGTTGTTGTTATTTCTCCATTTTTTTGTCAATGAAAAGGAAATTACACTCATGCTTCCTTTTTTTGTTTTATACAATCTTCAGGAAAGAAGATCTAGAAACTTTCCTCGTATAATGTGAGTTCAATTCATTTTGTGGGTTTTTTTTCTGGATGTCGATTTTGTTTTCTAGTTTCTTAGTGCCATCAACAACCAATTCTCATATGTTACATTCTTAAAAAGCGCAAGTGAAAACGATAACAATAGAAAATGAATAGTAAATCTCTGGATTTCTCTTATTATTCCTTTTATTTTGTAGTAAAATGTTTTTTTAAATGTTTGGATTAAATATTATTAAGATTAAAAGAAAAGAAAAATAAAAAACTGGATTTCACATTGATTTGGTCTTTATCCAAGTCAAAGCTTGGTATTTGGAGTCTAAAAATAAATTAGAGATATAAAAACGGAAGTAATGCAGCATGTGTGAGAATGATATCATGGAGAGAAGGAGACGAATTGAGTATCTAGATATTCTCCATTTTTTTGTCGTGAAGATGTTCATGGGAGAGAGAGGGAAAGAGAGTGATGAAGATGATGAATCTGAAAAATTATGAAATTATAAAATAAAAGAAAAAGAAGAAGATATTGCTGTTAATAAAAGAAAAATAAAAAGATATTGTGAGGTTTGTTGAACTAGAGATGTGGTTAGAATGATATTTTGTGTTTTTAATTAAGTATTATGGTGTGCATAAAAAGAATTGGGTGGAAAAAATGTGGTTTAGTTAAAAGGTGTTTTTGACAATTCAGTGTAACAAAAGTGTGCTGTGGACAGAAAGTATACTACTATGATATTAAAGTTTCAAAAAGTATGATTTTTTTTCTTTGTTATATATGGAGCCATTTTGCTCAAGTTCTAACGAAACTTTACATTTTTTTTTCATACGAGATAATCAAGAAGTTGTTAAAAGACAATCCAAACATACAAATAAAATGGCTAGTCATTAATCAAAGCTACGGACCTGTTTGGTTTGATTACACATTACTCGGTTTGATGTGGTAAGATTAAGACACAAGACAAGATCATGATCAGTTTTTTTATTATCATTATTATATAATCTTCATGATATGTTTCTATTGCCTTTGCAGCTCAATGAATTCGTCTATATGTGAAACTTCAAGTTTATAAATTGGAAGAATTACTCACATGTCATATAAATTAGGTAATATTACCAAATATCATACAATTTTTTTTAGTACTATCATATTTTGGGTATATTTTATATACCCAACATGTCTTTATTGCATGTTATAGGAAAAAATGTAATTACAAAGCATGTCATTGCCACATCAAACAAAACACGTTGACATGTCAGAAATTGCTGAGTTGTATTAAATAATTCAGCCGTAAAATACTACAGCGGCAATGACGGCTAAGTTATGGTATGTTGCGGCTGATTTAAAAAAAATGGCTGAGTTATGAGCAAAAGGCTGACTTACGAGCATAATAGAGCTTGGAGAAATCTCTGACTTAATGAAATATGTCTCATTTATGAGAAAATGGCTGAGTTTCGAGCATAACCCAGCCGTAATTACGGCTGAGTTTTTATCCGAAGATTGATTTGGCTGAGTTAATACTTCGACACGGCTGAATTAACTTTCTATGGCTGGCTGAGTTATTAACAACGACTTACTTATGAGATATCGTTACGGCTGATTTACGTTTCGGTGTCATAAATCAGTCGTAATGAGCTGGATTATCGGAAAATTCAGTCATTTTACAACTGGCTTAGTAGCGAAAGATTAATTACTAGAATAACATAAAATTACGGCTGACTTATTAAAGGATACGGCTGAGTTAAAGATTTCCAGTTCAATTATGACATTAAACGACTGAATTTGGCTGACGGTTTTTTTTTTTTTTTTACTTTAATAGTATTTATGTTGCGACTGACTTATAATTTTATTTGATGGATGTTTAATTAGACTGATTTACATGTTCATTTGGTGGCTCCCTTACCACTTCGGATGCATCATTCCATGTCATCATCATCAAAGGAAATACAAAACGTCTTTTGGAGTCTTGTTCTTCACCTTGTTCAGAAGTGAAGGATTTACATGTTCTTCAACTTGTTCGCATCAACAGAGATATCCATAACTTCATTTTCCTCATTATTCTTATTTTCGTTCATGGATCCAGTTTCGGTAATTGTTGCTTCTGGTAAATGGATAAAGAAACACAAAATGTATTTAACACCGACGATAAAGAGTGTAGAGTTGTGCAGATAGATGCAGAAACAACGCACAACAAGCTTGTGAAGTTTGTTCTCGATGACTACGGATTGAACGCGTTGAGCCATCAGCTAAAGCTGAGCTACAGGTTTTCGAGCAAGGCTATGAAACATATGTCGCATGAAACTCCACCGGTTTATGTCTCCAATGAACGACAGTTGCAATTTTTTTTGGTAATATGGAAAATCGGTCAGCTACGTTACTGTGTGGAGTTTTTGATGAAAGAGTCTATCAAAATTAGTGGTAAGGACAGATCGAGAGGAAGGAGAAAATGACCAATCAGTTATGACTCAAAAGTAGAATATATATATATATATAAAGTGGACGGTAGGGGATTTGATGGTTTCTGTTATGATTATAGTAAAATCCAAGATGAAGAAAATGAAGAAGCAGATGACAAAGAAGATGATGATGAATTTTCAAGCCGATTTGATATTTTCGACGACTCCAATGGTGCTTCATTTGATGATGGTAATTTTTCTGTATACGGCGAGTCTTAGAAGAATGACAAAGATCCACCGACTCTGCCTCCTAAGAAGAGAAGAGAGCTCAGAACATTGAAATGGTCGAATTGACTGGGAACTCAGAGGCTTTAAGGTTGCAGTTTTCATCGCTAAAAATCGATGTAGGACAACGATACAGGAGCAAAGAAGAGTTCGAGAAACACGTGAAACTTCTTTCATCTAGGGATGGAATTGATTTTGATGTACCAGTATCAAATCCGACTACAATGATTTTGAAGTGTTGAGTTGATGGATGTCGTTGGAAAGTTTGTGCATCTAAACAAGGAGATGAGCTGGATTTTTATGTTTGTATATACGATTCGGAACACACATGTTCTGTGACGGAACTTTCTAATCGATCCCGGCAAGCAACATCTGATATTTTGGGTGCTCTTTACAGGGACTTTCTTGGTGACGTTGGTCCGACAGTTAAAACCTTGCGGCTAACTTTTTATATATAATGGCTAACATATCATTACGTTACGGCTAGGTTGTTAATACATTCTGGTTGACTTATCATTACATTACGACTGTGTTATTTATATTTCGGCTGATTTATTAATACATTTTGACTGACTTATTGATTGTTTACGGCTGACTTATAGGTTTGTGTCGACTGAGTTATTTATATATTATGGCTGATTTATTAATATGTTGGTGTGAAACGACCAACCTTTTTTTAAAAAAAAATAATAAATAATAAATATAATATAAAAAAAAATAAACTACAACTAGTGGTCCCATACCCACTAGCCACCTAACCATAATCACAACCAACAGCGGAATAACAATACCAATAAAATAATATCCAGTATAATTCCAACCATAAACCAATGAACCAGCAATCCTAAGCAACATTCTAGGACTCAACTCTAGCAACCTAACAAAAGCTAGACAACCAAGCGAACCACTAGAACATCCTCCTCTTCATTGCCTTGATTCCACAGTCACACTTTGCCTTTACCGTTAACTTTCTAATCCCTACGGTGAAAAGCAAGGTATATACGTCCAGAAGCTTCCCACAAAATTTCAGCACGATCAGATTATAGATGAAACCGCAATCGTCCCCGTAACACCCGCTGGTCTCAATCCGCGAATGAGACGAAACACCCCACGAAACTGCCAATATCTCCTAAAATATTAACCCAAATTCACTTCTGTAAAAAGGAGAGTGTACGAAAATCTCTTATCTACAACCCTACCAAAAATCAGTACCTTTCGAAACGATTTGACCAGTCGGATCCTCCTTCCCCCAAACTCTGACATTTCTGTCTCTCTCTTAACTCTAAGGAAAAAGCTTGATCTCCTTCTCTTTCTCCTTTGCACCAAATAACCCAACACTTAACTGTCTTTCTCTCCCTCTCTCAGATGAAAATGTCGACCAAAGCACAAAAGCAAGAGAGGAGGCGTGAGTTGAGAAAGAGATTAGGGCTTTTTGGTTTAATTAGATTAAACCAAGATTTAATTAAACCAAAATTAATTAAAAACCATTCTTTGGTTTACTCAACAAACTCAAACTCTATTCCCGGAACACGGATGTTACAATTCTCCCCCACCAAACTAGATTTGTCCTCGAATCTCGAACAACCATCAGCCAAGGACTCCCGTGCAACCGTCTCCACGGCCCGCGCTCCTCCGACCGATCTACAGAAGGTCACCTCTAGGCGATAGACTCACGCTCCAGGCGTCATTTGCTCTTGACTTTTTGGACTTTCCTTTACTCATAGGCCTAAACCTTGAGTTTTTATTGGCTCCTCATCAGACCTAAGTCTGCATGCCAAATGTTGGCTCCTCATCAGGCCGAAGCCCGCATGCCATAATATATAAGGAAAAGTCCAAACTCGTCTCTCGGGTTGCCACCCTACAGCGCGCCCCCGGATCGTCATCCGAAGTCGATATACCAACCATACTCCCGAGCCACAAAGTCTCTGAATATGGCAGTACTAGGATAACCTAAGTCCCCCAAGAGTCGCGAGCAAACGATTCTGAACACGTCTGAATCCTATCCATACAGGTTTCCTTCCCGTGGCTCGCGTAAAAACATCTCAATGTCCTACCAACCACATATTCCCTCACTGGAATACCTCATGACCACACAAGGATCATATACGCCACAAGGGCCGCCACAAAGGCCAAACAAAAATGTCCTAAAGAGGACCGCCACCAAGGCCAAACAAATGTCCTAAAGAGGACCGCCACCAAGGCCAAACAAATGTCCTAAAGAGGACCGCCACCAAGGCACTCTGGCTAAACAGCCCGCCACAAAGGCCATCTGTCCCGAAGGACCGTCACGAAGACCATCTGTCCCGAAGGACCGTCACATAGACACTCTGGCTAAACAGCCCGCCACAAAGGCCATCTGTCCCGAAGGACCGTCACAAAGACACTCTGGCTAAACAACCCGCCACAAAGGCCAAACAAACGTCCTAAAAAGGACCGCCACCAAGGCCACACAAATGTCCTAAAGAGGACCGTCACACACGGGCACACTGACTCAAAAGTCCGCCACTAAGGCCACACCCAAGCCCCCTTTAAGGCTCTCCACCGCTAAAATGGACAAATTCTAACTCCCATAAAACTTTCCATATTTAGCACTTTCCATCTTTGGAAAAACTTCTATTTCAGGAAACTTTCTTCCAAAACCCCGCCTCACAGAAACTTTGTACCCCGAACACCACCTCATCTTGTTACTGAGTCGCACAACCAACCACCCCAAGCGACCGAGTAACAAGAGAGATGGGCTGGAATACTCCATTCCCGCTCCAGCCACGGATACAGATGGGACCCGGCTAAACAAACTCAAGTCGCGGCTTGCTTTTCATACCACTTCTTGAACCTTGCCTTCATCTTTGCCTCAGGCTCCCAAGTCTGCTCCTCAACACCATCACAGTCCCAAAGGACTCTCATCAAAGGAATCTTCTTCTTCCGAAGTTCCTTGATCCTCCTCTCGAGAACCCTCACTGGTCTCGCCTCCAAAGTCATGTTAGGCTGAAGATCCTCAGGAATCTTAGCCAACACCTCCTCTCCCTCACGGAGACACTTCCGCAACATAGACACATGGAAAACCTTATGGAATGCACGCATCACCTCAGGTAACTCCAATCTATATGCCACTGGTCCAACCCGCTCAATCACTCTGAATGGACCCATATACCTCGGACTCAACTTAGTCTCTGACAATGACCTGTTCGGACCCCGCAACATGGCCATCTTGAGGTACACTCTGTCTCCTACCTGAAACTCAAGATCTCTCCTCCTCCTATCTGCATAACTCCTCTGCCTATCCTGAGCCTCCTTCATGTTCAGCTTGAGAACCCGAATCTTCTCTGAGGTCTCCTGAACAAAACTAGCACCAAACATGCTCCTCTCCCCCACCTGAGTCCAGCATAATGGTGTACGACATGGCCTCCCATACAAAGCCTCATAAGGAGCCATCTTAATACTAGCCTGATAGCTGTTGTTGTAAGCAAACTCTACCAGGTTCAGATGATCTGCCCAATGGCCACCCCAATCCAACACACACATCCTCAACAAATCCTCCAGCGTCTGGATCGTCCTCTCTGACTGTCCATCAGTCTGGGGATGATAAGCTGTACTCATATGCACCTTAGTGCCCATCTCTGCCTGAAATGCCTTCCAGAACACCGAAGTGAACTTAGAATCCCTATCAGACACAATGCTCGCTGGCACCCCATGCAACCTGACTATCTCCCTCACATACTTCTTAGCCAAGACCGCTGCTCCATCAGTCTTCTTAATGGCCAGAAAATGTGCTGACTTAGTCAACCGGTCCACAATGACCCAAATAGCATCAAAGGTCCGTGACACTGGCAATCCTACCACGAAATCCATAGTGATCATATCTCACTTCCACTCAGGAATGGGTAAACTCTTCAGTAACCCGCCAGGAACCTGATGCTCAGCCTTCACTAGCTGACATACGTCGCACCTCAAAACCCAACTAGCCACATCCTTCTTCATCCCGACCCAATGATAGTACCTCTTGAGGTCACGGTACATCTTGGTCGCTCCTGGATGAATGGATAACTTGCTCGCATGAGCCTCTCCCAGAATCTCCTGTCTCAACTCCTCATCCTTGGGCACACACACACGACCGTGCACCAAGATAGTACCATTATCTGAGACCTGATACTCGGAATCCACATCCTTAGAGGCATTCACTAGCCCCAAATCCTTCTCCTGAGCCAAACGCACCCTACTCAGAAGATCTGCTCTATCTACTGCTTCCAAACCCAACAGTTCCTGTGAAACAGCACACAAGCTCAAAGCACTGATCTCCCCTACTAGAGACTCCATCTCCTGCTCCTGAGCCGAAGCTACCCTCTTCCGACTCAGAGCATCTGCAACCGTGTTAGCCTTACCAGGATGATAGGCTATCTCCAAATCATAATCCGCCACAAGCTCCATCCACCGCCTCTGTCTCAAATTCAACTCATGCTGAGTGAATATATACTTCAGACTCTTATGATCTGTAAATACCTGTACCTTCGCACCATAAAGATAAGATCTCCAAATCTTCAGGGCAAAAACTACAGCACCCATCTCCAAATCATGAGTAGGATAGTTGCCTTCATGCACCCGCAACTGCCGTGATGCATAGGCAATTACCTTCCCATGCTGCATCAGAACACACCCCAAGCCAACTCTAGATGCATATGTATAAACCACATAGGGTTCTCCCTGCTCAGGCAAAGCCAACACTGGCGCAGTAGTCAACATCTCCTTCAGGCTTGCAAAGCCTTCCTCACACTCTTAGGACCAGACAAAAGGAACATCCTTCCCTGTCAACTTAGTCATAGGACGTGCTTTGCTTGCAAACCTCTGCACAAATCTCCTGTAGTAACCTGCCAGTCCAAGAAAACTCCTGATCTCTGTGGCATTCTGCGGTCTAGGCCAATACTAATAGCTTGAATCTTCTCTGGATCTACAGAAACCCCCTCTGCAGAAACAATGTGACCCAGAAAGCCCATCTCACGCTGCCAAAAACTACACTTGCTCAACTTGGCAAACAGCTTCTGCTCCCGCAGCTTCTCCATAACTGCCCTCAAATGCACTGCATGCTCCTCAGGACTCTTAGAATAAACCAGGATATCGTCGATGAAAATGATGACAGATACATCCAGAAACTGCTGAAACACACTGTTCATCAATCTCATAAACGCTGCTGGCGCGTTAGTCAAACCAAAAGGCATCACTACAAACTCATAGTGCCCATATCTCGTCCTGAAAGCAGTCTTCCTCACATCTGCCTCATCTATCGGTATCTGATGATAACCCGATGCCAGATCTACCTTGGAGAACCAAATAGCACCCCTCAACTGATCCAACAACTCATCGATCCTAGGAAGCGGGTACTTGTTCTTCATAGTGACCCGGTTCAAACCCCGATAATCAATGCACAACCGGAAACTCCCATCCTTCTTCTTGACATATAACATTGGCGCTCCCCACAATGATACATTAGGACGGTTGAATCCCTTACTCAACAAATCCTCTAGCTGCTTCTTCAGCTCTGCCAAACAAACACTCAAGTATGCCGACATCAACTCGAAGCCACCTGAATGTCAACCCTCTTGTTCGTCCAAGAACCTCTAGTAACTTGTCTCTTAGGGAAAACTTCCACAAGATAGATTAATCCAAAATTAGCTTTCCGCTTAGCTATTCTCCACAACAAATCATCAATACGAGCGTAATAAAACAAACAAGTACCATACGTTCGCATATTCCGATTCATTGTATCAAATGCTTTGCAGACCGCCAACTTAACCTACTTGACTTGTTTCCCCCCAGCAAGCTTACCAAAACCTTAAATCTAGTAACCTTGTCCATCTCCAATATACTTCATCCACCATCGTCGCAACGATTAGTTTATCCTGCCATGAAGGTTTCTCATGAATATTATGTACCTGGCAACCATGCCCTTGCCGGCTCATACCTTCTGCAGCTCTTCTTCCCGGGACTCCAGAACCACCGACCACTCAATCCTAGCACATCAGCCACACATTCTTGACCGCTCTGGTCATAAAACCCTGGCCCACTGGCCAACATAATCCTAAAATCCAAGATTAAACCACCATCACTCTCGAGGTCTACATTCCGTCGTTATGTTTATACTCATGTTCTATACATTGCTTGCTCCCAACTCTGTCACTCTTAGGTCGCAACCTTCGAGTCATACCGATCACACTCTCAAACCAGCGTCTTCGACTTATACCGTCTCACTCTTGGACCACAATCCTCAAGATCTCGATATCAGGGGAACTACTCATCCCCTCAGGAGAACAACATCCCCTCTGCCACTCTCAGAGCCCTCAGCCCCTCGAGCTATCGGTATTCTGGGGAATCACCATCCCCTCAGGAGCAACAATCCTTAACGACTATAAACATCTCTCGACACAAGTACCTCCTGTGGTCTGAGTATAACATTGCAATGTAACACCTGCCCACTTAACTTATAACATCCAACTGGATTAACCACCAAGCAGAGAAATATCTGCTCCAACTGCATATGTCCACCTATCCGCCTCTCTAGGCCCGATACCCCTTGAGAATAATCTTATACCGGTCATCTACAACTACTCATCCTCTTAACATAAGATGGAAACTCCTCAACATCCGCAGCCCTCGGCTGCACCCCACCACATGCGGTACAACTGGAGCCTGCACTGGTACCCCTCTCGGTAACCGCTCCAACAGCACGCCAATAGATCCGCCAAGCGATCATCTCGACCCTGGGCTCCACCTGCTGCAACCCCACACTTGAGTTCCAGCACCCCCGACATTCACACCGGCTAACCCTCTCTGGTCCCTCCTGATACGCTTGCGACCCTCTGACGTACCTCATCGTGCAACTCTGGACCACACCCTCGCTGGCCTCGGGACCCGCCCGACCAACAACTCAAACACCTTTAACCACTGCACTTCCAAGAACAGAGGCTAACAAGCATAAAAAAAAATCAATACCACACAAAGAAACATAACAATAACTCACCGTGAAATCTCATTGAAGGCTCGAAGAGGATGTTCTAGGACTCCATGCCACACACAATTGACTAACTCACATAATCAATCAAGACATGCAATCCCAAACATCTACAGCAGAAACCTAGTGAACCCAAACCTAGAACCGTAAGGGCTCTGATACCAAAATGAAACGACCAACCTTTTTTTAAAAAAAATAATAAATAATAAATATTATATAAAAAAAAATAAACTACAACTAGTGGTCCCATACCCACTAGCCACCTAACCATAATCACAACCAACAGCGGAATAACAATACCAATAAAATAATATCCAGTATAATTCCAACCATAAACCAATGAACCAGCAATCCTAAGCAACATTCTAGGACTCAACTCTAGCAACCTAACAAAAGCTAGAAAACCAAGCGAACCACTAGAACATCCTCCTCTTCATTGCCTTGATTCCACGGTCACACTTTGCCTTTACCGTTAACTTTCTAATCCCTCCGGTGAAAAGCAAGGTATATACGTCCAGAAGCTTCCCACAAAATTTCAGCACGATCAGATTATAGATGAAACCGCAATCGTCCCCGTAACACCCGCTGGTCTCAATCCGCGAATGAGACGAAACACCCCACGAGACTGCCAATATCTCCTAAAATATTAACCCAAATTCACTTCTGTAAAAAGAAGAGTGTACGAAAATCTCTTATCTACAACCCTACCAAAAATCAGTACCTTTCGAAACGATTTGACCAGTCGGATCCTCCTTCCCCCAAACTCTGACAGTTCTGTCTCTCTCTTAACTCTAAGGAAAAAGCTTGATCTCCTTCTCTTTCTCCTTTGCACCAAATAACCCAACACTTAACTGTCTTTCTCTCCCTCTCTCAGATGAAAATGTCGACCAAAGCACAAAAGCAAGAGAGGAGGCGTGAGTTGAGAAAGAGATTAGGGCTTTTTGGTTTAATTAGATTAAACCAAGATTTAATTAAACCAAAATTAATTAAAAACCACTCTTTGGTTTACTCAACAAACTCAAACTCTATTCCCGGAACACGGATGTTACATGGTGTCAACAGATGGATTATTGGTAGTCATATCGGACGCTGCTGTTTGTAAAGCAGATCGATCAGGAAACTCCTGAGAGTAGTTTTTATGAATTGCCTCCTTACCTATACATGATAAGATGGACAAATCCAGGTACGGTCACACGTCTTCAAATAGATGATGAAGGAAGATTCAAATATGAAGCGCTAGAGAAAAATTTCGAGAGCTTGACCAAGTATCTGTGAGCTTAGTTAAGTTCGGTTTTTTATTTGGGATTCTCCATTTCTTTAGTTAATGAACTTCCTTGTTGTTTTTGATATGAGCTTTTGATGTAATGGTGTTTTAGTAATCTATGATCATCTTGAATATAACTCAGCCATGTTGTTAGCATAACTCGGTCATGTTGCTATAAATCAGCCGTAACTTTACTATAACTCAACCTGAAACAGGTAATCAAATAACTGACCCAACCACCAGAAGAGAAACCAAATCTTGGTTATATTCGGCTACTTTTTGCTTATAGTTTGTTAATTTGGTAGATTTGGTAGATTTTAATATAATTTATGTCACTTATTGTTATTGATTCAACTAACTGAACCGAAACTAAATGGTTAACCGAATGCCCATAATGTTACTCATTTGAACCCTAAACCCTAACCCCTAAATGTCATATCAGAATATTTTGCACATTCATGTAATTAAACCACTTTAATAAGATGTAATTAACATTTTTATTCACTTTACCAAATAATGATCATGAAATTAGCTCATTATTAGTACCTTTTAAAACTTAGTCAACAAAACCATATATCTCAAGTCCTAGACTTAGCTTTCATCACTAGACAGTTGATCAATATATTGTAAGTGTGAAATTTTTATTTTACTATAAATCTTAACATTATTATAACCAATAATAATGTTAATATACAAATGTCCCTCTAAATTTAAATTTAGGGGATTTTCAAAAATACCCCTTTTCTATGTCACTTTTCAAAAATACCCTTTCATAGAGTTCATTTTCAAAAATGCCTCTTTTTAATATATAAAATGATTAAATTCTAAACCATAAACCCTAAATACTAAACCCTATCTCCTAAAAACTATATCCTAAATATAAAATAAATAACCCAAACCTAAAAAAGAAATATAAAGATTAATTTAACGTATTGTAATTGTGTAAAAGAGGGTAAAAATGAAAATTTTCAAAAAAGGGTATTTTGAAAAGGGGTATCTCAAAAAGAGTATTTATAACAAATTCTCTTTAAATATTGAGTTATAACAATGTTAATATAAAAAGGTCTCATAAATCTTATAAGTCAATAACTCAGCAGTGTCATATTGTTCATTATCAATAATTTAAAATTTTGAATTATTTTGAATAAGAATTTGTTAAGAAATATTAATTTATGAATTTATTATGCGTGTGCGTGTAACACCATAATTATTGTTTGCTTTTTTCCCAACAATATTTTTTGTAATCTCAAGATGGTATATCACAAATTAATATTTCTGATTTTGTAACTCAGCCGTAACACAATTGTTATATAAGTAAATCAACCGTAACACTATTGTTGATATTAGCAAATCAGCCGTAAAACCGTTTTTGATATTAGCAAATCAGCCGTAACTTAACTATAAATCAGCCAGAAACGATGATGTTCGAAATCCAAATATTTCACCAACGACAACATAATATTTCTACCAAGAAAAAAAAGGACAACATAATGCATCATGTAAACTGTGCAAGCACATCACATCGTAGAATTCTGCTCTCATCTTAACCCGTGGAGCCTGGATATTTTGATCACATATGCCATCGAAAGTTAAACCAAGCGCTAGACATTTGACAAACTCTAAAGCGTACACGCCATAGTCCACAACCTGTACATTTTGAAGGAGTTTGGAGACACTCTTCCTTCTGTAAATAAACTGATTGAAGCTAGGTAAACTGATTGAAGCCATCACAAACCAGGATTCAGCCATAAATAAAACAATAACTCAACCACTAATAACCCATACCTCAGCCATCACAAACCATAACTCACCCATCAATAAACAAGAACTCAACCACTAATAAATCATACCTCAGCCATCATTAAAAACATAACTCAGCCAGTAACTATCATAACACAATCAAAACCTTACCTCACCATGTGCTCTGATATCTTCAGCAATGGCCGATTCCATTGTTGAACATGTACGGTTTCCATCCAATCGAAGCAACGGTATCTCATCATTATTGACTATGTTCCCAAATCGCTTTCCAAAGCATTTGACTGAATCATATGCCCAAGCCTGTAACACAGGTACCATACCACTAATGGTGTACGAATTTCCTATAAGCCTCAACATCTTTATAGAATCAACAAGAGCTTAATTAAAATGCTGACCGACCCCATGGACTTCACAGCTTCATCATCAAAAATTCTTTTTGCACTTTCAAATGGTATACTAGAGTTATGATGCAAGCCATAAAGTCCAATGGCTTAAAGAATCAACAGCCCCAACCATTTACGGTATTCAGGACACCATCCCCAGCACAATGATATTCCTGCCTTGGGTTCATCTAATTTTGGACCTTATCTTTGAAGAATGTTTTGTAGTCAGCTTCAGGTTCAAACTTTTATGTAGGCATTGGGTATGTGTTTAACCGCGTGATATGACCAAATTCATTCAAGCCAAACCTGATAGGTTGACCACTAACAAGACACCAAATCTCCTTCTTATGTATTCTTAACTGTCTATATAGTAGAAAATGTACAGTCTTACCAGACCACACGAATTGGCTATCAGCTAGCTTAGCAATTATTCTAGTAGGTACCTTCTTCATTTCATCTCATGCATCATGGTACTATTGATTCTCTAATCCCAGGGAAATCTCCCATCGTAAAATTGTTATCAATGAGTTTATTCTCTAGAATAAACTCTTCTTCTGCGTAAAGTCTTAGAGGGTAATCCCTTGCTTGTTCTTCAGAAATAACCTTAGCCATCTAATAAATATAATTCAGCCGTGAAGTATAAAATAAATCAGCCGCAACAAGAGAGAGAGAAAGGGGAGAGAGAGAGAGAGAGAGAGAGAGAGAGAGAGAGAGAGAGAGAGAGAGAGAGAGAGAGAGAGAGAGAGAGAGAGAGAGAGAGAGAGAGAGAGAGAGAGAGAGAATTAGGTTTAGCGATGGAATTGACAAAATCGTTGGAAGATAGAGATGAGAATTAGGGTTTAGTGACGGAATCGCCGAGACAGAGAGATAGTTTTTTTTCGATAATGAAGTGAATAGTTTGCTGATGTGTATTTAAAAAAAAAATATTGTTGAAATTAAAAATAAAAAATTAACTCAGTGTGTTAATTTATAATTACACCTATAATACTAAATATATAAGTAACTAGAACTTGTACCCGCGTAAGCGCGAGATTTTGATTTAAAATTTTTTCAATTAATATCAATTCTTGAGTTTGAATATAATCATTCAAAGTTTCGAGGGTAAATCGTTATAAATACATGTCATGTGGTAATATTAGGATAAATAAATGATATTGATGACTACTTCAAGATCTTTTATCATTAAGAGAGTTTATTTCTCATCTATATTTTATTAAAACATTTTTTAAAAGTTTTGATGCTGATTCATTTGTTAATCTAATTGTATATATTATTTATGATTAGATGTTGATACTAACATAACATTATTCTGTATAAATTTGAATATACGGAATCTCATGAATATTGCTTAGCGTAAAGGTAAAACATAATATCATATCGTTATAACATCTTTACCGAGCTTGCTTTACCCATCAAAGTAATTGCAATGTCCCATAAAAAAATCAATTCATGAATATGCCTATCTTATCCTACTTTTCATGATTATATGGTTAAACTGTTAAACCCGACTTGGAATGATAATCTATTTAATAATGTATGTCATTTATTTTTCAACAAACTCATTTGTTTCACACAATTAATGAGTTGTCAGAGTTTTTAATTTATTCATGTGTAGTTGTGTATTATTATCTTTTCAAGTTTTATTAATTTATTTTCAAACACTTTTAACTATAATTCTTTCGTCATTATTGATAATGGACTCTTTTTAAAATCTAATTTTTTTTACTTTCTATTGGCTCACATATAACACATATTAGACTGTCAAATGATTTTCAAGATAAATTATAACTATATTTTTTTAATTACTATCTTTCAATACTTAAATTTGGATTAAAAGCATTTGATTCAATTTATGAAATATCAAATTTGTTTTCCTTTTTGATCATGTTATAAAATAATATTTCACTTTTAATTTTATTTTTTCTGTTTAAAATCTTATAAATAAAACTACAGAATTTTTTTTATTCTACCATAATTTTAAATTTTACTTCCATTCTAAAACTCAATAATATATAATTACATTTAAAAAATATTCTACTATAAATTTAAATTTTACTTTTATTCTAAAACTCAATAATACACAATTACATAATTTTTTATTCTACCATAAATTTAAAATTTACTTACATTCTAAAACTCAATAATACATTTGAAATTTTAAATTATGATGAGTTTAATAGAAAATTTTATAGTATTTTTTTCTTATTTTAATATTTTATTTATTTTACATAATTTTTTTTATTATTTAAACTTTCTATTTATTATAATTAACATAAATATGCACTAAATATTGCTTAGGTGGATGTTTTTGTAGTTAGAAATGATGATATATAATTACAAGTCAATGGAGATTCTAGTCATAGTTCTTGTCTTCTTGATCTAGGAAAATATTTTATTTGTCTCTTACAATTATGTGTCTTAACCATATGATGCACATATATGTAAAAGAACTAAGCATAAACGATACATGAAAAAAAAAATGGCATAAACTGAACACTCCTCGAATCGAGTCCCGCTTCCTATGAATGTAGGAATTTGGCTAATGGGCTGGCCAGTTGTGGCCCAATGGTTTACAAAAAAAAAAAAACGATACATGAAAGAAAGTTAGGTACGAATAGATAATAATATTATTCCAAATTCAGTGTTTTACTTCATATATATCCGGTAGATGCTCTATTCTTTTTCTTTTTATACCTTTTTTTGTTTGGTTGAATAATAAAATTAGAGTCTCGTTAATCCCTATTTTGTTTGCTCCTTGCTTAATGCTTTTTTGAATTATGATCGAGGGGTAGATGTTCTCTATAGATAGAATATTTGATTTTGGGAACAACATAATTAACCATTACAAACGAACCCGTTGCACTGGTGACAGAAGACATGAAAGGATGTGTGAAATTTTAGAGGAGTGGAGAAATTAAAGTTGAATGGTATGCATTATAACATCGGATGGTGAAACGACATGGATCGAGGGTTAAGGAGGAGAGAAACGTGTAAAGGTGGACCGTCCTTCACATTGTCGTCGCTAAACTTTATCAGGTTGAATCAATATGATTTATATATAGTGTTGGGTCTACAGACTTTGGATGAAATAGTGTTGGGCCTACAGAATTTGGATGAAATCTAATAGATCAGTTTATCATTTTTGTAATTGTTTAAAGGGCTTATTAAAATCTGTAAAACCCATAAAATTAAAGAAAAAGAAGCTGATGTGGCAGCACCAAGAGTTAGTAAAGTTAACTTTATATATATACTAGAATTTGTACCCGCGCACGCAGGAAATTTTAATTTAATATATTTTTATCAATAGAAATTGTTGAGCTCAAATATAATCATTTCTATTTTTGAGTATAAATCTATATAAATACTAAACTTACTTTACTTAGTGATATAAAACATATATATCTTTAAAGATAATATTTCTTTGTTATATCTATTTGCGATTTTACGTGGGATTTTAGTTAAAATTTTTATCAATAAGAATAATTTAATATGAATATAATTTGAAGATTAAAAGATAAATCTATATAAATGTCGTACTTATTTTACTAATCTATATATAACATATATTGTCTAGTGTCGCAATAATATTGTCAACAATCTTCTGACCTTTTATCTTTAAAAGAGTTCATTCCATATTCATAATTTTAAAAGTTCTAACGTCAATATCGATCGTTGACCTAATTATAGAGACCATTTAAATATATTGATATCCTACATTAAATGTGAATATACAAAGTTTCATGAACAGTTTGAGTGATATGTTGCAACAATGAGGTTGTCAAATGCATCATCTGTCATAATAGAATTTCCGACTAAGTCAAGACTGCTTAAATGATGAAACATTTAAACCCCACAATGAATATCTATTCACTACCCCAAATTACATATTTTTCTAAAATCTCATATGTTATTTGCAGATGTTAATTTTGTGATGCCACTCAGCTTCGTCTTCTCAAAAAAATCATAGTGTACTTTAAATATGTTGTTTTTGCCAATGTTTTGGGTTAAAAGCATTTGATAATATATATATATATATATATATATATATATATATATATAAGTTATACTTGTTATAGATATTTTATATCATGTTATAAAATTGTAGCTCCAGTTGATTTATACCTTACATAAATCACATGCCACTTTTTTTAACGGCTTACATATCATTTTTTCTATATTTCCTAACAATTGATTTTGTTTTTTTAGATAGATTATTTTTTCAAATTCTTTTTCATTGTTTTCCCAAAAAAATGTGTGCCCTTTACAATATCTTTATTCTAGATCGAAACTTTTAAGTTAAATTAAGTTAAGTAATTAATTTTTTCTTTCTTATAAGTAAAATTTAATAATAAATGTTTATGGTATATGTTTCTTAGAAACTAATGTTTTACTTCGATTTTATTTTCATGTTTAGATTTTTATAAATACAATTACATAACTTGTTTTTTTACTCCACAATGCATTGAAATCTTACTAACATTATAAAACTCATTAACCCATTCTAAATTTTGGAATAATCATTTTTTGTTATAATTTTAATAATAACATTATTACTAAAACAAATTTATATTATTATTTTTACTATTTTAAAATTTTCAATTATTTTACTTAATTCATTTTTAGATAGTTATTATTTTTATTATTTATTAAAAATTTATATTATTGTTTATACTATTTTAAAATTTAATTAATTTTAGTTAATTCGTTTTTATTTATTTTTAATTATTATTAATTATAAGTAATAAATATGCAATGAATGAATATTAAAAATAGTATTTGTTTATGCAAAAATAAAAAATTGATTAGGTGAATGCTGATGTGGAGGAAGGAGAAGTGAGCAAAGTTAACTTTATATATATAGATAAAAATTTTACAAATATATAGAGGGGGTATTCAAATGAGGAATCTGGAAGATTTTGGGTTTCTATTAAAATCAACTGTTATTCAACTTATCATTTTCAAATCACTTCCCAAATCCAATGTTATTCAATTTTGAATTTCTATAAAATCATTCAAAATCATTCACAACATCTTGTTATTCAATCAATAATTTCTCAAAATCATATAGAATCAGCTGTTATTCAAAATCTAACTTTTTTTTAATAGAAAATCAAAACACAGATTTTAGGAGACTTTGAATACATATTTATGAGAAATCCAATAGAAAAAATCACACTTTATGAGGTATTATTTTGAAAGATCTGTTTTTTGAAAAACAAATAGTCAAAACATGTCCCTCTGTGGCGTCATGATGGACATACGTATAAGACTTCCTTCTCGTCCCCACATACTTGGAACTTCCTGCAACAATCACGGCACTAGGTATTACGGCATAGCACAGTTTGGTTTCCGGAGAGAGTCCCACGCTTTTCTTTCATAGTATGGCTTGCGATTAAGGATTGTAAGTCCCCACAAATGTGTTTGCTAAACTGCTGTGTTTGTCATAACGGTACTCACACCAAAGTCAGTTATTGACTTCTCCTCTGTGGTTGATCAACAGATTTGATGGTTTCAAGTCACGGTGGATGATATGCCTATCATGATGAAGATAGATCAGTCCTTGGATCACCTGTATTATCAGATTCAAGAAAATCACATCAATCAACCGATACAAGAAAGTATGGTATTTAGTGTTTCCCGTGTTGCTTACTTGTCTAAAGATGGCAGAAATATATGACTCAGGGATGGCTTTAACTGATTTGAGAAAGTCTGCTAGAGATCCTCCGTCCATGTACTCCATAATAAGTGAGATTGCGCCATTGTCGTTAAATGATTGGTACGAGGTAACAAGATATGGACATTGTGACAATTGAGTTATTTTCAACTCTAGTGCAATTGACTTGCGGATTAATTCATCGACGTTAAGTTGAAAGACGTAATTATATAGCATAAGAGTCATGCAAGAAAGAGAACAATAAAACATAAAGTGCGTAGTGAAAAGGCAATTGAGAAAAACACGAGAAACAATAGCATATACCATTAGAAAAAACCCAACTTTAAATGGATTTATAAAAAAAAAAAAAGAAATACCCTAAAATAGCACTAAACCAAGTTTTAAGGACAATTATAGCACACATTTCATTACTTTCCAAAATTAGCATTATTTAACACATTAAAATATTTAAAATTAATTTTTAGAATTTTTTTTTTTATGTTTGGGTTCTCAATTTCACATTTAGGGTATAGTTTTGAGGGATAGGGCTTAGTATTTCGAATTTAGGATTTAATTTTAGAACATTAATTGGTGCTATTTTTGAAATTTTAGAGATATTGTGCTAATTTTGGAACAAAAACTTATTTTGGTGCTATTTTTGAGAATCTCCCTAAAAAAAATTAGTATGCTCAGAACACATAAAAGAAGACCAAATTAGCATATCATATACGACATAGAATCTATTGTAAAAAAAAAATACGACATAGAATCTGAGGATGGTTACCTTGGCGGCGAAAAATTGGCGAGTCCATTTATGTTGAACTAACTGAACAACACCACTGCTTCCTTTTGCAATGACTTCACAAATATCCAAATCTGACAATCTTTCAGAAAAAAAGAACTGTAAGAACATACGAGGCAAGCTGAGGAGATTTGTCAAGAGTATTACTATACCAAGTTGTTGAGGGTATGAAAGTGTCTCATGGAGGTTTCTGAAAATCTGCAATGTCATTCTCGTCATAAAAAATCTCTTAAAATCATCCAATCTATTCTTTTAAAATCAAACCAAATCACAAGCTATTTTTCCTTTTAAAAAAAATTGAAAAACTAACAAATCCACCAAAGTATCCTAAAACCTATCAAAATCCAAAATCTTTTAAATCCCATCAAAATCTCTAAAATCTCATTTGAATACCCCCTCATAGTATACTAGCAATATTCCTGCTTAGTCCATATAACTTTTAACATATTTCTTATTAAATAAGCCCAAAGCAGTCTAAAAATATGACATGAAATGCATTTAATCCTATCGTTTCACTTATCATCTTCTTTAGTCAATCGTCTTTCTTCGAGATATATCTATGGTGGATCTTCAATATACCTCATCCTCATTTTCTTAGCGTGAGTTCATGAAGCTGCTTCGATGACAAGCAACGGTTGGCAAAGGACCGAAGAACCGTTCGGTTAGGTGATGCCAAATCGAACCAAACTGGTAATTGAATTTCCAAAATAATTCCGTCGATCGGTTCAAGCCTTCTCTCACAATCGATACCGATAACTGAAATAGTCGGTTCTTTTGATTCGGTTTAATTGGTTATCACCGAACGCCCAGGGATCTGCAGCCTTATTCAATTCTATAAAAAAAAACTTTTTTGTTTCCGCCGTCGAGACACGTCTCGTTAAAGAGAAGTTAGTTCAATACGCGGCGGATCTGAAGATCCGATTTCAAATCGAGTTCGTTCTCATGCGAACGTTTGAAGTGTTATCTTTCAAATCGATTAGGTTCATCTAAAGGAGAGAGAGAGCCATCACTTTGATTTTTTGGGTGATATTTCGTCGTTTAAACGAAATCTCTAGTTTCGTTAACGATTTACGGCGAGCTTCATCATCAGTATGTCGTTCTTCAGGCTCAGAAATTACTACAAAAACCAATCATGCATACTGTCTTTTGTTGATCGATAATTGAGTTTATGTTAAGAGTCGTGACTTTTAGATTAAGTTGTGTCGTTTAGTTATAAAACCACAAGACACATCTATTCACTTGTTGTGTCTGTTTGCTACGTATATAAACCTATTGTATTATTGTTGTTAAATGACAGTTTCGAGATCAATAAAAGTTCTTTTTTATACTGAGTTTCTTATCACATTCGATACAAGATTGTGATATATTCATACTCTGTTTATTTTCTCTTGCTTTCTTACTCTGTTTGAATCAAAACTCCAACATGGTATCAGAGCCCTACTGATTCAAGGGCCTTGTCGAGTAAAAAAAAATTCAAGCAACAAAAAGAGGCGATGGAAGGAACATCACAACAACTGATTCCCATATTCGACGGAGATAAGTATGATTTCTGGCGTATCAAGATGACAACAATTTTCAAAACCAGAAAGATGTGGACGATGGTGGAGAACGGAGTTTCAAACCAACCATCACAAGCAGATCATACTCCGGAAGGGTTGCGACTGAAAAAGCAATGGGAGGAAGAAACGACACAAGATATGATGGCTCTGCAAATTCTACAAACAGCCGTGTCTGATCAAATTTTCTCCCGCATAGCACCAGCAACTAATTCGAAGGAAGCATGGGATGCACTGCGATCTGAATTTCAAGGGACTCCGCAAGTACGATTGATCAAACTACAATCGTTGAGAAAGGAGTACGAAAATTTGAAGATGAACGAAGGTGATAACATAAAGGTTTTCACAGAAAAACTAATTGATTTGGGAAATCAATTAAGGGTTCATGGTGAAGAGAAGACGGACTATCAAATTGTCCAGAAGATTCTCATATCTCTCCCAGCAAGATTTGACAGCATTGTGGCTGTGATGGAACAAACGAAGGATCTGACTTCGTTGCCTGTAACAGAGTTAATAGGAACTCTTAAGGCACATGAAAAACGTGTGGAACTCCGAGACGAGACAACTTCGGAAGGCGCGTTTAATGTTAGAACAAAAGGAGGGAATCCTAGTTCTAAACCAGAAGATGGTAAAAAGAGGTGTGGATTTTGTAAGAGAACAAATCACACAGAAGCGGACTGCTAGAGGAAACAGCACATGGCTGGTCAGCAAATAGCTTCAAGGAACAAGAAAGAATGTTACAACTGTGGACAAGTTGGACATTTTTCAAGAGAGTGCCGTTCAAAGAAATACGATCGAGCAGAGATGGGTCTTGAGAATGAAGATGACGAAGTGCACATGCTGTTTAGTGCAAGTGAAGAGTCAGCAATACTCAAGGAAGAAGATGTCTGGTTAGTGGATAGTGGCTGCACAAACCACATGACAGGAGAAGTGAAAAACTTCATCAGGCTAGACAGAAGCATAAAGGTTCCAATCAAAGTTGGAAATGGAGACGTTGTAATGACGGCTGGGAAAGGAGTTATCATTATCATGACAAACAAAGGAAGAAGAATGTTGAAGGATGTCTACCTAGTTCCTGGATTGGCAATAAGTTTGCTTAGTGTTTCGCAAATGACATCACGTGGATATCAACTATTGTTCGAGAAGAAGCAATGCATAATCTCATATTCTAAAGGAATGAAGATTATGGAGGTACAAATGGTGCAGAAAAGTTTTCCAATCAAATGGAACTCTTCTCAAGATAGTGGAAAAAGCATAAACGAAAACAATATGATTGTCCAACATGAACAGGTGAGAATGTCAAGGAGAAGGTCAGCTTGCACAACGTCTTACAACAAGCTCTCAACGTCTCAAGGTTTGAAGAACTAAGGAGGAAGCTTGGAGTGAGACAGAAACTCAATTAAGGGGAGTGTTGATCGATAATTGAGTTTATGTTAAGAGTCGTGACTTTTAGATTAAGTTGTGTCGTTTAGTTATAAAACCACAAGACACATCTATTCACTTGTTGTGTCTGTTTGCTACGTATATAAACCTATTGTATTATTGTTGTTAAATGACAGTTTCGAGATCAATAAAAGTTCTTTCTTATACTGAGTTTCTTATCACATTCGATACAAGATTGTGATATATTCATACTCTGTTTATTTTCTCTTGCTTTCTTACTCTGTTTGAATCAAAACTCCAACATCTTTCTCATAGACTCACTACTCTTGACCTTTTTAGGCAAAATTACTCAACAATTCGGGTCAGGAGAAAGCCAATGCTCTTGTGATATTCTATTATGGTCTTACACTTTGGCTCCGGTTTCTTTCACTGTCTTGCCAACATTCTTTATGTGGCTTGTAGCCTCAACACACACACTGACACAACCGGGCAACATTTGCAAAATTCTCTAATTCGGAATATTAGAGCAATTGATATAAATCTTTCTTTGTTAACAAGGTTGGTGGGTTATATACAAATTGGTAATAGAGAGACCCAATCAAAAGGGAATATTAAAACTTCGATATCCTAAGATAGCAGAAAAGATTTGCTTGCTTGGTCACTAATTCAGCTAAACGAGAAGAATATGTACCAAAAATGCAGCCAACATATCTACTGCAGTTGAGTAATGGGTTGCTCCAAGAAGGACTTGTGGAGCTTTATACCATAGAGTTAGAATCTGTTGCAATGGAAATCAACTGAAAACGACATCATTAGTTAAAACTCCATATCTAGTTTAAATAAAACTAAGATAGGACTTTAAAACACTAATTTGAAGTAAGAAGACTAATAATGTTTCAAAAGCATAGATTTTATACCTCATGTGTATACTTTTTCCATTGGCTCTGGCTAGTCCAAGATCTGCTATGTTGAGGGGCATTGTCTTCCGGTCCATCAAGAGATTGTGAGGCTCAAGATCCCTGTATATGAAACCAAGAGAAAGTAACATCGGTGATCCATCTCCAAATGGGTTTCGCTTAAAGGCATTCTTCTCTCAAAAACAAAAGACAATATTGTACCTATTGATGATGATATTGTGAAGGCTTATGAGAAAGAAGATGCAGAGCAGAAGAAGAAGAAGAAAGGAGAAGATACAGCTACTACTGATGGAAAGAAAGGAGAAACTACTGCCACTACTAATGGAAATGAATTATCCTCTGATTCGGATTAGGATTGTGTGATTTGGTTGTTGCCCTTTGGACAGAGACTTTGGTTTGGTTACATATGTAAATTACCTTAGGACCTCTGCTTTTCATCTTAGGACCTCTGCTTTTCTCTTTTTGTTCGATCACAAAACTTGGTTAAGTGTCTCAGTTCTTGCTAGTGCAAAAAAGTGTGATGTGTGTGTTTCTATCATTTCAAACCACAAGATATATTTTTAGCAACAAAACTTCATGTTGATCATATTTCAGAAATTTGTAGTTTATATCAAAGATGGACAATCAAAACAACTTTACTAAAAGCCAGTGAGAGTCTTTTAGCTATTATTTGAGTTTGTTTGTACCAAGCTCCCTGAAGAACAACTAATAGAAACAAAGAGAGTACAGTACTGAGACAAATAACTTGAAAACAGACATATGCATCCATCCAGAGAGCATATAATGCATCTTCCTGCAACACAGACAAAACGAACAGGTCAAAATTGAGTTACAACTTCTCTCACACAGCCAGCTATGCTAGTTATGTTAAAAGGAGGAAAAGCCGGCAGATTAATATACTTTGCTCCAGGCAACTGCAAAAGCCAACAAGTATTGACTGTGATATTGAAAGCTAGTCCACACTTCATTAGTCTACTTTATGTTTATTTTAACTCAAAAAGGGGTTATTATGTGAGCTTTACGCTTATGAAATTTCAGACATAGCCACACAATGAAAAAACATTTTGTCTACAATGAAATAAATGATATGAGACAGTAACGACATAAAAGGATTTTGCAATTTGTTATGAAGCTATTTTGCGAGTTTTAATGAATGAAACTTTATATAGTTAGATACAGATACGAAAATGTGATACAAACAAGACAAGCGAAGTTGTTAAAAGACATTACAAACAAAATAATGCTAAGGCTAAGCAACCAGTTTGAGTTCAATCAATATCCCAATGAGAATCAACAGAGACAATCATCATACATCTCCATATCCTTCCATAGATCTTCAGATTTCGTCACAAAATCATATAATTGATCAAGATCAAACTCTTGATTGCACCCACTGAAGTTCCCAAGTAAACCATCGTCGTTGGCTAGGGTTTGTTCTTCATCTGTATTGTTTTGAAACCGCTGGAGATTCATAGTTAAATCATCCATCTCCAAATCCTTCCATATATCTTCAGATTCCGTCGTCGCAAAATCAAAGATTTGATCATCAACATCAAGCTCTTCTTTATGGAAGCTTCCAAGTAGATCGTTGTTGTAGCCCGAAACCGCTAGGGTTTGTTGTTCCTCAGTGGTGTTGTCGTGAAACCCTTGGAGATTCGCAGATACATCAACGCACAGACTTGAAGAACAGGGTTGATTATCTAAGGTTTGGTGCTGATGAGTTACGTGTGAAACACCCTTCTCCTTCTCCACGTCCACAAGATCTCTTTGCTTCAACTCCTTCAGATCGTGTAACATCTTCTTCATTGACTCAATCGCGGCACCCAACTCCTCCGGATTCTCTGAATCGGCGAGACTCTTGTCTTCCCACCAAAACCCTAACTTTTCATCATCATCATCCGGACGAGGAGTCTGATCGGCTAGGAAAGCTGCAACAACACTATCGACAGAGGAATGGCCAAAAGTGTAGAAAGAGGCATGTGAATTAGAAGAAACCGGAGTCGCTATGATCGCAATCTGAGCGTCGGAGAGAAGGCAAAACTCAAAGGCTTTGTTGAAAAGACCCTTACGGCGTTTTGAGAAAGCAACCGCTCGTAGATCTTTATTCTCTATTTTCTTCCCTGTATCAATCTTTCTCTTCAACCCACCCATTATATGGTTTTCTCTATTTCACAAATCACAGACAAAGAGAACGAGACAACTCTGAGAAATTTTTTCTTGCGTGTTTGCAAAAGAATGCGATGGAACTCACTTTGTTTCTAATCATATATATATGTAGCTAGAGACTTTAGCCCTCAGCTTCTAATTAATCCTTAGTTAATCCTAGTTGTTTTTCTTTTTCTGACTCCCACTAATCAGTAATTAAAACGACTTAAGTAAAATTGTTTTCTTTTTTTATTTCTAATTACACTCACAAATCTCCTGAGATCGAACGAAGGCTGGTTTGATTAAACCATCTATTTTTATTTCCTTTTTTCCTTGATAATCCCCTAACCGGTAATTAACAAATAAGTAAAAATTGTTTTCCTAGGTGTAAATTGTTTCCTTTTTTAATTGAAAAGTAAATTTACCATTTTTAATAGGATTTTTTTTTTAAACTGATTTTCTAATAAGTTCAATTAAACCAAATCAAATTATTGTGTACCAAATATGCAAAAATTCTTTCTTGAAACCGATCCGGTCAACGATCAATTGAAATAAGACCGTTAAGAAAGGGTAAAATCGTCAGTACAACAAAACATTTAAGAGCCTCTCCTCTTTGTTTTCAATCAGACCGTTACGAATCACAAAAGCCAATTTCAATTGATAAAAGTTTCAAAATTTGTGAGGAAGAAGACGAACCCAAGTAATGGACGACACAATCTCAAACCCTAGTATGGAACCTCTGATGTTTTCTATCGATACAATATCCCGAACGCAACAAAAACTCAAGCTTTTGGTTGATAACGGCGATTACGGATTCGAGAGAGGACCTAGGTACGGAGAATACGCGAGACTACGAGAATCGAAGCTTCGGATGAGACGAGACTTCGAGAAGATTCTGAAAGAAGAGCAAGTTAGATTTGGGGTCAGAGAAGATGACGAAATCAGGGTTTTGCCGGAGAAGAAGACGACAAGATTTGGGTTTAATCAGAGGGAAACGTCGTCGTCTTCGTTGGCTCAGTCTGTTCCTGATTTCTCTGCTATGATTCGTAAAGAGAATCGTAGACCGGTTGTTAATTCGAATTTGCTTTCTCGGAGAACAGAGCTTACTCCACCGCCGGTTAAGAGTAGAAACGCCGCCGTTTTCGCAGGATCTGCGTTGAGAGGAAGTATCTCAGCGAGTGCTGGTGAGAAGAAAGGTATTGGGATGATGATGCGTAAAAGCTATGCGACTGTTGATGATCTTAAGAAAGTCTCCATGGCTGCTGCTTCTGCCATTAACGGCGGCGGAGGAGGAGTAGGAAGGAAATCGATTGGCGGAGGAGGAAGGAAATCAATTGGTGGCGGTGGTGGTGGTCGTACTATTCTAGGTTACAGACAAATTTACTGATTCTTTTGATCTTGTTTGCGTCCAAAACCTAACATTTGTCGCTTAAAGTTTGGTTTTTTCTTTCTACGTTTTCTCTTTTCTTTTGTGGGTTTTGATTGATGAAAGATTAGTCCTTTTTTCAGATTTTAGTTGTGTGATTGAAGATTTGTATTAGGGAAGTGAAATCACATCTCTGTTCAGATTCACATATATAAAAAGCTTTGGTTTTTGGAACCAATCATTGTTTTGTCTGAAGAGGAACATCTTCAATTTGTATAAACAAGGGAACAATGATAAAACTTTGCGAAGTTATGAGAAAAGCTAAAATAAACACACATTGATCAGTATCGTTGGATAGCATAACGAATGGTGATATTACACATACTCTTTTGACGAAACATTAGATCGTTGTTGGTTCTAGAAGAGATCAGTTGTTAACTCTCCCACCAAACAGTTAAGTATTTCATATGCAATTTCTGTTCCAACTCCAAATAGATGGGTTTCAAGATCAATCCATTTCTCCATCTCTATACCGATAACGTCATCCGTACTAATCCGAGCCAGTCTTCCCCACTTTGGAACTTCTTCGAGTACACCACGTATCAACTCGTCAGGTTTAGCACTTAAAGGCGTGAATCCTCCACATGAAATGTTTCTTTCTTCCAAGTGTTCAATCATAGCATCCACTAGGAACCCTCCGGTTAGTCCAGGGAGATTAACTAGATGATCAGAACGAGCTGAGTAGATCATGAGTTCATCGAAGAGTTCTGGACCAATGAAGTATTCTTGTGTAGTTGTAGTACCAACTAATAGCTCAGTGTGGATTATAACTTCTCTTGCAACTGTGAATCTCTGCTGCGTTAGAATGAGACCCGTGTTGCTTAAACAACGCAGAACGTTTGAGATATGGCTGACAAGATTGGCAAGCACTTGATAATTACTACCGCCTTCTGAGTTCTTGAATGAAGTCGCAGAGTCTTCAAGAATGTCCCAATCAGGTTCTGTAGGCTCTAGAGGTAGCCTCATATGTCCTGGAACTACAAATCATAACAACAGTTTCAGGTTTAGATACTAAAACTAGACTTTTTTCTTTTTGTAGTAATCAGTTACATACCTGAGATATTGTCAAAGCTATTAGAAAAGCAACTCTCATTGGAGAAAGATGCATCAAGAACAGAACCTGGGCTCGTGTATTCACTGTATGCTGTTTTGCCTTTCCTCTACATGAAAACAAGAAGCATAATGAATAAAGATGAGAATTACAACATGTAAAGTCCTTGCAGATTAATACACATACCCGATAAGCTGTGTCTGCGTAAGGCATATCGATATCTCGAATATACCGCTGCTCCAAAGCTAAAGAAGATAACAATTCATGGACAATCAAAGATGCTGGTTTATTGTGCAAAGTACTTCCTCCCACAGCATTATCATCTTCTTCTGTAGAAGCCAAGTCTTTCAACTTTTGCTGAATCAACCCCAGAGTACCTACATCAAGCTGTGGCCTCGTAAACGATGTTCTTGGACTTCTTTCCACCATCTGATGTGGCACACGTTGAACTCTTATCCTTTCTTTGGTTTCTTTACAGCCTTGCCTATAGATTCTATGAGCGGAACAACCAGGTTTCAATGGAGAAAATGCTGTTTCATTCCTACCGTTGGGGACATTACTACATGCACAAGAGTATTCATCATCTGATCTTCTTGGAACTGGACTCATAAAGCTACTTCCTCGTTCGTGACCACTATCGCAAGCTAGCCTTCTCTTCCGCGCTGGACTACTAAATCCTGACCTATTACAAGACTCCTCAGCAGATTTTTTCTGGAGCTTTAAATCAGAGTGATGATTCCTACTAGGTGAAGCTCTACTCATGGCTATGAAGTCCTTCTCTTTACAGTTGATTGCATTTGCAGGTAAAGAACAACCTCTTTTGCTTTGTAAGGTAAAACATCTAGCTTCTGGAGGAAACCTTTCCCTCTGCAACACCTTCCCACTGAAGTCATATCGGGAGCGGTGTAGTGTATTGTCTTTAGCAGGAAGAGAGACAGATGATGATTCTTCATTCCTCCAAAACACATTTCTTTTACTTCGTTGAAACGGTGATGATTCAGACACACAAGGCAAGTTCTTTACAGTTTCTTCAGCTACAGAACTTAAACCATCCACATCAACCAAGCTACTACCACATGCTTTACAAGAAGCAACACTATTGTTATAACCACGTTGAAACTCAGGTAAGACAACAACTTCAGCTAGTTCTTTCGCAGCATTGTCACATCTTCTAACACCTGATGAACCAGGATAAGCAATAGCGCATTTGGCATTTCTCTTCCCTGGTTCCAAAATCCTATTAGCAGCATCAATCAACCTAGAACTCCTCTTATTAAGCCTCGGGCTTCTAACAGGTGAAGCAAGTTTCTGATGCTGATGATGATGACTACTACTATTATACTGATGATGTTTCCTAACTCGAGTCAAAACGTTCTTAATCTGCGACGCTTCAGAACCAAACTTCTTAACCGCAACACGCCTATCACAAACCCCTGTTGTTCTCTGCATCTTCTGTGGTCTTAACTTATCAAAACCATTCTCTTCTTCATCATCATCTTCTTCCTGACCAAACAGATCACATCTATCGTTATCTTGAATCTTAAGTTTCTTCTTACTCTTCCCTTTGTCTCTATGATTAGATGGCATTGATTCAAGCCCCATTAAACGTGCTACTAAACTAGGAGATCTCATATCATGCTTTTTAACCTCCATAACTTCACCTCTATTTGGAAAACTTCCTCTGTTCTCATCATCAATCTATCATTCACAATCAATCCAACAGTAGTATTAGTTCACTGTAAACAACTCAATCAAACTCAAAGATATAAAAAGTTTGTCAAAAGTGTGAGAAGCATTCACCAGATTTAGCTTAGATTTGAGCATTTTCTCATTGCCTCCAAACCGCTTGGAAACTTGTTTCCCTGCCATTAGACATAAACTTGTTCAATACACACTAACTCAAGAACATCCATTTTCAGACACAACCGGAGACAGAGAAAGAGAGAGAGAGAGACAAAAACAAAGCAGAGAGACAGTGAGAGAGAGAGAGAGAAAGACAAACCAGGAAGGAGTGATTTACGGGCAAAGAGCTTTTTTTTAGCAAATCGTCGGTTCCAATCAAAGAGCTGAAGGAAAACACCAACGCAACCACTGAGTCGACTAGGGCGTTTCTCAGTGATGGCAGCACACGGCGCCGTCGTCTCTTGTAACTCACCCGTCATTAAGAAGACTAAAAACAAAGAAACCCTAACAAAACCCACAAGTTCAGAGAGATCTCAAACACTGTAATGAAGGAGACACATTGCCTCAAAATCTCCAGACTTTTATCATATAATCAAGAACGAAGCAAAGACCCAGAGAAAGAACAAATTCTGATTCTTTAATAGCTCAGCTTTTGTGAATTTTGGGGAATCTCTGAGAGATGAATGTACAACAACAACATTATCAATAGTTACGAGAATAAGGAAAGAAAGAAGACAGTTGGAAATGAAGAAAACGACAAAAGGTACAGTGGAAGAAGAAAGAAAAAGAAACTGAGAGCTTTAAGAATCATTACATTTAGAGCTTTTTAGGAAGAAGGAAACGAAAAAGTTTTCTGAGTCAAGAATTGAGAACTCAACGGGTAATATTCCCAATTGGGACTTGGGGGAGAGGAGTTAGAATGAATAAAAAGTGAAAGGAGACAAAAGCAAAACGATAGTGACGAGAAGTGATTGAAAGAGAGATGAAGGAGGAGGAGATTAGAGAGAAAGAGACTTGTTCTGTAAAAATATTTAATTACTGTGATTCTCTTCTGTTGTCACTCACTGGCGGTGAAAGGGGCTCGAGAGAGATTGTTACAGAAGAGAGAGAGAAGCATGCGCACAAAAGGTTAAGTAGCTGATACAAAGTAGGACTAGAGAAAGTTTTAAAGAGCTTCTCGAGGTGAACAAACAAAAGAAAAAAAACAAATATGCAAACGATCAAAATAAAAATTAAAAAAAGAATTGTTTTTCTTCTTGCATAGACGGGGTCGGTTATTGATTTGGTTCACTGAATTGAACGGTTATTCGAATATGTTATTATTTTTAAAAAAAAATTCTAACCAAAGTATATTTATTAGAATTATTCTAAAAACTAGGTTTTGAACCCACTCGCAATATGGGGTTTATTTGATATATTTTGGTGAAAATTATATATAATTGATGAAAGATATGAAATATTATCTTATAAAAAAATTTAAATTACTATTAAGCCAAACTTTTATTTTCGATACACCAAAAATTAAAAAAATATAAAAATCAGTTGTGCAAAAAAATCAAATCTGATTAAAACAATCATGGATTTGACTGGACGTCCAGGAGAGGCGGATCAGACATTCAAATTAGTGACTTTAAATATACTAAACTATTTTTTTACGGCCAGACAAACGAAACACTTTTTGAATCATGAATTAATCTCGTTTTCTCATATTTAGTTGACAGCAATCATCTATGTTTTCGTGTTTTTTCCATTGTTTTCTTACTTTTCATATTTTTCATCATTTTTATTGTCAAAATTACATGATAATTATCATTATTACTTTTACCGTCTGATTCTTCCTTATACTCTTCTTCTTCCTCTTCCTCATATGCTTTCTCACATTCTTCCACTTAATAACTTGTTAACCTATCAAACCCTAAGACCAAAATCATTACCTACTTTCTCATAAAATTTCATGGATCAGCATAATCACCACATGCACTCAATTATTGATATTTTCACCTGTATACTTACTCGGTTTTAGATCCACATGTATTGAAACTTCTTGAACCAAAATCTTAATACTATAAAATTGCAAATTAATTGCAGAGAAAGTAATATGAACACATATATAGTTAATAAAAAGTGTGTTCATTGTTAATTTTTTTTATTTAAACCTCAAAACTTAACTCAAACAATATCAAATCAAGGGTCTGGCGACGTCAATCCTTCAAACTTGCTGCTCATTTGTAGTAGGAAGTATATTAGTCTTATTTATATTGGTTCACAGCCATTGTCTAAAAAATTTATAGCCAATGTGGGACGTTATACATACACTTATTTATAAGTTTTTTAATATAAAAATTTTATATAATTTCAAAAATGTTAAATATTGAAATATATGATTTCAATTGGTCGTTTTAAAAATTTCAATATAGAAAATCCTGTAAATTTTAAAAATGTTAATCAGTGACATGTCGAATCCCGATAGGTTGTTTAAAATCCTATGTGGACACCGTAAAGAGCTTATAACTCCAACTTTTATTAGTATAGATAATTAATATATTTTAAACTTTTAAAATTTGGACGCCTGGTAAATCAAGCTTCCTGCTCATTCATAGTTGAAAGCATATTAGTCTTATTTATAATGGTTCTCAACCATTGTCTTAAAAAATTCTAGCCGATGTGGGACGTTGTACATTTACTTATTTATAAGTATTTTAATATAGAAATTTTACATAATTTCAAAAATGTTAAATATTGAGATGTCTGATCCCGATTGGTTATTAAATCTGAATATACAAAATCCTGAAAATTTTAAAAATTTTAATTAATGACATATCTAATCCTTATTAATTGTTTTAAATCCCATGTTGACAGCTTTAGGAGCTTATAGCTTCTACTTTTATTAGTATAGACTAGGTTTTGAATCCACGCTACGCGTGGGTTTATTTGATTTATTTTGATAAAAATTATATATGATTGATGACGGTAATGAAATATTATTTTATACAAAACTTTAAATTACTATTAAGGAAAAATTAAATTTCACATACACAATTTTTAAAAAAATAAAAATCAATTGTTTTTTAAAATCAAATCTGATTAAAAAAATCATGAATCTAACTCGACGTCCAGGCGAAGCGGATCAAACTGGTGACCTCACATATCTTAACCATTTCTTTGGCCACCAGAAAAACGAAACAATTTTATAATAATGAATTTATCTCCTTTTTCATATTTAATTGATCGCTATCACCTATGTTTTCGTGTTTTTTATCTAATGTTTTCTTATTCTTCATATTCTTCTTTCTTGTCATTTTTATTGTCAAATTTTATGGTAATTGTCATCGTTACTTTTACCGCCCAATTCTTTGTTATACTCTTCTTCTTGTGCTTCCTCGTCAACATTTTCACATTCTTTCACTGAAAAAACCTTTTTTTTTAGACTACCACACAACTTGTTAACACATCAAACTCCAAAACCAAAATTATTTTTTCTCATAAAAATTGTGCAATTTATGAAAACCAGCATAGTCAACACATGCACCCAATTATTGATAAATTCATCCATATATTTCTCAAACCAAAATCTTTACTTGCAGAGAGAGTAATATGAAACCATGTATAGTAAAAACAATATTTGTGCTTTTCGTCGATCCATCTTCTTTGAACTCAAATAACATCCAATCAAGGTCTTGCAACGTCAATCCTTATTTCTTAGACTTAAAAATAAAAATTTTATTGCAAAAGTATCAAATCATATATAAATTCATACACAAAAACATGTTTTACAGCTCATAAGAGATATAAAGCACAAACGGAGATAAGTAAGATATTTTAAGATATTAAAAAATTTGATATATAATATTTAGTAATTCTTAAACTTTTAAATTTTTAAAAGAGATTAGATATTTCAAATATTTTAAACTTGATGTAGTTTAATTATCTACATTTTTTTTAGAGTTAAATATTAATGACACTTTTACCTTTTATAGAGTTTAAATAGTTATAATATTTTAACATTTTTATGGAGGTATTTATAATATTTCTATACATTCTATAAAAAATATTTAAATCTTTAAAAATTTTAATTTGCTAAAATAAATCAAATAACTTTTAAATTTGGAAACCTGATAAATAAGCATAAATCAAGCAAATAAAAATATTTTGAAACCTTTTTAAAGCTAAAACTTTTAGAAGTTTCAATATTTATAATATTTTAAACTTTTAAAAGGTTCGGATATAATATTTGAACCTTTTAAAAAGTTTCAATATTTATAATATTTTAAACTATCAAAAAAATTTTAAAATTATAATATTTTTTTAAAGTTTTAGTTTGATCAAATAAAAAACCAGATCAAACCGAATAAAATAAAACTTTTAAACTTGGACGCCTGATAAATCAAGCTTTCCTGCTCATTCGTTGTTCGAAGCATATTAATCTTATTTATACTGGTTTGAACCATTGTCTAAAAATTTCTAGCCAATGTGGGATATTGTACATAGTTTTTTTTATTTCCATAAATTTAAAATTTTCCTTTTTCTAAAAAATTCTGGAAATTTAGAAAATGTTAATGAATGACATGTCAAACCCTGATAGGTTGTTGAAAATAATTCTTAATATATAAAATTCTGCAAATTTTTAAAAATGTTAATTAGTGACATGTTGAATCCTTATTGGTTGTTTTAAAGCTTAGGTGGACAGCCTTAGAAGCTTATAGCTCCTACTTTTATTTAGTATAATTGATAACCATACCAAACCAAATAGTTGTACGGCTTATAAATATATAACCAAACTAAAAGAATGATAACTGAACGAACAGACATGAATCAAATATTTTGTTCATATGGTTATATAATTGTATAACTTTTTTCAAAAAAACCGGTTAACCAGAAAATCGAAACCGTATCACCAAAATAAACCAAAGTATCAGGTTTAGAAGCTATGAACAATTTTTATAAAAATAAATTTTGATATTCTTTTTCTAAAATTGTCTAACCAAAAAAAACTGGTTTATACCAAAATTTTACCAAAAAAATTTTAAATTACAAGAATTGAGAACCAAACCGAACCAATATTTATACGGATTATAAATATAAAACCGAATTCATCTGAACTCAATAATTCAGTCGGATTATTATTGTAGTATATGATTTATAAAAATTTTAAGATTTTTTTAGAAAAGGGTTTCTCAGATATTAGAAGCGTAAAATGTGGTTCCGGAAAACGAACATGACAATAAGGTGAAAGGTTCGAGGTTTCTGTTTCTCGTTTTTGGGGAATCCAGCTTCATCTGTAGTCCGTTTCTCAGTTCCAACTTCTTATTGGTTTTTGTTCCAAACTGAAATTAAAAAAAAAAAAAAAAAAAAAAAAACTAAAAGTCTTCTTTTACAACCAAATCCAGAAAAATAATTATACGATGGCATAATTTTTTTTTGGCCAACCAATAAACGACAGGTGGACCATCTGAGTATAATTATTTTGTAGTACAAAAGAAAGAAACAAGAAAAAAAAATTGCCATTTTTGAAGAAGCTAAACAATGACCTGACCTTGTGGGTATGACCACTGTGTGATGGGTTTTTTTTGTGGTACTACTAGCTTGTCTCCTTAGGCAATAACAATTTAATGTAGGGAGGAGCTGCGTAATTTTTTGGTTATAGGTCACGAACCAGTAGATAAATAATTATGCATGAAATAAGTTATAGTCTAGAGTCTAGACTGTGTGAAAGGTCCATATGTTATGCATAGCTTATCGTTAGGTTCATGAACCAAAATTATATCATTGTATCACGTAAGAGTATTACTCAAGATATGGACTTCAAAAACTGTTCATCATGTTTTTTTCTATGAGTATAACAAAAATGGATACATGTATTTAGCTGAAATTATCGTGCAAAGTTGTAAAAGGTTATGAAAAGTCATAAATGGTCATAAAAAGTCAGTAATCATCTCGAGTACGGGATTAGAGCGAGTAACCTAGTCCTGTCTCTAATGACAAGACATGAACTCAGAACCTATATATATCACAGTCTCCTTTGGAAGGTCCTTGGTTCAACCAGTAAAAGCTACATATGTACTCCTAAAATACAAGTGTCCTCTAATCAAATCAAATAAGCTCGAGAATCAAATAATCAGACAACTCTAATAATCCACATTTGGGTGAGAGCATCGTTCAAATTTTCTAAACTTTTATCAAGATATCCAACGTTGTTGCGTCTTTTGCGCTACAAAGACTCAAGAGCTTCATTATTTGTATAGTTTAGTTTCTAGGAAAATAATAGTGAACTATATATAAATAAATGGGTATGTGAATAGACTATAGATAGGTGTAAAAAGTTTGAAATGTAATAAGACAAAAAAAACAGAGTTGCGTCTTTGTCTCTGTCTGACGAATTCTGAAATGTCACGGACAAGAAACCCATACACGCTAGGAATCTCAAGTATTCCCCCACTTATATTCAAAATCACAGTACCAATTATTTTCTTGTAATTGATATATATATATATACACATACTAGTATTAGACCCGTACTACGTACGGGAAATTATTTTTCTAACTTAAAAATGTTTGATTTTTAACAACTAATTATATTTAAAATGTTATTACTGTCTAATGAAATACCTAAACAAATAAAAAAATAAATATTGGTCTCTAAAAAAATCATCGCATCACTACAAAAATTGGAGGGAAAAAAACCAGTTGCCTAAACAAAAGCCTTAATAAATAATACGTGATGATGCATCTACCCATGTTTTAAAAGCGAAAGTTTGTGCATCAAAAAATAATACCAGCTAGCATCACCAAAAAAACATAAGTGAAAGTTCCACTCCTTTTACGACTCTCAACACTTGTGCTTTGTATCAAGTATACGCTTTTAATCTGTTCTTAAGAATCATGGAGTAGTAGTTATACAAAATATCGTCAACAACATATGCATACTCCCACTTCTTAGAATTTAGAATCTCATCCATTTCGCATCTTCTACCTTAAGAACTTAAACAAAGTTATTTGTTGGATCTCTTATGTAATTCTTACCCTCCACCACCACACAACCAGACTACGTTTGACCTATCTTCATGGCTTGCTTTGTCATCTCAGCCTCAAGCTCTCACATTTTTCTCTCTGTATTAAGCACCATGACCTTCTTTATCCTCCGATGACTAAACACTCTCCGATTACGTAGATTTTGTCGATGAGGGTGGGATTGTATCACCAATAGGCCCGGCCTAGGAATGAGGGAGACGGGCTGTACCGTATGAGACGTACGTACAATCAATGGCTAACACATTCGAAGTCACACCAAAACTGTAAACACCATCCAAACCGTATATCTTTGAACCAACAGCAACAAAAGAAGTTTTGAATGTGTTTTGATCTCTGCAACAACAAACAGATATCAAAAACCACAACGAACATAAGAAAGAAGTTACCATTCAGCAAAAAAAATCATCTAATCTTAATTTTGATCATTGAGTTTAATAGCGATTCCTCATAAATACAAACTGTTAATGAGTAAATAAACATATTTTCAACTCAAATGACTGTCAACATAAAATCAGAACTTGTCCAGAATTAAACAGACCTTTTAGTTCTATCAAGCTCTTTCTCCAATCATATGTCTCACGTTGGAAGCTTCTTTCTTGTAGGAGAAAGAGAAGTTGACAAAATGTTTTTTTTGGTAACATTGATGAAATGTTTTGGATGAAACAAAATACAAAGAAAACAGAGAGACATACCGATGGAAAAAAATGAGAATTGTAAGGACAATCCAACGCTGATTTCACATGGTTCTGCTTCCAGACTAATTTTGAAGGAAATATGTGTAAAATCCATATGTCAATTCATAATTTTGAACACAGAAACTATTATAAAACTCAGAATTTGATGAATATACAAAACCACGATGAACAAACTAAGAGCCAACTTGTAAAATCTGAAAACAGAAATTGTAAATAGAAAGACAAAGACAAAAAAACAATCAATCTCGATCTAGACAGCAATACTTACCTTTGGCTTTGTTTCCCATGTCCGTGAATATCAACATACACATCAATTTTGGAAATTCATTTTGTTCCATTCTTAGAAAGCGTAGAATTATAGATCATAGGGAAGAAGGAGGTCAGTTTCAAAGTATCTAATGTTTTTTTATTCTCTCGTACAATTTTTTCAATAGATATATATGATGAGAAGGAAGTGGAGATCGTGGATGGAGCAGTTTAGTTTACCGATAAAACCTATTTCACACATCACCAATATTTTTTTTCCTTTTTCTTTTTCTCATCTCTACACGATCATTTGTAAAAAATTTGAATTTTAAAAACAAAATGAAAAAATTTCTGATGTGACTCAATTTTATTGGACAGATGACTTGTGCTTTATAGGATAAAGAATATACGTCATTACGTTGAATAATTTTTAAAAAAATTGTTTAGCTATAATTTGATAATTGTTGAGAACATAACTGTTTGAAAATTCCCAACACGAAACGATGCTAAAAAGGAAACAGAAAAAGAAGGGATCAAATTTTGTCAAAAATATATTAAAAATAGTACTATAGCAAATTTTACTATTCGTTAAAAAAAAAAAGTAACATTTTGACTAAGATGAAGAGACAAAAATTCCTGGTGCATTCTCTCGAATACTGTGGTTTGATTTAACATCAGAGTGAAAAGTTAAACAGTAATGGTGTTTTTTTTTTTAATGGAATAGTATATGTGATTTTTTTATTGTTTAAATGATATCTCTCCCTTGTTATAAATATCAATTTTTAGAGTATGTATCACAAATGCATGTTTCTATTGCTTAATTAGGTATAACATTAAAATCTAGAGAACGACTATCAGTGATCAACTGATCATGAACGGAAAAGAAAACCAATTTTTGCCAAAGACTAATATTAAACATATGAGATACACATAGTATATGATTAAATAACTTATAATTTAAAATTCTAAACATTTATAGACAAGAAAAGATTAGTGTATAATTTTTGTATGCATCACATGAGGCTGAATTGTGGATAAATGGGAAAATAAATTCTGCAATATACATATATATGACGTACGGAATTGTGGATAAATGAAAAATAGTTTGCTATAATATGAATATATATATATATATATATATATAGCATATTATATTAAAGGAATCCCTGCAATTATAAATACATATGTAGCAAGCTTTGTAGCAGTATGGAGTATAAAAGAGTTTGACGGACCAACCTCCAAAACTATATGTAGCAAATTTTCCAAAAAAAAAGAAAAAGAAATATATACACATATGTGCTGTCAATATATGTATATATATATTAATATATATATATATATGTGTGTGTGTTTGTGTGTGTTTTGTTTAGCTCTAATCTACAAAAGGTTTTGTAAAATAAGTAAATAACTATCTGAAAATTACAATTAAAATTATTTCAAAGGTAAGAGAAGCAAATAGTAGTTCATGAGAAAAAATTACACAAATTAGTCAAAACAATATGGGTGTGAATGGTAAGTGCGGTCGGAGCGGACAAATCTGTCTGCGCACCAGAACATTCTGTTTTAAGTGTGAACAGCAGCGATCCAACTCTCTCTATTTGTGTGTAAAAATGGTCTGCAGTTGGTTCGCTGCGATTTTGTCTCTGATTTATTTGGACTGCACTACTGCGCACTTGGTTGATGAGTGGTAAATAAAATGCGGTCTAATCCGCAGATCGATTTGTCCACCTCAACCGCTGCAACCATTCACACCTATATAGAAATAGTTTAAATTGTTGTAAAAAATTAGAAATAGATATGCCAATTTTATCATTTACAAAAGTAACACTTTGGCTTTCAGTAGAATTTTGTCATCATGTTGAGAGATATATGTGATGTTTTTTAGGTTTTAAGGTATATTACAATTACATGTCATGTTGTTTATAAATATGGTTTTCTATCATATTTGATATGTATCCTTAAGAGTTTGACAACCTACTTTTACTTCATATTTCACTTGCTATCTTTTGGGTTTATTGAAAAAAAAACATGCTGGGTTTAAAAAGATATTGGGCTTTGGTTTATGAACGATTCGCTTTTGCTAACCTGTGTAAATAATGTGTTTTGTTGGTAAAAGGAAGTTAAATAGTAAACCACTCAACGATATAGCCATATGAAGGTGGATTTGGTTCAAAGTTGAAATTTGAAAAGAACCAACCCGCTTCTTCAACTAAGGGGAATCTACAGCTAGTAACCTAATTAAAATTAATGTACTCAATTACATGTAAGTTTTAATCAGGATCTAATGGTTGTATACTTTTTGTGAAGTTCCACAATAAATTTGCAAATTACAAGTAATAAACATTTCGATATAAGGGCAACTCTAAAGCTGGTATGTAAAACGATATATTAAAATTTATTAAAATAATAGGAAAATAGGAGAGAAGGAGAAAAAAAGATACTTAAAGATCATGTTTTTTCTTTTTTGTCATCTAGAATTTTATTGATATAACATGGTGGAATACAATGGTGAATTACAAACTTATGTCGGCGGAAAACAAGATTTTTCCGTAGTCTAATACCTGAAAGAGGGAAACAAAGATAGATACTAAAAGGCTAAAAAGATACAAAGATAGAAGAAGATTCTCATCTACAAGACAAATCAAAACTGAAAAACCCGATACAAAGGAAACAAACTAAACCTATCAAAAAAAACAATCTATTCTTAACTACATATCGAAGATGCCCTCGACCAACCAACGGTAATCCAAACTTTCTATTAAAAAGTCAATATGCCTAAAGAAACAGAACTCTTACGCTAATCTTCATAACCCAGCAAGATAGAACCATTCATAGTTCTTCACACTTCCTTCTGGATAGGGCGACGTCGTAACAAGACGACAGTTCACACCTAGATAGAAGCAAAACCATAGGACCATATCTCAATCAAATCTGAAATGCAGAGACAATGAGCGAACAATCCAACCTGATAACACCAAACTCGAAAGAACAAGACAGCGAAAGATTGAACCATAATGAATCTAAAGAACCTCCAAATAGATTGAGCAAAACTTGATGGTCTAGCAGTCACCACGATGAGCAAACAGATAACAACAATAAGATAGGGAACCCAACCTTCTACCCATAGAGCGAGAGATAACCAACCATAGCTAAACATCTATTCCTACGAAGACACTACCTGTTCATTAAAGAACCTCCAAACAGATCCCTAGAGATCATTCTGTTATGTGTTTTTTTCTTCAGTGGCTAATCATTTTAATATTAGAATGTTAAATACTTTAATTTTAAGAAACTTCTAAGAAGTGTCTAACGTATTCAGCAAACGCTTTTTGTTTCTTAATAAAACTAGATTAGGATCCGTGCTATAGCACGGGTTGAAGTTCATTTTATTTATATTGCATTTTTTCTATAAAATATATTTTATGTTATTGTTAAAAAATATTTTTTGGACAAAATGTGGTTGTCTGTAACCGTACCCGTGCTTCTACATGGTTAAAATCTAGTGATTAAAATCAACCCATGCTCTAACACCTTGGTAACTGAAAACTTTTCAATGATTTTCCAATTCTCTTTTGTTAGAATTTTCTTAAATTTCGTACCATCCTCCTTTTTCACCCCTACTTGGATTTTGTTACCCTGTAAAAAGAAGTATAACCATAAATCTCTCTTAATCTGCAAAAGAGTGATTAAGTTTTGAGATTTTGTTACCTATATATAGTTAGTTAAATATTTTTTTGGAGATTTGATGATATTTTTTCGAATATCCTTTTTAAGAGAATCTTAAATCGAGATTTAATTAATGGTTACAATCTATATAAAGTATAACATATCAAATATTAATTTTATAATCCATATTATATAGTCTACAAAAAAGGTTGTATACTTTCGTTTTATTATATAGGAGATTTGACTCCGCTTCATATTTTTAGACAATGATGAAGAAAACAGGAAGCCATTAAAGACGTCCATATTTCGCATTCACTAGGTCAACATAGTCGGACGTACGTTTGCTATCTCATTTCCTGTAAATTCATGTAGATAGCAACCACCGTTCATTACAATTGCTCAAAACCTCTTTGCATCTTACTCATTACGGTGAGATAATCAGTGACATAAGGTACCTATAGAACACTCATTTAGGAAACTCAGCTCCGATGATACTTATGGACTTATGGAAGAAAAAAATATAGGAAATTCAAATATACTCCCTCCGTTTCATAATATAAGATGTTTTGGAGGAGATTTTTTGTTTCATAATATATGATGTTTTAAAGTTTCTATACAAGTTTTAGATTAATTTAATATTTTATATTATGCAGTATTTTTTTTTTTGATTTGTTAAACTTGTTAAAAGGAAACACTTCTTAATCTGTGTATTTATTTTTTGAAACGGAGAAAGTAAAGAAAATCATATAAATACTGAATATCCACGTGAAACAGTATTTGTTGGTCACTTTTCCGTTACAACCTATAACTTGATGAGCTCCCAATATCCACTTCTTAATCTGTTGTTAATGTCAACATGTATGCTGAGATTATTTATAGAGTTAAAAATCAGAAAACCAAAGAGTTATAAAGTTCAGGGAAAAAGAGGGTTACTAATCTCAGTTAAAAAGCATAAAGTTCTTAGTCTTTGGAAAATATATTATCTCTTTAGTTTTATCACAAAACAATTATCTCACATACAAGGTTAATTTAGAAAGTAGCATTGAAAGACAAAGTAGAGATAAAGTTTCAAAAACTAACCATTGATGATAAATTAGACTAAGAGGGGTGTATTGAACTTGATATTTTACGAGATTTACTGGGATTTTAATATTTTAGAATTTTGAGAGATTTGAGTGTAATTTTAGGAGATTTGGTTATTAAATTTCATATTTTAGGATTTTGTGAGATTTGGATTTTGGGATTTATTGAAATTTGATTATTGAATTTTAGGTGATTTTGATATTTAAAAAGAGAAAAAAAAAAAGAGCAACTTGGAATGTGGTTGATTAATTTACCTAAGCTTCTTTCATACTATGATTAATTTAAGAAGAAAAATAGACATTGTTCATGTTCTTTTTCCAATTGTTGGTGGAGCAACTGCGACACAAATAAAAAGCCCAAGATGATATGCATTCAGAAGAATAAAAAGCTGTCACTTTAAACCAAAAAGTGAGGTTCGTAAAAAGATTAGTCTCATATGAAGAACTGCAGCTCTCAAACTTAAAAGGCTTTTAGTGAAACAGAGCATGCCTTTTCAGGCAGATTCTTCATCGGAAACAATGCTGGTGTTGAATCTTCTTCGGTTATATCGTCGTTGTCTTCATCATCTTCAAGCCGTGACGGTGAAGACTGAGGTGTTCCAAACGGTGTGGTTTGTTTACTTGTAGCTTTGTTTGAGTAAATTGGGTTTGATATGTAGATGAAGTTATCAACAGAAGAAGCCGTGGTTTCTTGAATCAGATCAAGAGAAGCTTGTAAAGAAGGTTCATGGTGAAAATGGGTTTTGGATGGAGTTTGAAGAACGCCTGTGTAGAGAGAGTTGGATAAAGAGTCTCTGTTAGATGATGGTGACGGTGAAGGTTCGTTACTTGTGGTGGAGATGACTTGGTTGAGAGTTGTGGTGGTTGTTGTGCCGCCGGCAGTGGAGACTGTCGTAGTGATGGGGAGGCTAAGGGTTAACAGAATTGCAGTAGATGTCAAACTCTTTTTAAAAGATTTTTTTCTTTCAAAGTTTCACCCCTTAAAGGTGGGATTTTATAAGGCATACTTTTTAATTAGAAATGTTAGAAAAGTCTCCTAAAATCTCATATAGTAGCTTTTTATAAAAAAAAATTATGATTTTTTGAATAACCGTAAATTTGAGTTGAGATTTGTAAATTATTTATTGAAAAACACGTGTATCTAAATGATTTTTATAAATTTCATATTCAATAACATAAGATTTCAGATGATTTTTAAATTACTGGAGATTTCAGAATACTCCAAAATCTCCTAAAATATCCAGTTCAATACACTTCCATAAGAGTATTTTTTTTCTTTAAGGCAGGTTAATGCTCTATTTATGGTCCAATATGTTCAATTTAATTAGATAACTATAATTGATGAAGTTAGTAGTGGTTTGAAATTTATTATTGATTACTTATTCGATATATATATATATATATATGTGTGTGTTAAATCTCTAATAATTCATTGTTTTTGATGAACGAAGTCGAGATGAAGAAACACTATGGTTATATAGCCTTGAAAATATATGGAATAAAATCACTATGGTTATATAGCCTTGAAAAAATATGGAATAAAATCACTTCGTTCCATATTACAGTATAATTATTAAAAATGAAAACATATTTACCATATTAAAACAACATTCTAATATGATTTTATAAAATGATTTTTATTATCATTTTGTATAAAAAAATATATGAAATACAAATTTTATACTAAGGGTCTGACTGGTTTTAACACAGCATTTGCGGTTGCAGTTGCAGTTGCGGGAGATTCCGGAAGCGGGCAATTGCGGTTTCAAGCGTTATTAATCGTTTTGAATGACTAGTTTAGCTTTTTAAAATGAGTGCGTTTGCGGGAGTTTACGACTAGTTGACCAACGATTGCAATAGCGCTTAAAACATAATAAATGTAATATATAATTATATAAATGTTTAAAAGTACCAAAAAATTTATTAAACTTTATTTTTAATTAAATATTATTAAAAATATTAAAATAATTATTTAAAAAAACGAATAAATTTCATATTGAAACACTTATTACTTTATACATTTGGCTTCTCACCCAAAATTTAATCAAGTTTTGTGATAAATAACAAAACATATGCTTTAGATTATAGATTTTCTCTCTTAAATCTCACAGACTCAATAAGTTCCTCATATTGAATTACAAGGTCAAGGTAAATTAATTATGAAAGAGTTGAGAAGAGTCATTGGTGATTTGTTTTAATATTTTTACAAATATCTTATTTTCTTAAACTTCTGATAAAATATTATATTCATTTAAAAAATTTGAACTTATGTGCGGTGTGTCAATAGTTTTACATCATGTTTTCTGGGTTTTGTTAATTGGAATCTTATTTTCGTGTAATTATTTATTTTCTAAGTTTCTCAATCGTATTTGTATTTTATTTTCTCTCATCTTTAATGGGTACAATGGTTAGGTTGAAGATATAAGAAAAAATTATTTCAGTATTTTTGAATTGTTTTTTTTTTTTAAAATCCAACTGCAATCGCTTGCGGGAAACGGCTTTTGAAATTCAGTGGTTTCGAGCGGTTGGGAGCAATTGGAAATGATTGGAAATGGTTTATGTGATTGGTACCAATCGCTAGCAACCGCTACCACCTGCAAACACAACATTTGCGGGAAGTAGCGGGAGAACCAGTCAACGCCTAAACCAAAAAAAACGATGTATGAAAACGAGAGAGAGCTTACTCAGAAAGGTCAAGAACAATGGGATTTGTCACAATAGTGGTAGAGTCGGTTCCTAGAGATTGACATCCACACGAAGAAAGCTAGCCTGAACGCCATAATGTCGCTCCAACTCCACAACATTGAAGAGATGTTTGTAGAATTTAACAACGTCTTTAAATTAATTGACTTGAACAACATATTGTTTATTAAAATAAGTAATGAAGATATGATTCATAATTTAGAAAGGTAGAGACGCCGAAATCGTTATGTAATCTAAAAGAAATGTTCACACAGGGTAGAGAGAATTTTTAAAAAAGAAGAAGTAAATTCTTTGAATTTTCCATTGAGTTAAAGAAATCAGATCTAGAATAATAGGTTGATTAGAAAATTCGATGAATATCAGAGTCATAAGAAACATTAATATCAGTTTTTTCGATCCAAATCATTTGATATATATAAAAAATCGATAGTTCCATGAGAAAAGACAATAATAATGTAAGAGAAAGAAATCAATAAGGGAAATTGGTTCTAATATTTCACTATCCGTGCGACAAAAAAATAGATTGCACTATGTTAGTTTTGAGAGGAATCCGGATATCCGGCGTTTTTGGATATATTTGAATCCGTTTACAGCAGATATGTAGTTTTTATATCCGCATCCGCCTCCGATATGCATTCAATTTGATATCTTAAAGGGTGTATTCAACTTGAAATTTTAAGTGATTTATATAAAATTTACAAATCATATGTTATTCAATCATGAATTTTAAAAAGTCCATTAAAATCCACTGTTATTGAAGTGATGATTTAAAAATCTACTTTAAAATCCACTATTATTCAAAACAGTTTGTGGATTTGGATTTTAATAAATTTTACGGATTCTGGAGGATTTGAAAGAATTTGTTTAGTTAAAAATACAGATATCCAAATATCATGGTTTTTGGTGAGATTTTAAAAAAATTTACTTTAAAATCATATCAAAATTCCAAATTTCTTAATCCCATAAAATCTTCCAAAATTATGGTTTTAATACACTCCTTTATTTTATTTGAAGGTGGTTTGCTCCAAATTTTAGCAAAATAAATAACTCAGACGATCATCAACATTTTAATAGTGTATTATCAGTTAAGAAGATATTGTATTTATAGGAATATATATATATATATATATATATATATATATATGTGGGTGTGTATAATTTGTTGACAAAAAGGTGTAGTAAGCTCTCTTGTTTTAGTTACAATTAATTAGTTTGTAATTAGCTTGAATAATTTTTAAAAATAAAGTAAGAAGCAATCCTCAATTTCTTATGACTGACAAATCACGATCCTTGATGTTTAAAATATAACCCATTATTGTTGATAAAAACAAATTTATAAACTATATTTTCTCACTGACGATTTTTATATTATTCATATTTTTTTCAAAAAATTATATTATTCATATCGTATGTTTCTTCTTCTATTCCAACATTTTGATCATTATTCGCATCACTATTCACATTTTGTTGCTCATGAGAAGTTAAATAATAGCCACCCAGCTATATGTAATAAAACAATGTTATATTATAAAATAAAAGATAGCAGAGATAAATTCCCTATAAATATTTGTATTTTGATAACACATATAAAAACCATTATCTAAAGTGGTTGACATATTATCCCAGGTGATAAAATATCCTATTTGACAACGCTATTGTATTATTAAGATAGCGTGTTTGTTATGCTAACAATAATCCTTTTTTTGTAGTGATTCAGAGAGTAGATGAAAAATACTTAGGTTCATTTTTAGGGGTGAATTTTTCTTTTCACCTCCTCTTTTTCAACCAATCATAATTTTTTATATTTTATTTTATTTTTAAAATAAATCAAAATTAAATTAAAAAGTAAAACAAATTAAGGAAACAAATTCTGTATACTTTTAATTAAATAAACTTAAATATTGACTTGGTTTAGATTTTACAATTACAACAAAATTATTTGTCGGTTTGGATTTACAAATAAAGTGATTAAAGTTTATATTTTACAATTAAAATGAAATTATATGTCGATTTAGGTTTACAAATGAAATGGTTAGAGTTTAGATTTTACAATTAAAACGTAATTATATGTCGGTTTGGGTTACAAATAAGGTGGTTAAGCTTTATATTTTATAATTAGAATGAAATTAGATGTCAGTTTGGGTTTAAAAATGAGATAGTTAGGGTTTTGATTTTACAATTAGAATGAAATTATATGTCGGTTTGAGTTTACAAATGAGATAATTAGAGTTTAAATTTTACAATTAGAACAAAATTATATGTCGGTTTGGGTTTACAAATGATATCTTTTTTTTTTGGACAAACAGTTGACTTCATTCTTTCAAAAGATTACAAAGATAAGTCAACTGTTTATTACAAGTAGGGGGAATAAGCACCCCAAAGTTTAAAAGATTACAAAGCAAAGCTTTCCCCAAAGCTAAAGATAAAAAGATAGGGTACAACAAGCAAAGATCCATGAGAGTTTTGAAACCATCGCTTATAAGCGGCTTGAAACCTGTGAGTTCATGGTTGCTTGAGTGGTCTCCTCGATGGATTCGACGGATGAAAGAGTAGCCATGGTCAAAAGACATTTTGGAGCCAAGGTTCTCACCGAAGTCAGGAGCATTAACAGAATTAATGCATCGCCAATGATTCGGTGGGCTACAGCTCGGGTGGTGAAGATGATGCTGATGTAGGGTTTCTTAGCGTCATGAGATGTGCGCATTAGAGTACAGGGCAATAGACCAGAGAGCTCCAAGCTTTTCCAAACAGACCATTCACAGGGAGCAAAGACCAGAAATAGCAAAAGATAAACGAGAAACCGTAACTATACAGGTTGGTTCCCTCTCATACGGCGCCCTTTGCCAAAGAGATTAAGAACACCACACAAAGCATGTAGTCGGTTTACCGATGGAAAATAAGGATCATGCTTGGTCATTTGCGATGTGGGTAACAAAACAAGGGTTTGGTTGGTGGTTTTTGAGTGAGGACTGGAATAGCTAGATGGGGTGGGGTTGAGTAAGTCTTGATAATTCCAATTTTGGGATCCAATAGACAATGTCACAAGTTGAGCAATAACCATAGTTCCAACGTACCCTTTGTACATCTAAGACAAACTAGCTAAATGGGTTCTCTGATGCAGTCTTCGAACACCGAGGATAAACAAAAAGTCTAGGCAAAGTCGATAAAATAACAAAAGGCTAGATAGAGAGAACCTGGGCTTTTGGAAGTTAGGCAAGACCCTTTGTAAAGCTAACAAGCCGATATCGGATTTAATGTTCATCCACAGAGGTATGGTTGCTGTGAGTGACCGGGAGAGTTGATATGCACAGCGGCTGACCGGGGAGATTGAAAGAATCTTCTGCGTCTCCGGTGAAAGTGAATACAGATCTGCCAAGCTCAGGGGATAGCATGTGTTCAAGATGGTAGTCCAATAGCGGATAAAAATCACTTCTCTGGAGGTTTCCTCACCAACCGTCGTCTCCGTCTCCGCCTGCCAAGGTTCGGGTGACTTTGGAAAAGAGAGTTCCGCAGAGTCGATTACCATTCCAGATCGAGAGTTAAGAGGCAAGGGGACTTGAATTCCGCCAGCAGTGAGGCTGAACCAGGGTTATAGAGAGAGGAGTTTGCCAGTCTCTCCTGTCTTCTGTATTCGGTGCTGAGCAAGCCTTTGCGTGGATTTGGCTGGTTAGAGAGGGTCTGCGTAGGTTGCATAAGGGGAAACAAAAGAGGAAAATGAGTTTAAAAAGGAAATCTAAGGGAGCAAAGAAAGCAAATGACATAAGCTAGAGTCGAGATACCCCGACGCCGGCGAGCAAGAGCCAGACCGGTGTTGGAGAATTTTGGTGGTAGCGGCGCCTCGATATTCAAGTTTGGAAGAAAATGTTTTAAGGTGAACTTCCCTGCAAATGAGATGGTTAGAGTTTAGATTTTACAACTAGAATAAAATTATATGTAGGTTTGGATTTACAAATGAGATGATTAGAGTTTAAATTTTACAATTATAATGAAATTATATATCGATTTAGGTTTATAGAAAAATGATTTAAATTTTTATTTTTATAATAAGATATACAGATTTTATTTTATTTTTATTTTATGAGGTGAATGAAGAGTGGAACCCAAATATTGTTTCAAATAGCTTCAGAGGATTTGTATTTATAACAAGATTGGTCCACATGCTTTTTTCGAGTGCCATAGAAACAAACTCAAGGTTTCGCCAAAACAAATAACATATATATATATATATATATATATTTTGGCATAACCGACCTAACATTTTTTTAAATATTGAAAAGTCTAGCATTCGATACTGAATGAATTTGAATAATTAAAGGTTTATAGTATGTGTACTTATTTCTGGTTTAGTTTAATTTGCACGTGTTGGACTTAATATATCTGGTTAAAATACATGTGCATGCATGAATATTGTTAATCATAATTTAACTCAACTAGCCTCTCTCTCTCTCTATATTGGTTTGTCCCTTGCATAGTTGGATGATTGAGGTTTTAATTATTTCTTCAGTATAGATAGTAACCAAACCAAACTATGATGACTTGAAACAAAACCACCAAATTGGTGTATACCAAACCAAACCAAACTATCTCGGTTTTGATAATAACCACAATTCATTCAAATGTAAAAATACACTTAACATAAAACATACAAATTTGAATAATAGAACATTTATTTTTGGTTTATTTTCTTAAATACAGAATCAAATCTGGATGGAACCAAATTAAATCAGAATAAATATGTTCTAGTTCGAACATTTTAATTTTCTCCAAAACTGAAAACTCTAAATTCCAAACCGACCGAAGGACAAACCGAATGCCCCCAAAAAAAGCTTTGTATTTTTATGCATAGTGTGACTATTAAATATATTCATGCAGACACATTACTTCTTATTTCAGTTCTGAAACACAAAACGCTCCCAGTCCCAAATATCGAGTAATCCCATCTAAACACTCCCTCCGGCGCCGGTGAATCAATGGCTCGCCGGCGCCGGTGAATCAATGGCTCGCCGGCGCCGGTGAATCAATGGCTCGCTGGCGTCGGGACCTTGCTTTCTTCGTTGTTCTCGCTCACTGTTACGGTTTATAATCTTGTTTCAGCATCTAGCTCAATCATTTGATCCCCATCTAACCTCACAATCTTGCCCCAATTTCCCACCTTGCTTCGGAGGGTCAGCTTTTAATGGCAGAAGATGGAGGAGGTGTCCGACAACTCTCCTTCAAACCCAATCTATGCCCACTTTTTCTGTGAAGCTTATTGTTGGAACTACATTTTTGACAACATGGCTTTAGCCAACTTTTCTGTGACTTTTCCGGTGACGTCCGTCATCGGAATGACCGGTTTAAGGATTTTTTAGATTCCTTGTAATGAGCACTATAACATAGTGTAGTTATTTGTCAAAATCAAAGTTATAATGAATGAGAAATTAATCTCCAAAGTGGTTAGCTTGAAAGCTTATAACTACAAATCTTTGCGTTTGTGCCACGTTGGAAGATTGGAAAGTTTTCCCACTAATATATATACTTATGGGATGAGGAAATTACGTTGCATGACCGGACTTGGTTTAATATTATTTTTGGAGTAAATTTATTTGCAACTTATATTACATTTCATGTTACGTATGTTGCATATAATATTCAAAATTTTATTTGCAAAGTCAAATCGAGTTTGTTGTAAACAAAGTCGAAGTCTTATCAACTCAAACGGAAGAATAAGTCGTGCGGAGATCTCGTCAACGTGTGAGACTTCGACGCATCTTCACCTCGCCTCAACTTCCCGAGTTATCAGCCCACGAGCCCAGATTTTGTGGAGAGCATCTCAGTCCTCCTCTCCATATAAATACGGAGCTCTCTCGTTCATTATTCTACACACTTGCAAAGAAACAAAACTCTGAAACAAAGATCCAACTCTCCCTCAGTCCTCTTTCTCTCACTACAATAACGTAAGTGTTATCAAGAGTGTATCGTTTGCGCCAACGTTCGTTTGAGTCCGTAATCAAGTGTTGTGATTCAGTCTAGTCTCGGTCGTATCCTGGGATCCATGTACTCTTTAACCGCCACACTGCGGGAGCTACTTTGGGTTAAGGAAAGAAATCGTATCTCGCCTCCGAGAATCTTCTTCTATTCCTTTCTTCATCGTCTTACATAGGTGTTATAATCGTTATCTCATTTTTGGATTTTCGCAGTCCTACAGTCTTAACCCAAAGTAGAGATTCGTTTTCTACATATAGTTTAAAACGGATCTTACAACGCGAACAGTTGATAACGATTAATGCCGTATTGTAAGCGATGTTTGAACGTTTTATGTGAAGGTCTTCGGGTGTGTTTGGCAAAAACGCTTCAAGATTCTCGAGATTTTAAAACAGTTTCCATGAAGACCATGCATGTAGTAGTTTCGTGAAACAGTTTTTTTCGAGCAATCAAAAATTGTTCTTTCTACTATAGCTTTAGTGTAGACGTGTATACGCACTATAAAAGCTATTTACACAAAATTTTAATTTTAGCAAATTAAATTATTTAATTGCTAATTTGTAATAATTATATTTGTTCAAAATATTGACATATTAACGGTGTTGAAAACAACAACAAAAACGGAAGTGCTTTCGAGGAACCTCGTGAGTCGACGACCCAACCTGGGAATGGTCCACCACCTGCTCCTCTCCTTCTGACCGAGCTGAAACCGAGCACCCCGAGCTCTGCAGTGACGCCCAACAAGTTTGATGGCACAAGCTTGAATCGTGGCAACAAAAGATGCATTTTTTCTTGTGTACACTCAACTGGCAGAGGTTTCTCACGGAGGATGCTTCGGCACTGCCTGCCGACAACAACGACGTGCATGCGTTGGCAAGTGTTCAAGCATGGCATCACTCGGACTACTTGTGCAAAGGCGCCATCCTTGTGCACATGGAGGAAAAGCTGTTCAAGGTGTTTAACAAAGCACTAACCTCCAAGTTTCTATGGAATCTTCTAGAAACCAAGTACAAGGTCTACAATGTAGGCTCAGGAAAACTCGCCACAAGAGAGTTTCTCAACTACCAGATGGTGGATTCTAGGCTCATAATGGACCAGGTACATGATCTTCAAGTGCTGGCACAACAGATAGCTGATGAAGGAATGAACATATGTGAGACATTCACAATGAATTGCTTCATCGAGAAGCTACCTCCAAGTTTGAGCGACTTCAAGCACAATCTCGATCACAAGCAGAAGCCAATCACCTTGCTCAACCTAATCTCAAGGCTTCAAAACCAATCAACTGAACGTGACAACGCTGTGTCCGTCATTGATGAGAATGCAAATATTGCTGAGTATAGAAGTAACAGGAAAGGTAAGGTTGTCTTACGACAACAAAGAGCTTCACCAAAAAAGGCGGTACCAGGCAAGACGGAACCTCAGTCCTCCACGTTCTTCAAGAAGCAAGGCAGGGCTAAGAAGTTTTCTGGAAAGTGTAACCATTGTGGCAAGAAAGGTCACAAAACCGCTGAATATCGCAGCAAAGACAAGGGGAAAAATCAAGCCAATTTAACTGAAGAGGACTTGTGGGCGGTCGTCACAGAAGCAAATGTGGTGATGAACAATGAAAACCCAAGGGAGTGGTGGTACGACACTGGAGCCATTACCCACATCTGCATTCACGAAGACATGTTCAGCACTTATCAGAAATCCAACTCCGGTGAGAATCTGATGATGGGCAATGTGTCTCACTCCAAAATCGTTGGCACAGGAAAGGTGGTCTTGAAGATGACTTCCAGAATGGCCGTCACGCTCCACAACGTGAAGCATGTTCCAGACATGAGGAAGAATCTGGTCTTTGGGACCCTATTGAGCAAGCATGGCTTTGCTACTAACCTTGCGTCCGATCAGATGACTCTTGAGGAAGAATGGTGTCTTTATTGGCAAAGGTTTTGTTAAGGGAGGACTAGTTAAACTGTGTGTTGCAACAATCCTTTAAAAAATATGATGAAGCGTCTACTTCTGTTTTTAAACAATTCCATGAATAAAAATTCAGTTGCTTATTTGGTTGAGTCTTATAATTTATGGCATAAAGGTTAGGGCATGTGAATTATAAATATATGCAAAGATTAATTAATTTGAACCTAATCCCAAAATGCAAAATAAGCAAAGAAAAAAAAATGTGAAGTATGCGTTCAAGCGAAACTCACAAAAACACCATCAGCTTGTGTTGAAAGAGCAACCAAACCTCTAGAGGTGATAAAAAGTATTTTGTTACTTTCATAAATGTTGCAGGAATCGGGATTACCACAGAACCTGTGGGGGGAAGCTTTTCTTACCACAAACCACATCCTGAATAAAATACTGCACAAAATAACCGGCGATACGCCTTATCAACTTTGGAAAGGAAATGTACCATCTTACAAATACCTAAAATTGTGGGGGTGCCTCGCTAAAGTCGCAGTGCCACCTCATAAGAAGGTTACTGTCGCACCTAAAACCGTTGATTGTATTTTTATTGGATATGCACACAACTGTAGTGCTTATCGGTTTCTGGTTCACAAATCATATATTCCGAATATTCATGTTAATACAATAATGGAATCAAGAAATGCGTTTTTCTTTTGAAAATATTTTCCCTTGTAAGGATAAACAAAATCTGAAACGTACTTGGGAAGAGAGAGATGCAATCACCACTACTAGTGAGGCCAGTACCTCGGTAAAACAAGTAGAAAAAGAATCTAGACATAGCAAACGAGCTCGCCAGGGAAAAACTTACGGTGAAGATCTCTTGATGGTTCTTCTTGCAAAAAATGAACTAAGAACATATAATGAAACCATGACTACACCCAAAGCTCCTTTATGGAAGGAAGACATTAATAGTGAGATCAACTCCATTATGCAAAATAATACATGGGAGATAGTTGACCTACCTAAAGGGTTTAAACCACTAGGGTGTAAATGGATCTTCAAAACAACATTAAAAACCGATGGCTCTATTGATGAGTACAAAGCTAAACTTATGGTGCAAGGATTACGACAAAAATTCAATCATGGAGTCGGAGTTCATAGCTTTAGATAAAGCCGCAGAAGAAGCAGACTGGCTTCGAATTTTTTTGGAAGATATTCCGATGTGGGAAAAACCTGTGCCGGCATTACGTGTACATTGCGATAGTCAATCGGCTATTGACCGAGCACACAATACTCACTACAATGGCAAGAACCGTTATATTAGAAGACGGCATAAGACCATTAGAAACTTGATCACTACTGGTGTAATTACAGTGGATTACATAAATACAGTTTTTAATCTTGCGGACCCCTTTACTAAAGGGCTAGCTAGAGATCAAGTTGTAAAATCATCAAGAGGAATGGGTCTAAAGCCTACAATCTGAGAGGACTGAAGATCCCAAGAATTAGGTTCAAAGAGAAAACTAAATCAAACAAAATCAATCTGGAGTACTGTATGACTAATAGTCACAACCCAGTTCCTAAGATGAAAAACAGTACTTCTTGTGTCTTTAAAGGTTAAGCAATGCTGTTAATGATCAAGTTCATAAGCTTTGATATATCGGTGAAGCATTTCCTAAAGGAAAACTTCTTAAAACAAATGCTAATGGCGAATCACCTAGTGAGTGTGAAATGAGGCCGTTTCTAGGAGAATAAAATGTAAGGCTATATTCTTCAGCTTCACTCATGAAATCGAGGCATGTTCATGGCCAAAACGAACACAATAGAGAACTTGGTTCTTTGAGAAAAAGAAGCTGGGTTATACCTGTTGTCTCGGTTTACATAAAATCCGGGTGGTTCAAGACATCATGTTCACCTCCTGGCCAGTAAATCCGACAGATATTAACAATGAGTAATTCAAGGCTGAAAAATGCTACTATTTCAGACACAGTTATTTTTCGCATACACTCTCAAAAGTCGAGTCAGTCTAGTCAGTCTAGTCTTTTATTTTTTATTTTTATTGAGTCAGTAAAATCTTCCTATGTTTAGGGTAAATTCTATTCATGTGCAGGATTGTTGGAACAACATTTTTGACAACATGACTTTAGCCAACTTTCCGGTGACTTTTCCGGTGACGTCCGTCATCGGAATGACCGGTTATGGATTCTTTGGATTCCTTGTAATGAGCACTATAACATAGTGTAGTTACTTGTCAATATCGAAGTTATAATGAATGAGAACTTAATCTCCAAAGTGGTTAGCTTGAAAGCTTAAAACTACAAATCTTTGCGTTTGCTCCACGTTGGAAGATTGGAAAGTTTTCCCACTAATATATATTATTATGGGATGAGGAAATTACGTTGCATGGACCGGACTTGGTTTACTATTTCGGAGTAAATTTATTTGCAACTTACATTTCATGTTACGTATGTTGCGTATAATATTCAAAATTTTATTTACAAAGTCAAATCGATTTTGTTGTAAACAAAGTCGAAGTCTTATCAACTCAAACGGAAGAATAAGTCGTACGGAGATCTCGCCAACGTGTGAGACTTGGACGCATCTTCACCTCGCCTCAACTTCCCGAGATATCAGTCCACGAGCCCAGATTTTGTGGAGAGCATCTCGTCCTCCTCTCCATATAAGTACGGACCTCTCTCGTTCATTATTCTACACACTTGCAAAGAAACAAAACTCTGAAACAAAGATCTAACTCTCTCTCACTCCTCTTTCTCTCACTACAAAAATGTAAGTGTTATCAAGAGTGTATCGTTTCCGCCAACGTTCATTTGAGTCTGTAATCAAGTGTTGTGATTCGGTCTCGTTTCGATTGTATCCTGGAATCCATGTACTCTTTAACAGCCACACTGCGGGAGCTACTTTGGGTTAAGGAAAGAGATCGTATCTCGCCTCCAAGAATCTTCTTCTATTCTTTTCTTCATCGTCTTACATAGGTGTTATAATCGTTATCTCATATTTGGATTTTTGCGGTCTTACATTTCTTAACCCTAAAACCATCCTTGACTTTCAGAGTAGATCCAACAGCTTTAAATTAAATAACCGGTGTAGAGAGTTTGATCTGGTTCTCTCTGGCGTCGTGCGGCTCCAGTCTGAAACTTCATCCGCCTCGCCGTAGCCGCATCCGTTGCTCTGTCCTCTGCCAAACAAAGGAGACTCTAGGGTTTCCCCTGGTGGATCCCTTTTTCTATTTGGGTTTTACCAATCATCGGCCCATTAACAGTTGTTGCTGCCCAGACCCATTAAACCTATGGTGTAGGTCCTTTGCACTTTTTTTTTATCATACCAGTCCGTTTTGGTGCTTGGCTTCTCTGATTTAGGTGGCCGAATACTCCATCTGAAGCTTAAGGTGACTCCATGGACCTGGTATTGGCCTTGTTTATTTGAAAACCTATCATCATCTCATCCTCTAACCAAGCTCAATAAAAGCACATTCTCGCTGATCCGTCGATGCTATTACCTTGGACATTGATTTCATCTGCCCAGGTCTGATCTTTATAAATCCCTATCCATCTCAACCCTAATCCTACCTTATAACTCTAGTTTGGCTGGTATTGAATCCCTTGCTAGAAGAGTTTTGGTTCCCCTAGGGTGGTTTGATGTTTTCTTGCGTCGACTTCAGTTGAATGAATTGAGAAGTAATGGCATTATGACCGCATCTCAAAGGAGTGTTGGTTACCATTATCTTATCAATCAGCCATCTGCGTATCCCCTGAATACATTACTTCTATTGAACGAATTGAGAAGTAATGGCATTATGACCGCATCTCAAAGGAGTGTTGGTTACCATTATCTTATCAATCAGCCATCTGCGTATCCCCTGAATACCGAGTATATTACTGTGCAAATCAACTGCAGGACTACGCCCCTTAAAATGGCATGTGTAAGGCTAAGTTTAAGATTGGTAGAGATCTTATGGTATGTCTCTAGTATCTATGGGCGTCTAAGCTTCTTGTGTGATGATCTGATTGTACTGGTCGGATCTTGGGTTTTCCTCTCTTGATCCGAGTATGATAATGGGATTTCAAGCTCAGTTTCTTCAGTTCCGATCGTATCTGCTTGGTCAAGTCGAGGTATCTTTGGTAGCAGTATATCATGTTCTCTAGAATGGCTTGAATTATATCCTTATCAAGGCCAGCTATATAGACTTGTTCGGATGTCGTCAATGCTGAAGTCAGATTTGGAATCTGACCCGATAGTCTACTTATTTCTGAAGCTTGTACCCTTTGCCCCCATTGGTCACTTTCGTCAAAAGATGTAAAGCTCGGTTGTGATATCAAAGCTCAGGACCAAACCTACTGCAAGCTTTGTGTGGAACTCCTTAACCTCCATGACTATGAGCTTCATGTGAGGGAAGACCCACCTGCTTTGCTACGGTTTGGCATCCATTTCTTGCGATTCCCGGTTAAAGCTTCATCTAAAGTCATGAGATATGCACTGAAACGGTTGAAGGACTTTGCTCCATTGGCTTGGAACCCTCCTTCGTTTGCGAGAAGCACAGTAAGTATTACCTCCATGGACCACTCTTTTCAAAGCTGACTGCGTCATTCGCTAGAGCCCTTTATGATCACCAGATGATCAAGGATTTCGCGAAGCTTGTCTTCATGGTCGAATCCACTTTGGCCCCAACTTATTTTTCAAACATTGTAAAATTCTCAAAAGTTGAAAATCTCTTTGGAGAACTCATGGAGCCTTTATCTCTAATTTCTAGTGCTTACATTGTTGTATGTTGTATCAACTCACCTCTTTTTGAGGTTTTGATTTGAATGGAAGTTTCTTGTTTGAAGAAAAAATATATATTCATGCAGTTGTGTCGAGCTCGAGCCACAGATTTCGTCCGTTATTTTACATAAATTAAAACATTATTCGTTGCTCCATCATTATTCTTGTTTCAAATACATGAATCGAACCTAACTATAGCGTCATATTATTCTTAATCCATTGCATCGATCGGTTTTAACTTTTAAAGAACCGTTGCCGAACATGTTTTCTGAAAGAGAAACCAACTTAATTTTTTGAAATAGACTAATTAGTAGTAGTATAAAACTTCCCTCAAACGATTAAGAAATCAATTACGTCTTGCTGGCTTGATTTAACAAATATAAATAGGGGCGATTATCATATTCTTGAATGAGTATGTGTGCAATCTAATTAACTAGAAGTGAGTAAAACCACAACAGTTAACAATTAAGTATATTTTGTTAGTAATATGCATGATGTGCACACATAGTAAAGGAGACGACGAGAGGTTTCTTGTCACATAGAAACTTTTTCCATCTTGTTCGTCACAATGAAGCTCTCTAAGGTAAGCAGGATCGTACATAGTGGTAACACTAATACCAACCGCTAACTAAAGCATATCTGTTCTGGCTACAAGCAAACTTAGTTTAGTGTTAGTGTAAGGAAAAATTAACAAAAATATACGGTGTTTTATAACTAGAGGATGATTCGGGTTTTTAAAACTCAACTTATCTTTTTAAGGTGTGTCATGTGTGTAGTCGTCGAGTAGCCCATTCACCAAGTTTTTAAAATGGATATAAAATTTGGCGTCATTTCGATTGGCTAAATTGAATGATTTAGTAAGGTATATGCGTGAAAATAATTTATTTTTAGCCTAAGACCCTGATTGGTAACGGCGGTTACTTTTCGCTGTAAAGATTTTGAATTTAAAATTTTAACTGTAGAGAATTTGGTTGTAGATGTTTTGACTATACAAACTTTAACTGTTAAAATCTGATTGTTTACCAACAACTTTTAAAAATGTAGCTGTTATTTTTATAATTATTATAAGTATTAATAATAAATATATATTATGTCAAAAATTAATTTATATAACATTTTAATGATAAAACAAATTTTATTATAGATAAATTAAAATTTTTAAAAATATAAATCAATCAAATATGAAATTTTGTTTGAAAACTAATTAAAAACAAACAACTATAAGAATAAGAAATAAATAATTGAAGTTGTAGACATCAATTTATTAACTTATTAAATTTTAAATAATGCAAAAAAAAAACTAGTCAATGCATTGTTTGAATGTTATTCTCTTATTAATGATGAATTTCATAAACTCTTTTATAGTATTATTAGTGATGATGATGAAAAAAAAAATTATTATTGAAATGAGTCTTAAAAGAAAGAGAAAAAAAATAAGAATAATTAATTTATAAAAATAAAATATATAAATATTTATATATACTTTTGAAGAGTTTTTAAATATAAAAGGATGAAAAAAGAATGCTTTAAAAATTGTTTTGTTTTAAAACATGAATTTGACACTTTAAAAAAAAGGAAGAAAAAAAAAGTGACTTTAAAAACTTTAAAAAAAATTAAAAGTCAAAAATGCTTGATGACAACAAAAAATGGCAACAAAAGTTTGATTGGCAAAAAAAGCGTGATTGGCAACAATCTTCCTTAAGTGAAAATCATTACCATTTTCTTTACGTGGTTATATATATATATATATATATATCCATACATATTAAAAAGAACACAAATGTTGAGTTTGACATTTAATTTTTAACCGACATCTCAAGCTTTTCATCGTACGAAATTGACAATTTGTGGTTCTTATTATTTATTATGTACCAATCAAAATCAACTGCACCACTTTTATGATTGCAAGAGGTTGATTTTAGAACCAAAGTATAACATAAATTATACTCGCAAATTTTTATGTATGAATTTTGTTGAAAGGTACACAAAATGAAATAATTATTAGAAATATGTTATCGCTTATAAAGAAAACCAAGTTTTTTTTTTTTTTGTCAACAGTAAACGAAGTTTCTTATATATATATATAAAAAGAAAGGCCAATTTAGTGACAACCAGAAAAGAATAGGATTAAAGTGGTTTTAGTGCCCTACAACCATGTGGCCGTTGACATCTTCCCGGATTATAATTGTCATCCATACTTCCTTGTCTTAAACGTGATCTAGTAACAGTTTTACAATAATAACTTCATCTTCTTTTATAATATAGGACAACGACGAACAAATTTCCCAATTTCGTTATACATGTTCATGATTAGTTTCGATTTATAGAAAAATTAATGAAAGGACTTCGAAGTTTGAACTATTTAATGTCCAATCAACACACCGGTCAACAAGTTAGAAAAATATTGTAATTTTTTTCAATAAGAATGTATACAACCCCTGCTTGTAATTAAGATTCTGATAAGAATAATCATAAGTGCAGAATTTGAAGGAAAACAAAAAGAAATAGGCATTTCCTTCTATTTTCCTACAAAAATTTCGTAGGTTTTGGAAGAAATTTTGTAGGAAAATTCTTACCAACGTCCTACAAAATCGTTTTTGAAAAATTTTTGTAGAAAAATGGTAAAAAAAATTTTAACCATTTTCCGAATAAGAAAATCATTCTTACTAAATTCCTACCAAATCTATATTACAATTTTCCTACCATATATTTCCTTCTATTTTTCTACCAAAATATTCTTATGAGTTCCTATGATTTTCCTACCATAGGGGAGAAAATAGATCTATGTTTATTTAGTTTGTAGGAATTCTGTAGGTTATGTTTTTTTTTCTAGGAAATAAATTTAGTAGGAAAATGGTAAGAAAAATTTCTTACCATTTTTATTCATTTTCATTACGAAATTGTTTCGGTACAGTTTTTGTAGAAAATTAGAAGGAAATTTTCCTACCAAATTCGTACCGCTTTGATTCCTATTTAATTCTTTCCATTTTCCTACTAATTTTCTTATGACTCTAAATTTTGAAAGAATTTCGTAGGAAATTTCCTACGACTTTTTCAAAATTATAGTTAATTTCCTACCACAACTATTTTTCGTAAAATAATCGTAAATTTTTCTTACCAAAATTTTCGTAGGAAATTTTGGTAGGATTTCACCATGTTTTCTTGTAGTGTTATGAGAAACCTTTTTTTGCTATTCCAATAATGCTAACAACAACAACTAATTTAAACCGTTAAAAAGAAAATATGAAAAAAAAAAAAAAAAACCTCTCTAATCCGGTGGGTGGCGATTAGATCGGTTTTTTGAATGCTTGGCTCCGGTGGGCTTGGGAGACGGAAAGAGGGTCTTTCTCGTTCTCTGGATGGTGAGGGTCAGTGGAGTCAGACCGGAAGTCTGAGTCCGACTCTTAACACAAATCCTTTACCGTTTTCGGATCTTTGGTTGATCAAAGGGGATTCGACAAGATCGATTTTTGGAGATTTGGTTTGGTTGGATATTTTCTTTCGATTTGGGGTTATAGGAAGCATCGGGGCTGAAGATTTGATTTCGTTTTTGATTTCGGATCTGATATTGGTTGCGTTGGTATTAAAGTCCGAGATTTCGTATCGGGGTTTTATGAAAAAGATTATCTGGTGGTCTTCTTTCTATTCTCTGATGATAAGCGGCTGGAGGATTGATTGTGTTTGGATAGTCAACGAAAGTGATGGAATCTGGAGGATTGGATTATCTCAGGATTTGTCTAGTATCTCAGGATTAAGACTCTGATTGGCTTTGATACGGTTAGTTATGGGGATTTATTTGATACGATTTGCTAAGGTATTTAGGCGTGGGTGTGGGTTTTGCTCAGTCAGTACGTCTCTTTGCTCTCTCTTTATGTTGTCTCTTGAGCGGCTGTACTCATTCAAATCTTTCTGTGTTTCATTCGAGGGTGGTCTTCATTTTTTCTTTCTGCGGCGACATATGGCTCAACTAGCTCTCAACAAGGGTAAATCATCTCTGGTCCGTACAGAAACTGTGACAATCTCCAATTCAGTTTTGGCCCAGAGAATCCAGCAGTTCTCCATGACGCTCATTGGGAGGCTAATGAATCCCGCGTGTCAGAATATGGAGTCTCTGATTGCTAACTTTCCCAAAATTTGGAAATTAGAGGAGAAGGTTGTGGGAGCAGACCTTGGACAAGGCGTCTTCTAGTTCAATTTCGAGGATGAAGAGGATCTCTTGTCTGTTCTTCAGAATGGACCATACCACTTTGATAGCTGGATGGTGTCTCTTGTGCGTTGGGAGCCTATCATATCATCCTCTTACCCTTCAGTGATAAACTTCTGGGTTAAGGTGTCAGGAATACCTATGCATCTGTGGGAGGTGGCTACATTAGAAGCTATTGGTAAGAAGATTGGGAAAATCCAAGAGGTTGATGAGGAAACAGGGAGCCTCTGCGTTTCAGTTAATGGGTTTAATCCCATGATTTTCAAATTGTTGGTTCCTTTTGCTACTGGGGATGAAGTTGTGGTGTCCCTTGAGTATGAAAAGTTAACGGGCGTTTGTGATAATTGTTTTCGACTTACGCATGATGCAAAAGTCTGTCCAGAGTTGCTCAAGGTTGGATCGGGTCAAGGTCCTGCTGAGAAGATAGAGAACAGGGGTGGCCAAAGGCATCTCCATGGAGTCAAACAGGAACAACATCACAACGCTGGGGGTTGGGAAAAACCTAGAAAACACGCTAAGCGAGCTCTAGACTTCCAGTCTGCGGATTATGGTGATCAAGGTTACTTTCCGCAGCAGCTTGTTGGTAGTAGTGGTCTTCAAGGTCAGAGACAATATGAGCGTTCGCAGGGCTTTGCTTGGGGTCAAAGGAGAAACTTCGGTGAGGTTGTTAGTGATGATGGACCGCGACGAGGTTTTCAAAAGGGGAGTGGAGAGTCTTCGGGAAAGGGCTCCGGTTTTCTTTTAAACAGAAAGGGTTCTGGGCCTGCTTGGCCCAAACCTTTATTTAAAGTGAAACATAACTCAGCTGTGAAGCAGGCTTCTCTGAGTCTTGATGCCAACTTGGGTGCTTCCGGCAATCATGTTCTGCAAGGGGCTAGGGATCAGGAGGGAAGTGATACTAAGGGGGATGCCGGGGCATCTTTTGATATGGATTTTGAGGTTGACAACGATGATCTCCTGGAGGATGGTGAGTTTGGTGATACTGATAAGGGCGATCACACCGTTTCTCAGGACGAGGTCGATCCCCCTGCTCAGGGAGCTGAGTCACATCCTAGTCACGGAGCTACCATCCAAGGTGACCAAGGATGCGACGCTCAGGCTGAGTCTGGAAGTGGTCCACAAGGTAAAGTTCTTAATTCTGATTCGATGGATTTAGCTGTGGGGGTTGTTAATAGTGCCTTGGCAGTTCTTACACTTGGTGATATGTGTGGTCAAAAGGGGAGGACATTTAGGTCACATGGTAGAAAGAGTGCGGGTAGTTCTAAAATAGCTCATGTGGTTTTGGCTTCTCCACGGAAACGCTTACTTGCTAAGGTATTGTCTAAATCTGCAGGTGATGGACATAAACAGAAGCAGCTGGGGAAACTGGGTAATAATAAAGTGGATGGCAAACCTTCGGATGGGGGTCGTCCAAGCAGGAAAGGGATGGGGGCTCTCTCGAAACCGCTGGCTCGAACGTGAAGATTTTGAGTTGGAACTGTCAGGGCATTGGGGTGGATCTGACAGAAGGATACTTGGGAGATTTGTGGAAGCAGCATAAGCCAGATATTTTATTTTTATCAGAAACTAAAAAATGTTTTTCTTATTTACAAAAATTTCAGAAGAAGTTTGGTTACAATAACTTGTATACAGTTGACTCCCTTGGTTCTAGGGGTGGGTTAGCTTTATTTTTCAAGGATGAAATAAAATTATCTATTTTATATGAGAGTGACCGTATAATTGATGCACAAGCTTGTTTTGGTCAACATTTAGTATTTTTTTTTCCTTTGTCTATGAGGATCTTGTCCCGCAAAATCGCGTAAAGGTGTGGGAGAAGTTAATGGATATTGGTTCTTTTCGACTTGATCCTTGGTTTATGATTGATGACTTTAATGAATTAGTTGGTAATCACGAGAAACGGGGTGGTGCTATTCGCCCAGTGTCTTCTTTTGTACCTTTTAATTCAATGATTAATCATTGTGGTATGCTGGAATTTCCGTGTTATGGGGAACAATTGTCATGCCGAGGTAATCGGTGTCGTTTACATCGCGCATTAGGGAATGAGGATTGGCATAATTTCTTCCCCAATTCTAAGGTAGATTATTTGGAGATGGTTGGTTCCGATCATTGTCCCATTTTGGCAACTTGTCTTAGAACAGTCACAAGACGGAAGAGGCAGTTTCGCTTTGATAAACGATGGTTGGGGAAGGATGGTTTACTAGGAGCGGTAGAGTCAGGGTGGGCACGCACGAATAATTTTCGGATACCGGCTTTCGTGGATAAGATCAGGAATTGTCGAAATTCGATTTTGTGGTGGAGAAAGAATAATGTGATGTCTGGTCCGTCTCTGATATCTTCCCTTAAATCAGCGTTACAGGAGGCTAAGATGGATGACTCGATCTCTCAGGAAGAAATTAGGGACGTTGAGAGAAAACTAAAAGAGGCTTATAGGGATGAGGAAATTTATTGGCAACAGAAGAGTAGGAAATTTTGGCTACGTGTAGGTGACAAAAATACAAAATATTTTCATGCATCGACCAAGCAGAGGAGGGTACGGAATAAGGTTGTTGGGCTAATTGGTCCGGACAATGTATGGGACGATACGGCCTTGGGAATGGAGAGAATTGCCTCAAATTATTTTGAGGCGCTTTTTGAAAGATCTGATGTAAGTGGTATTTCAGATATTCTTCAGGAATTTTCACCTATCATTACGGATAGTATGAACCGAAGTTTAACTAGGGAAATTACGGAGTCGGAGGTTCGGAAGGCATTATTTGCTATGCACCCAGAGAAGTCTCCAGGGCCTGACGGTATGACGGCCTTATTTTTCCAACGATTCTGGTCTTCTTTAAAAGGGGATTTGATGACCTTGGTTAAAGATTTCTTCCGAACGGGCGTTTTTGACCCTCGCCTTAATGAGACTAATATTTGTCTCATCCCTAAGGTGGATCGGCCGCAACGTATGACCGAATTTCGGCCGATTAGTCTCTGTAATGTGAGTTATAAGATTATTTCAAAAGTGTTATGTTTTAGGCTTAAGCGGTTTTTACCGTCACTAGTTTCAGAGACGCAATCGGCTTTTGTTGCAGGGCGACTGATTACGGATAATATTTTAGTTGCCTAGGAATTATTCCATGGGTTAAATACTAATCAACGATGTAAATCAGATTTTCTGGCATTCAAAACGGATATGAGCAAAGCGTACGACCGTGTTGAATGGGATTTTCTGGAAGCGGTTATGCTTAAATTAGGTTTTGATAGACGGTGGATTACTTGGGTTATGTGGTGTGTGTCTTCGGTATCATATCAAGTTCTTTTAAATGGTCAACCTCGGGGTTCCATTTTACCGAAGAGGGGATTACGCCAGGGTGATCCTCTTTCTCCCTATTTGTTTATCCTCTGTACAGAGGCCCTAATCGCAAATATTAAAAAGGCTGAACGTGAAAAGAAAATTACCGGTATATTGATTGCGCGAGATTGTCCGTCGATATCGCATTTATTGTTTGCTGATAGTCTATTCTTCTGTAAGGCAGAGGAGTCTGAGTGTAAAGTGGTAATGGATATTATAGGTAATTACGGAAAGGCATCGGGGCAAGAGGTTAATTTAGGGAAATCTTCTATCATGTTTGGCAAGAAAGTTCCGCCGGATGTAAGATCTCGGATTAAAACAGTAATTGGAATTTCTAGTGAGGTATGGGTTCTTATTTGGGAATACCTGAAAACTTTCAAGGCTCGAGGACTAACGTTTTCAGTTATGTTAATGATCGCCTGGATGAGAAAGTTAACGGTTGGTCGGCGAAGACCTTATCGAAAGGGGGTAAAGAAATTATGATCAAGTCGGTAGCGTTAGCTCTTCCAACTCATGTTATGTCGTGCTTTAAATTGCCACAGGCGTTGACAACCAAACTTACGGGTGCCATATCAAACTTCTGGTGGAAGTCTAATGATAAGGCTAGAGGCCTGCATTGGGTAGCTTAGGATAAAATGTGTGAGGACAAATGTGATTGGGGTTTGGGTTTCCGCGCATTGGAAGAATTTAATGATGCAATGTTGGCTAAGCAGTATTGGAGGTTGATTCATTACCCGAACTCTTTAATGGCTCGGGTGATGCGTGGTAGATATTTCCGGAGAAAACATCCTCTAAAGGCAACTAAATCATATTCTCCATCTTTTGCGTGGAGGAGTATTTTTTCCGTCAAGGGACTAGTGGAACGAGGGGCACGATGGATAGTAGGCTCGGAGAGTGACATTTCGGTATGGAAGGATCCTTGGATACCCGATCACCAGCCCAGACCAGCGAATGGTAGGGGGAGGTTTCTACATCCTAATTTGATGGTCAATCATCTAATTAATCCCTTTACGATGGATTGGCACTTGCCAATTCTAGAGGAGTATATGGATCCAGTGGATATTTCGCTTATACAGAGTTTGGCGGTTAGTAAGACTTTTCGTTCGGATAGACTGATTTGACATTATACTAAGTCCGGTAAGTATTCCGTGAAGTCTGGCTATCGGCTAGCACGAGAATCACAAAAGGAAGCCGAATTTGGGCCAACGTGCACTGTTTTACGAGCCCAAGCTTGGAAACTCGAGGTCCCCTCAAAGGTTCAACATTTCTTCTGGCAGGTGGCCTCTGGTTGTCTTCCTGTGAAGGAACGGATCGCCCATAGGGGGTACGGTGCGATGCTACGTGCCAGCGATGTGGTTCTGCGGTGGAGTCTATTAATCACGCTCTTTTTGTGTGTGAACGTTCTCGTTTGGTTTGGGAGCTATCGCCGTTGCATCTTTCTTCGACAGGTTTTCCCTATGGATCAGTGTATTCAAATTTAGACTTCTTATATTCAAAGGCCTTGTCGAGTTCCGGGGGTTCGGGTATTGGATATTTGTTGCCCTGGATATTGTGGACAATTTGGAAAGATAGGAATAAAAAAGTTTTTCAAGGAGTTGAGGCTGAGCCATTTGATATTATAAATCAGGCATCAACCGATAAAATTTTGTGGGAGGAGGCTAAGTCCTTCTCGGGGAACTTTCTGAGTCCCCAGCCGGTCCCGGAGGAAAGGGTTGTTTCTGTTCGGTGTCAGGTTGATGGGTCATGGAAAGGATCCGACTCTTTAGAGGGTTTGGGTTGGTGGTATGGGACTAATGAGGATAAGACGCTTCTTTTGGGAGCTCGCAGTCTTCGTCGTAGTCCCTCCTCCCTTCACTCGGAGCTAAATGCCCTGGTATGGGCGATGGAGTCTCTTCGGGCGATGGGGATCAAATGTCAGAATTTTGAGTCAGACAGCGCTGAACTGGTGGCGATGGTGCAGGATCCAGACGACTGGCCAGCTTTTTCGCACTTATTGGAAGACTTCCATTCCCTCAGATCATCTTACCCCTCCTTCACTCTGACTCGGATTCCGCGAACGTCAAACTTCCGAGCAGACTGTCTTGCTCGCTCTTCTAAACCTTTAGTTTCTGAATTCTTTTTTGTAAACGCTCTTCCTCCAGATTGAGCGACTAATCTTGGAGTCACTTTTTAATTTATTCTAAGGTTGGGTTGAAAAAAAAAAAAAAAAAAAATATGACTGTACCATTAAATAGTTATCGAATTTTTCAATTGTTGAAATGTTCTATCATTTGATTCGAATTCTAGACGTTTGATATGAATCGTGTGAACTAAATATGATTGTTAAGGCAGGTAAAGTATATAAAAAAAAATATTCCTTTTTAGCAAAACCGTAGAATATAGGAGAAAACAAAAACGTAGAAAATAATAAAGGAATAATTGGCACGACGTTAAGCTTAACTTTACATGGGAATGATAGGAAAAAGTAGAGATTTCACATCAATTATTTCAAATTTTCCCTTTTTCTTTTGCATTGCTTTAGTGATAATTCACATTAATTGGTAATACACACCATGTGAGAAATATTCAAAAAGAAACAGAACAGGACAAGCTCCAAAGATAATTGTTTACCTGTCACTTGCCTTGTCGCACTTTCGTAAATTGTTACTATTTGATAACTCTATCATTGTTGCTTTCATTTTTATACAGTTTTATCCTTAATTAGTCGCTATTTCATTACCAAATTTTGTTTAGTAAGTCAATCAAGGTTTTATATATCTAAGGTCTTCTTTTTCTTTATATAAACATTTCAACCGATACTTGTACAATATCTGATTATTCAAGTAAACGAATCAATTTAGAATCATTGATCACAAGGACACGGCCGGCTGAAACCTACCCCTACTTAAACCACAATTTTTCCCAAACAAAATAATGCTACAAGTTTGATCAAAACCACAAGAAAGAGACTAATTAATCTGGTTTTTGGTATAAAAATTAATTAAAGATAGAAATCAAAGAATAATAGTATAAGGTCATACTATTATACTTATGCCGAAGTTTTGTATCATCAATGTTACAATGTGCAACTAAAACTCACTTTTTTTGCCTCACCTTTTTGCTGTAATTGTAAAATAGTACTCATATTAAACAAATATTCACACATATCTTGATGGGGATTGGTGATGAACGAGTAAATTAATAAATATCTGAAATTAGCAGCCTCATATTAAAAAAAATGCAAATCTAGTTTTAAAAACATTGATAAAGACAAACTAATAAATCAAACAAACACAATTACATCACAGTAATCTAAACAAAATATAAGTAATAATCTAAAGAAAAACAAAAACTCAAAAGGGTTTGTCATGGAACCCACAAAACACACTGTCAGAAAATCTTCAGAGCTTCAGAAGATGAAGATGAAGAAGAACAAAATCAGAATAAAACAGTAAAATCCAGAAGAATAAAGAAAAAAAACATAACTAATTCTTACATCTTTATCTCTTCTTGTTCTTGTCTCTTCCATTACCAGAAGAAAACATGGAACCAAAACCAAACAAGTTACCAGAAGGAACAACGTTTATAACCGGACTCACTCTAATCCCACCACCTCCATGATGGCTACCATAACTATAACCTCCATAGCTTTTCTTCAACGGCGGTTTCGAAAACCCACCACTATTACTCAACGAAGAAGAAGTAGAAGATGAAGAAGACAACGATGAAGATTGCTGTAACTTCACATGCTCTGTATTATGTTTTCTCGAACTGCTCTGTTTCGGTTTACTCGATGTTGAACCGGTTGAGTTACTCCGGTTTAACAACGGCAAAGGACATAAGCTTCGTCCGTAACTACTCCCACAGTTTAAACTACTGCTTCTTTTAAACCCCCAAAACGACTTCGTATTGTTCTTCTCCTCCGTCGTGCTTATCACGTCCTCTTCTTGTTCCTCGCTCTGTTTCCTCTGTTTTCTTGAATCCGGTTTACTTTTAACCGGCTTCGGTTCGGGTTCACGCGGTTCTGGTTTTTTCTTGATTTCGGTTGGTAAGATTCTGCCGTTGGAGAAGAGTTCGTCGGCTGACCAAGAACCTTGATCGAAGCTTTCGCCGGAAGTAACGCCGCCGGGAATGCAGAAATCGAAATCTATGCTTGAGTTGAGGCTCGAAGGTTTCGAGGTTGATGATGGTGATCTCACGGGACGTTTCTCGATTGGTATTGCGTCCGATTGACAAAAGTCACGAGAAAATGAGATTCTTGGACTCATATTAGAACTCTCCGATAAAAGATCCACCGCCATTTTGGTTTTCTTGAAGATAAAACAAGAATTGTAAAAGTTTATAGTAGTAATGAGAAATTTGTGAAAATGATGAGAATTTGATTCTCGAGAATTTATGAATAATTTCTGAAGAAAAAAGAGGAGAAAGAAATATTTCCGAGGGAGAGAGAGAGATTTGAGGAAGAAGGTGGAGAAGGATTAGGTTTTAATTATTTTTATAGGTAATTTTTAGAAAAAAAAATAAATAAATTTTGTAACTAAATTGAGAAATAGAGAAAAAAAAAATATTATTTGTGAAAAGGAAGAATAAAATGGGTAATATATAGAAGAGAGGGGGACAGAGAAGCGTGTCGTTTGCTACATATTCACATGCATGGGCCAAAAAAGGATATATGTTGGTTCTTCACTTTCGTACCTTTTTTTTTTTTTTTTTTTTTTAATTTTTGTCGATGGTATAACATTTTTTTTGTACAATAAAACTTTTGATAAAGATATATTGAAACTTCTGTAAAATTTTTTTTTATCGAAGTCAAAAGGCATGTGCGAGACTGCCATGTTTGAAATGTTTAGATGGTCGATGTTCGGATTCGGGTTGACAATTTTAATGGCGCACTGAACATAGACCAATGGTGTAAAGTTCACCGACCCGATCTAGACTTTAGCAAATTATTAGATTTTGTCAAGAACTTTGTGAAATTTAGGATAATTAAGTTTGTGTTAAATTGTAGTAATTATTTAGGTATTAGGGAGAAAGGAAAACTATTGTTTGCGCAATATTCTTTTATATCGTCATTATGTGGATTGTGTTTTTTTTTTTGTGGGTAAGATTATTGTGGATTGTCTTTTTTTTTTGTGGGTAAGATTATTGTGGATTGTCTGTTGGCGACACAAATAAATTTGTACCACAAAGAAAAAAATATATAACCAAAGTCATTTCACTTGTGCAATGTTTTATTTTATGAACTAAGTAGTTTGTCCTCCTTACGTTTTATTTTATTTTATTAAAGTTGAATTGGCCATCCTCCTTAGGTCGAATCATAAAGGAATATATTTGTAGAGTTTACCAGGTTTGGATATTTTGTATAGTTCCGAGACTAATGACTTAATAACACAGGTTACAAAACACACGTGTTCGATAAGTTAGGGTGATGATAGCACCCATACTGGTTACTGCTTAGGTAAACGAGAATGTTGCATATATCCATCGTACACTTCCCGTTAAATAAGGTCACGCACTAAGCCACTAACCACTCTTCGTATATGAGGTATTTTGGATGGGAAGTCAGTTGGTGCGTCTGATTGATATTTACCCCAACGATATTGTCATGGCTAATATATTAGTTGAAGTTTGATATCCAAAATGTTCAACAGCCTATATTAAAACCTTTTGCTCCAATCATTTATTTGCAGTGACTATACCGACCTTACTGAACCGTACCAACTACATTTATCTACACATGGTTTTTATGAGTATTGAATTGGGAGCTAAATGATGATCATACATTGTTGTCTTATTACTCAGTTCTTATATTTTAACCGAGTTATTTTTGTCTTTGCTAATTTAGAAATATTCGTATAATTTTAAGATTCTCACTTTAGGTGTAGTTTAATGGTTAGATAATATATTAAAGTATATCAATCATTAAAAAAGAACAAGACGGGTGGCCTTATTGATGTATCCATTCCGAACAAATGATAAGGGCAGACAAATGTCAAATACATATCAACAACATAGTTTTTCTTTCTCTTAATGAAAGACCATAACACAAATGCGTTGTTATCCACTTTTGTATAATATGTAATGTATACATTGCAGTTCCTTTAGTTATTTTCTTTCTACATTTCTTATAAGATATGTAAAAACAAACTCGTATAGCTAAGATAAGAAACTCGTCTTAATCATCAAATAACTTGTAATCTGTGACAAAATCCCTATTTACTCAAATATATAAACTATATATAGTTCCCTTTCTTATTTGTATTCCAACCAGAAGGCTCTATTGTGATAGAAAAAAAAATGCTCTACAAATAAACTCATTTCTTATTTATTATTTAAAAAGATGAGTCATGCATGCGAGTTTGCTTTTCATATAATTGAAATCGATATTTTCTTGAATTTGAAGTAAAGAAATTGTTATGTGATAGAAAGAAAGAAATAAATAAAGAGAAAAGGAGATTTCATATTATCTAGAGAGTGTATAATAAGTAATTTATATATATATATATATATATGAAGAAAAAAAAAAGAAAAAAAAAAAAAAACAGAAGACAAAGTAAGCATGGCCATGGGTCCGATGGCTACGTACTTACCGAAAACGAAGAATCCCACTAAGAGAAGGTGAAAGGTTAAGAGATGGTCCACGTCTCCTACTAATTAAACATTTTCCTATCTGATTGGATCGCACCACGAGCCCACCTTGAAACCAACCCGACCCGATTCGACCCAATCAGAAGTTGCCTACTTTGGCTGCTCTCGATAATACTAACAGGAAGTTGTCCAATTCAGTTAGGGTTTGGTTATGATGACGGACCCAAGAAATATCGGATTTTTCTGATCCTAGTTAACATTAAAGATGGTCCAGTCCGACAAATAGCATTGGTGATGTTTTTGCTGACAATTACCGAACAATAATAATCAACTGCTTTTGTTTTCTACATAAATTCTATATATATTTATTAACAATAAGATGAAAAGAGCTCTCCATGCTATGACACTGGAGCATCCAAAACGAATACATATTAACTATCAAAATTTGTCTAATTAATGAAAAATTATTATTTTTTCCTCCAAAGTTTGAATCTATTAATTCTTACTTTTTTTGTCAGTTCCAATCTATTCATTTCCATTATTTTTGTAGAGAAACATTTTTTTTCTTTTTTTTTTCAACCAAACATTAATAAAACTAGGTTAACACCCGCGCAACGCCGAGAGATATTTTTCTTAAATTATATTTGAGTTCAATTCATACCCAAAAAAATTAATCTTATCTAGTTTAAAATCATGCTTGGTTACAAATGCTTTCTTCTAAAAAGCAAGAAGATTAGTGATTCAAAATTATTTTCTACATGCTTTCATTGGGATCATGGGATATAAGTCCAATAGTAAATCAAAAAAACCTTACGAAAAAGTAGAAAATCACAAAATCAGCTTCCCTAGTGACATATTAATTAAATTTTAAATATTCAATAAAATACTTATCCTAATTATTTATTTAATTTTTTTGTATTGGTCAACTATTTATTAATTTCATAATTTGGATATATTTCATATTTATAAATGTTTACTTGTGTAAAGCTAAATATATAATAGCTTAATAATATAAAATTCTCTCATATATCACAAATTATTTTTTTGTAATAAATCTATGTCAGTTTTAAGAACACGTATTTGTTGTACTAAATGGATCAAAATAGAATTAAGTTATAACTATATGTTTCTTTAAACCTCATTGGTTTCATTAAATTTTAATAAAACATCATTTATAAATTTTTATAAATTTTATGATAATATACATTGGTATAACTTACTTACACACTAATTTCTTAGTAACTTAAGGTATAAAAATATTAAGGTAAGATGTTGATTATGTTTTATGCACATAATCATATTGTATGCATAAATTTATGAAAATAAATTCAATTTAAAAATTGGATAAAAAAACGTATTTTGCCTACTCCCTTTCTCTCGACTTTGGAATGGATAATATTTTGGCAGAACCACTAATGTAAGACTTACACATTCTAAATTTAAACAAAAATAATTATGATACAGCTTTTGTTATATTTTTTGTATTTTAATTAAACAATCGTAAGTCACATGGACAAACAACGTTAACATTACTATTACTTTTGTCGAACGAACCAATGAATATCAAAGGAATTAACCAACCAAGATTATTATTCTGACGCAAACAACAAACCGGAACATGCAATTTTGATTACTGGTTCCTCATTCCTGAGATTCCCAAAATTGTCCTCCTCTTTCTCTTCCTCTGTACCAAAAGAAATCATTGTCTTCATCTTCTTTTATTAAAAAAAGAGAGTTAGTCTCTTTTGTATTTGTTTCTTAGATCAATCAAATATTAAGGCTTTGAAGATTGTTTTTCCCTGCATTCGTAGGTATAGAGTCAATTCTTCTTTTGACATCATATGATTCGTTGACAATTTCGAAATTAGAAACATGAAATGAATATAAAAGTTTTAATTGCTGATTGATCCGCTTATCTGATCTTAACTCATTTGGTTGGAAAACATGAGCTGTTCTCTACCTTGTCTTTCTCAAGAGATTCTGGTCTCTTCTTTGCAGGGGCAAGTTCCTACATAAGTAACAAACCAATTTTGAAAAAAAAAAAAAATGTTTGGCAATGCTCTAACATTAGAATGATGTTTATGACACAATTCCTACCTCATCCAAAGAAGAATCATCCTCCTATTCAGAAGAAGAGTCATCCTCTAGCGTAGATGAAGGTTCCTTTGCAAGCTTTTTCTTAGTCTTAAAAGCAAATTAAAGGGGGAAGATGAGTATAAACAGAACACTGCACAATGTAAACTCAAGTTAACTACATTTGTCACACTGATCACTACAAATTAAGCAACGAGACTGGCGTTATACCTTCTGCTCTTCCTCAGATTCTTCTGAATCGGATGAGTTAGAACTGCTAGGTTCTAGCTAATTCGGTACCGTTTTTTCAGTTTTCTCCTTCTAAACAGCAGCAATCAAGTCTTTCTTCTGTTTCGTATCTCTGTTACCTAACAAACAAATTAAAAACAAATCTAGGAGAAAAACATTGGGGCAAACTTGACACATGACATATGAAACAGAGATGCAAAACTACAGATAGTCGAAGAGGGGAGCAACGGCTAGCAACATTGGATAAGATATCTTATTCGGTATAGTCATTAGTCAATAAGGAAAGGAAGAAAGGCTACCATTTATAGGAAAACATACGACATATTGATGAGCTAAATGGATCTTCTGCAAGTCTGCAACATTAGACTCAAAGGAACATGGTAAGTACAGAGCAGTAATGTAGTCTGCCATTGCAAAACCTACACAGAAATGATGTAATCAGAATCTTTATTTAACTTTAAAGGGTTATAGAGGAAAGTAAATGCTTAAGAGAAGATATAGACACCAAATCAAATTAGATCATGGTCAGCCCAGAATAAATTAAGCACCGACGATGTGATTCGATTTTCATCGGAGAAGAAAGCAGGGAAAAATTATACATTGAAACTGAATTAGAAAAGGAATTAGAAAGCAGAAGATGAATTAACAAAAACATTAGACTACAATATGCATACATGAAAATAATCAAAGGTCAACCCTAAGCAATCAATCGAAAGATCAAATGCAAAAACCCAGATATGCATAAGAGAGAGATCTACTATAGAAATTCCCGGCTAAAGTCTCGGAATCAAGTCACCCAGCGGTGGATAGTGGAAGAGAAATAACAATCGGATATGAGAAAACTGCTGCTCAAGCATGCTGATAGTCGACGACGACGATTCCAAATCGATACAAGCGGAGGATTTGGAGTGCGTCCAGCGTGGTATTTTTTAGGTGAGATGTATTATTGTTATAATTTAATTGGTTATTGATTTTTACTGATGTGACAACACCAGCTTTCAATGTTGAGGCTGATTGTGTCACACCACGAATGCAACGCATTCTTTTTTTATTGTATTGATTAAAAAAAAATTTCAAGATTGGTTGCCCAAACAGGAGGAAAAGAGTTTACAAAAATAGATTCAGAAGTTAAGCATCTTGAAGATCGAGCCAGACAGTCCGCCCTAACCTTGACATCTTGTGGGATCCTGACTAAGATGAAGGAAGGGTAAAAGTTGCGGAGAAAAGAGAAATCCTCCAGCAAATTTAAGAAAGCGGGCCAATCTTCCGGCGTTTGCACCACCACAACTAGCTCAGCACAATCCGTCTCAAAGGCCTGACAAACAACTTCAGCCTCTAGTAAAGACTCCATAGCCCAGATCAGTTCTTGTAATTCCGCATGTAAGGGGGTAAGACCTCTTCGGTGACTCCGTGCTCCCAAAAACAGCGTAGAATCTTCTCCGTTATAACACTACCAGCCCAAATCCTGAAAAGGATCCGTATTTTTCCATGAACCATCCATCTAACATAGAGAAACATTTCTTGATAGAAAGTGTTCTTTTCTTTTTTCTATATAGAAAGTGTCAAAGAGACATGTCTACCTATCCTATATATTACTAGCTAATACCGTTTACAGAAATTTCTAGCTACACTTAATAAGTAAAAGTGTCACACCTAAATACGCATTTTACCAAGATATATTTGAATTTCAAAATTTGTCACAACATTATAACTAAATGAACTTTATAAGCCAACAAAAAAAAAGAATGATATACAAAGAGAGATAATCAGGAAACATTACTGGAGAAAATAATGATCAAATGAACTGAATTATATAAAATGCTCAAGAATTGGTATTTTTAGAAGAAAAAATTAACAATGGAAGTTATCTTTTGTGTCGGAATAACTATGGATTTAATAGTATTATAGTGGAAAAAAGGATTTTATACACAAGAAGAATATGGTGGATTATGCTTTCGTGGCTTATATCATTTTAACAGCTCTCTTATAACTATTTCAGTCACTAACTATTTTCGTATATAGAGATATTCGTGGACGTTTTTAACGGCTAAAAAAGGATCACAATTTACAAGTCACAACCATCTTAGGGAGAGTTTATGAGAACGTGTTTAAAAATCCATTAAAGTTTGACCTAAAATTAAACATTGACCAGATATATATATATTTTTTTTTGTCAACAACATTGACCATATAAATGTAACTGAATTTGATTTTTTTTAAATAATAATTGTGTTCAAAATATTATGGGTGTATGCAATTGTGATTAAATTTTGTTATCAAAAACAATAATTTGAACATTTCTATGATATTTATGTTACTTAAAACTATACTTAAGACCTACAAAGTTTGGTGAACTTATTAATTAACTGCTAGGATTGACTCCGTGGTATACCACCACAAATTAATATTTATATATTTTTATATATAATTGTATAATAATTGATTATTTAATAAAATATTAAAATTTTATATATATCTTATTGTATTTACAAATATTTACAATATCAATTATTAAATAAATAGGTGTTGAATTTACAAGAATTATTATTCTGTAATTATTAAAAATAACTAAATAAGTAGTTTTATTAATTTTTAATATATATTATTTAATTTTGATTTTAAATAGTTTTGGTTTTAAGTTATAGTTTCAGATTAAATGATTAGAATCTTGATGAATATTATGATATTCATTAAATACCATATTTATTGTTAATGATAGAAATTAGAAATATTAGAATATAGATGAATGACCATATACCGAAAAACTGGTACAATTTATGAGGATCTAAATTATTGAATCGGGTTATATATTTAATTTTAACTCAACTCGTAAAGATAGCACAAAAATGTTAAGATAGATTATTTTAGTAATGCTGTCATTTTTTACCTTTTTAAAATAAATTAATTTAAATTCAAATTTTCTTATATAAACTTTCAAGTTTTTTGTTTGATCCTTAAATTTTTTATTAATGAAGTAGTTTTGTTACTAGACGAAAAACAAAATTTTTAAAACAAACAAATACGAAAAAATACAAGATATTAAAAACAAAATATAAGTAAAACAAAATTTCTAGACCCTTACGAAAAAATACAAGATATTAAAAACAAAACAAAAAAAACAAAAAATACAAGATATTAAAAACAAAACAAAAAAACGTAAACCTAAAAGGAACAAGCACAAACTCTTAAACTAAAAATATAAGCAATTAGGCTTAAATCTTATGAAACATTCACAAAATTTAGAGTTATCCAATCGGTATATATTTTTCGTTATTTACAAAATAATTCTAACTCTAAATATATCTACTTATCAACTATACCAAATTGGATATCGAGTTTGAATGTTCTGAAAAAGAAAAAAATTACAAAATTAAACGCGTAAGATCTAGTCAATGTGGTCATAGGGATGGGTCACCTAATCAAAACTTTTCTCCCTAAAAAAGAAGTACAATAATTTTTCTCACAACTTCCTCGAAGAAGAAGAAACTTTTTTAAAAAATGTCAAAATCTAAAAAAACTAAGAAACCAATCAAATTCGTCCATTTTTTTTTTTTTTTTTCCCTCTTTGCTTTGTTTATTTTCAACCTCCCCATCACTACTCTTCAGATTCCGGGAATAAAGAAAGAAGAAATAGAGAGATAGAAAGTTTCAATCTTTTTGTTAGCCGGAGATGGTTACGCCGAACTGGGAACTCCAGGGTTGTTGTAACCGGAATCAAAACACTTTCCTCATCACCATCGGAATCTTCACCGTCGTTATCCTCTTGGTCAGTTTTTTTTTTCTTTTCCTAATAAAGTTTGAAACTTTATTTGATTTTTTTCAATTCAATCGGAGACCCGAAGCTGTTTTTATAGAATCTAGCCAAAAGGGTCTCTGATTTTAGTGTTTGTTGCAACTATTGACCTAAAAATTTGATTCAAAATTTTGACATCGTTTGGGTTTTTACAGCTATGGAGGACGTTTCTGTTGACTCCATTTAAACTCATTACGGTGTTTTTGCACGAAGCGAGTCATGCTGTTGCTTGCAAGCTTACTTGTGGAGATGTAAGGAGCTCTCTTACTTCAACTACTACTCTTTATTGAATTATAAAGGTTACAGATTTTGATTGTAGTTCAATTGAACCCTTGATTCAGTTTGTAAACATGGAATGTCTACTTCCATTTGCAAAATGTAGCTTTGCAAAAAGGCAGAGAAGAGTTTCTAGTTTCCTTAGATAGAAAGGTTATTGATTTAGCAATGATGTCTCTGCCAAGATACACAGTGGGTCTACTTGAAGATATGCAGCTGGTCAAGCATGTCTAATAATATAACTAGCCTTGGACTGAATGTAACATATCTAGGTGTTGTGAGTTGGTTAGTGAAGGCTAGGTTTATAAAGATGTCTCTGCAGATTTTGTTTAGTGTTTAGATTTCTAGGAATTGATTGGCATTTCGGTTTAGTTATCATCTCTAGTTTGCTGAATTTTATAAGAACAGGAGTGTACAGCTTCAGCTCTTACCATCGTTCTAATTGGGTTATTCTAGAGTGATTGATGAGTATGCAAGTATTACAGACAAAATGTGATGAAATCCACAAATCACAAACTTGTATGAATATCCAAGTTGTACACCTCTGAACAAAACTTTGGAAATTCTAGGTATAGATTACAGACAATACCATCAAATCTATGAAACATCTCTTTGTAAAATCTGCAACTCACAGTCGCATGTAATGTGGATAATGTTTTGTTTATTAAAGTATGTTGCTCATTTTGGTTACTCATTTCCTCACTGAATCTAAAGGTGGAGGGGATGGAGGTGAATGCAAATGAAGGGGGTTCGACAACAACACGTGGTGGCATTTATTGGCTGATCTTACCTGCTGGCTGTAATTCCCAATCTATCTTTCTCCCTTAACTATTTTTCGGATTTAGACATTCTTTTGTTGATGGATTTAGGTGAAAGGACTAAAAGTGTTACCATTTTTTGTTGTTTGAATTGGTTATAGATCTTGGGTCATCATTTTGGGGAATGGCTTTGATTCTTGCATCTACCAATCTGCTTACAGCAAGAATAGCTGCTGCTGGTCTGGGTCTTGCTTTATTCATCGTCCTCTTCATTGCCAAAAACGTAAGAACAAGTCATTATTTCTCTTAACATCAAAATTTTATTTCCTTAACATTATACATTGACATCTTCAATTTTGACAGTGGACGCTTCGAGGTCTTTGTATAGGTGTGTTTCCTCGCGCTTCCTCTTGTTACATTTTCTTTTTAAGTACCCCAAAACGCTTATTTAGTTGTTACAATTTCAGGTTTCATAGTTTTCCTCGGTGTCATCTGGGTTCTACAAGAGTTAACTACAGTCAAAATTCTCCGTTATGTTATTCTCTTCATTGGTAAGATACCAATAAAACTCATGTCTTTCTTGTTAACATCATTCAGTTTCATTTAAGCATGTACTAAAGCCGGATTCACAATATTGCAGGTGTGATGAATAGCTTATTCTCAGTTTACGGTATGCAATTCTTTTCTCCCATTTACTTCACTTAAAAGTTATGACTAATAATGACCAATAATAATGTGGCTGCAATGCAATGTATGAATATTAGATATCTATGATGATTTGATATCTCGGAGGGTCCATTCGAGCGATGCTGAGAAGTTTGCAGAGATCTGTCCTTGCTGTACTGGTTGTGGCTGGGGTGTCATCTGGTTAGAGATTTAATACAACTCTCAATAATCACATTCTGAAAGTGAAATCATTCTTCTAACAAATTGTTTTTCTTTCAGGGGAATGATATCTTTTGCGTTTCTTTGCGCATCGCTCTATCTCGGCCTAGTGATCTTATCGTAAAAACAGTATTCTTTATGAATCTGTTGGTGTCTCTCACTCTCTCAGGTTCAGATTCTTCCCAGTGACAATAGTTTGGTAAAAAGCTTGATTCTTTAGATCCCTTGATGTGTTTGGGATTTACATTGATTGAAACTGTAGGGTTTATTTGAGAGTTTGTATTCTTTTAATATTGAATAGAATTGACTGGAAATTTGATTTGGTCTCTGTTTATTTTGTATTGAAACTTCGTTCACTTCTTTTATTGAAAAAAAAGTCCATTGACTTTGGTTACATTTCTCATTATTGAAAATTTGAGACTTGAAACCGTTCAAAGATTGAATAATGCGTCAAAAAGAATGAGTTTATGTTTATTTAGTTCATATAGTTTCTTGTAAGAAAAATTGAATGGGGTTGACTTTCTCTCTCTTCATCTTTCAGAGAGAGAAAGTAATTTTAGAGTTGCTTTCCGGCAATGATCGACCTTATTAGCGGCGCTGGTCAGCTCATCGTCCAGCATCGCTGGCTCTCTTAGCAGCGCTGGCTAACTTATCGCCCGGCATCACTGGCTTTCTTAGCAGTTTTGGCTGGTTCATCGTCCAGCATCGTTTGTCACTTGTGACGGCGTTGGCTGGCATCTGCCCAGCACAGTCGATTACCACAACGACGGTGGCTGGTAACTCGTCCGTCATCAGTGGTTTAATCCCCCTTTGGCTGGCTCTTTTCCGGCATAGGTGGTTTCATCACCACTGTTGGCTGGCTCTTTTCTGGCAGTCCTCGGCTTCTTCAGCAATGTTGGCTGGCTTCCGTCTGGAATCCTCTGACTTCCATAGCAGAGATGTCCGGCTCTCCTCCAGCATCGTCACCTCTCCATGGCGTCGTGTGGCTGGCTTTTGGCTTAACTGATAACAGAGAAGATTGGGATTTGTTTGTAGAAGTGGATGTTGATGTATGAAATCGACAATATAAATAATAAGAATATAAGTGGGATGAATTGGATCTGGTCCTTTTATTTAACACTTAAGGAGGGTTTACAGAAAATGACAATTAAAGAGCTAAGCGCATTTAGTAGAAAATAATAGCTCTTCTATCTCTAATTGCCCAAAAAAGTGGATCCTTAGCTTTGACAATGACATCATGTATATATAGTGGGCCGGCGACCTAGGGTTTCTGCTGTCTTTCCGCAAAATGACGACTTTGCCCATGCGGCCAGATGGGCCTAATTCAAGACTTCAGGCCCGAAACCTCCTAATATCTTCTGCGAGGGCTTCTGTAAATGTTGGGGGGCAAAGCCCATATCCAAAAATGGTCCCCCCTAGTCCGATGTGCGATGGCTTGCTTGAGCCGTCGGATCCAACTATATGTCTACAAGACCATCTTGCGGGAAGAACAAAAGATTTCAGGAGTTTTGCCACTTTCCACAGGGTCTCGGGACGAATAGTGTGTTGCACACATTTTTCGAGGTTTCCGGGATGAACAATGCGTTGTGCACGTTTTTCGAGGTCCATTGGGCTTTTGAACGGGAGTTTCGCGTGTTTTACACGTTTCCCGAGGTGCGGGAAGTAGAGACAACTTCAAAACTAGGGTTTTCCTTTTTTACCTCGGTCAACGCGATGGTCCCCCCCTATATATATATCTCCTTGACTTTCTTATACTTCTTATGTCCCTCTTCTCTCCAAAAAGGTAAATCTCTTTCTCTCTATTCCTTATCTTTCCACTTAGATTTTTTTTTTTTTTTTTTTTTTGTGGTTGTGTGGACCTTGTCTTCGCCGAGGTTGGATCCTCGCCGCCGGCCAGAACTTCTCCGCCAGGAAAGGTTCCCTCTCGTCCAGCTCCTCCATCGTTGTTTGCCGCTGCTTGCTGGTAGTATTGAATCCGGAGTAGTGCTTGGTCACGCTCTTCTTCGAGGAAAAATAGTTTGTCACACAATATCTTGTTGTTCAATTCCGGGTCATGGACTAGCATAGAGCGCCGAAGCGTCGGGATACCGACTTCGGCTGGTGCTAGAGCCTCCATGCCGTATGCGAGTGAGAATGGTGTTCGTCCCGTGGATGTCCGCGGTGAGGTTCGATGAGACAATAGAACACCGTCGAGCTCGCCGGCCTAGAGTCCTTTCTTTGCGTCGAGGCGTTTCTTAATTCCAGCGATAATTGTCTTGTTAGTTGCTTCTGCTTGTCCATTGCCCTGCGGGTATCGTGGAGTTGACTTGCTATGGCGTATCCGCCAGCCAGCGCAGAATCTTTTGAACTGTAGCGAGATAAACTGAGGACCATTGTCGCATATAATCTCGTATGGAAGACCATGTCTGCAGATGATATTCTTCCAAACAAAGTTCTGGACTTCGTTGGCTTCGAGCGAGATGTATGATTCTGTTTCAACCCACTTAGTGAAATAGTCCGTCATGATCAAGAGGTACTTCTTTTGGCGGGACGGTGTTAACGGACCGACGATATCCATCACCCATCGCATAAAGGGGTAAGGTGGGGATGTTGTTCGCAGAAGCTCTGTCGGAGAATGGATGAATGGTGCGTGACATTGACACTTTTCGCACTTGGCTGTGAAGGCGGTGCAATCGGCGACCATGGTTGGCCAGAAATGTCCGTTGCGGCGGATTCGAAGTGCAAGAACACGACCGCCTGAGTGGTTTCCACCAGCGCCTTTGTGGACTTCTTGCATGATGTCGTTAACGTCCCTCACATTAACGCATATGAGGAGTGCGCCATTGGCATCCCAACGAAACAAATTACCATCCAATATTGTATAATGTGCGCTCTTCACCCGCATACGCCTTTCTTTCCACTTGTCTTTTGGCATGATTCCATCCGCGATATATGCTATAATCTCAGTTTGCCAATCATTGTATGAGGAGTCATCGGGTGCGAGAGTGGACGTAGCTGGGGCGGCCGGAGCTGGTCCTGTGACTGCTAGGGTAATTGTTAAGACGCCGCTTGGGTTTGTCGATATTTCTGTTGAAGGGGTAACCTCAAAAAGTTTGGTGTCTATGCTCGGTCGATCAATGCTTTCTACAGGTATTACTCGGCGGAGATCTGGATCGGACGTAGAAGCAAGCGTTGCAAGCGCATCAGCTGGAGCATTGGCACTGCGTGGAATCTTGACGAGCTCAAAGAACTCGAATTGTTGGGACAAGCCGCGGACGACTTTGAGGTAGGCATCCATGCGCGCGTGTCTCGTGGCATAGTCTCCACTGAACTCGTTCGTGACCAGCTGAGAATCGCAGTAAGCTTGGATCTCCTTAACGCCGATTCTGTGTGCGAGACACAGTCCATCGATCAGTGCTTCGTACTCAACATTGTTATTAGAAGCGGAGAAAACAAGGCGGAATGATTGTTCCAAGATTTCACCTGTTGGCGAGGTTAGGCGTACGCCTGCTCCCGAGCCCATTTTTGATAAGCGCCATCTACGTGAAGTGACCATATCTCGGGTGGAGGGGTGTTAGCTTCGAGTTCGGGAGAGAGTTCAACGAGAAAATCTGCGAGAACTTGTGACTTAGCGCAGGTGTGGTTCTTGTACTCAATGTCGTATTCGCTTAACTCAATTGCCCATTTTGCGAGGCGTCCTGATTGGCTTGGACTATGAAGGATTGTTTGGAGAGGCTGGTTCGTCAGAACTTCAATAGTGTGGGATTGAAAGTAGGGGCGAAGCTTGCGAGCTGAAATAATGACCGCATATGCGAGCTTCTCAAGAGTCGGGTACCGAAGTTTTGCGCCATCGAGAGTTTTGCTCACATAGAAGATTGGATGTTGCTCTCCACAATCTACTCTGACGAGTACACCACTTACAGCTGAACATGAGATGGCGATGTAGAGATACAAAGTTTCTCCTTGCTCGGGTTTGGCCAGGACTGGCAGAGACGATAAGTAATCCTTCAACTGCATGAATGCTAGCTTGCATTTATCATCCCACTCAAAACGTTTATTTCCGCAGAGAAGCTGATAGAACGACAAACACTTGTCTGTTGAACGAGAGGTGAAACGGTTCATTGCGGCAATTCGCCTAGTAAGTCGCTGTATTTCACGTGTGTTCCTTGGAGACAGGAGGTTGATGATTGCCGAGATTTGTTTTGGGTTTGCCTCTATGCCGCGCTTCGTAACGAGGTATCCCAAAAATTCTCCGGAAGTAACCCCAAAAGTGCATTTCTCCGGATTCAGCTTCATGCTGTACTTGTTGAGTATCTCGAAACATTGCTTCAGGTGTGCAACATGATCCGCGGCCTGAGCTGATTTGACGAGCATATCATCAATGTATACTTCCATTGTTCTTTCGAGTTGACTTGCGAAAATCCGGTTCACCAGTCGCTGATATGTTGCTCTAGTGTTTTTCAATCTAAATGGCATGACTTTGTAATAGAAGGTGCCTTGTTCGGTAATGAATGCAGTCTTCTCACGGTCGTCCTTGTGCATCATTACCTGATTGTAGCCCGAGAATGCATCCATGAAAGATAACAATTCATTTCCAGCTGTTGCTTCGACGAGCTGGTCAATGCGCGGGAGAGGGAAACTGTCTTTCGGAGAAGCTTTGTTGAGGTTTGTAAAGTCAACGCACACTCTCCACGTACCATTCTTCTTTTTAACCACGACCGGGTTACTCAGCCAATCTGGATAACGAACTTTTGTGATTGATCCCGCATCATGGGTGGCTTGAACATGTTGCTGTGAGAAGGCATGTTGCGCTTTGTTTCTGCTTCGCGGCAGTAAGCTTGGATAGACCGAACGGAATCGCGGCATGTTAACAAGCCACTCATAATCATGTTGATCCTTCTGCGAGGAGCTGTTTGGTCATCGTGCTCTTCCGCGTCGTGATTCCGTTTGGGGGGAGGGGGTAAGCGAGCGATTTCCCGTGCTCGGTCATTTTGAACCCATGCTCGGTCATTTTGTGTTGCAGCTTCCTCTTCGCGTTGTCTGTCGTACTGCTGCTCGTCTCCCAAGCAAAACTGGTTATCTTTGTGTGTGACAACTTTTCTCCGCTCCTTCTACATCGACGTCACTTTATTTGTACTTATGCAGAAGCAGCATTTGAAGTGTTTTGCACTCTTCAGTTGAGTGTCTGTTGAATCTGTGGAACTCGCAATACGGGCGTTTGCCACTGAAGCCGGGATTATCGGATTCACGGTGCCATTTGTTGCAAGACTTATTCTGTTGTTTTTTTCCATCGATAGCGAACATCGTCGCTTTTCTTCCTTTCTCGCCTCGAACGTAATCCCTGTTGTAATGTTGGCGCGGTTCGTGGTACTCATCTACGGCTTTGCCCTTTGAGCTTGGAACCTTCTCAGATGCCTTTTCTATCGTACTTGGTTGATCAGAGTTCTTCTTATCTCTGTCTTCCTCGACTAGGATGTATCGATTGGCTCGTGCAAGTACTTCGCCTAAGCTTGTGACGGGCAGGATTGTTAGGTCATCCTTGAATCTTGTACCCCGGGCGAGCGCGTTTTTTAACGCACCGATTGCGGATTCGTCACTTATAGCGAGTCGGGACACGACATCCTTAAACCTTTCAATGAAGGCCCGTAATGACTCGTTAGGCTTCTGATACATTCTCCACAGGTCAGCATTTGACGCAGGTGTGCGCATGATGTACTGGTGATGCTGAAGGAATGCGCTTGTTAATGCTTCGTATCCATAGATCGAGTTGGCCTCAAGCCTGGAGAACTAATTGAGTGCCTCGCCGGAAAGACTTTCGACGAAATACGACCGATTGATGTGGATCGTCATTGACTTCACGAAGATGGTGGGGTCTCCTTTTCCATCGTATGGAATCGGTCTGTTCTTGTTGTTGTCCGGATTGTGCTTGGCCCTAACTCCTGAGACCCTTGCAGTAAATGGTGAGCGTCTCCGCCAGCAAGGTTTCTAGCTCTGGTGCTTCACTTGTTGCTCGGTGCATCTGAGTTGTGATTGTCTTTAGCTGAGCTTGCATCTGCTGAAGTTCTTGCCGTAGTGCGCAATTTTCAGCATTCTCGGAATGACTTGGCCTAGCACGTTGGTCCGCGAGTATCTGGTTGGTCTGAAAATATACCCTTGGCTGCTCGTTATTGGGTCCAACGATGATCGATGAGAGACGAGACCTTCCATTAGCGTTGTGCTCAACTCGCGGTATGCTTGCGGCGTTATGGTCAGCTCGCGGAGCGTTGTGGTCAGCTCACGGAGTGTTGTAGTCAGCTCGCGGAGCGTTGTGGTTAGTTCGCGGAGCGTGGTGGTCAGCTCGCGGAGTGTGTGGCACCAATGCGTCTTCATTTTGTCGCCTAAGATGCACTGCTTGGTCACTTCGCCCTTGTGATTCTATCGGCGCCGCTTGACCGCTCATCTGATCCAAGGTTCTTCGTACAGCTTCGTTGAGCGCGGCTTAACTGATTTTCACGTGTCTGGATGCTCGACAGGGTTGAATGTCGCGCGTAGTGTCCCTAGCTTCGTGGTTGTCCGGAGCGTCGCCAGCAGCTACACGATCAAGAAGGATTGCACCATTAGTTAAGCCGTTTGTCGGAGCGACGCGCGTAGCACCTACGGCTTCGCGGTTAGTTGGATTGACACCAGTGGTTTCACGAGCAGGGGACGTAGCACCCACGGCTACACCATTGGTTTGAGCGACGCGCGTAGTGCCTACGGCTGCGCAGTCAGTGAGTGTTGCATCCTCGCCTGTAACTGCTTCGGTCCTGTTGACGCCTTGGAGTTGGCTTGTCCTTGCACGGGTGCGCCCCCATATGTTTGGCCTAGGGGACTTAACGCGAGCTGAGGGAGATCGTGGCGTGGAAAAGTTGATGCCTTCTTTGCTGGAGAGATCGGTATGAGACATGCTTCTGGTTTTCCGAAAACGCCTTGTCTTGAAACTCTTTTCGTCAAAATGAAAGGATTCCGTACAGCCCCACGGTGGGCGCCAAATTGTTGATGTATGAAATCGACAATATAAATAATAAGAATATAAGTGGGATAAATCTCATCTGGTCCCTTTATTTAACGTAGAACTCAAGGAGGGTTTACAGAAAATGACAATTAAAGAGCTAAGCGCATTTAGTACAAAAATAATAGCTCTTCTCTCTCTAATTGCCCAAAAAAGTGGATCCCTAGCTCTGACAATGACATCATGTATATATAGTGGGCCAGCGACCTAGGACTTCTGCTGTCTTTCCGCAAAATGACGATTTTGCCCCTGCGACCAGATGAGCCTAATTCAAGACTTCAGGCTCGAAACCACCTAATATCTTCTGCTTGGGTTTCTGTAAATGTTGGGGGCAAAGCCCATATCCAACAATGGAGAATTTTCGATTTGGTTGTATCGAAAATTAAAATCATAGAGTTTTAAGATCTGTGGACTGTGGTGATCATTAATTTCAGAAGTATGAACAGAACTAATTCATCTTGGTTTCCGGCGGGGTTGAGATGAGGAGGTGGAATTCCGGCAGTGGCCAGTGATACTCCTTTCATCACGAGCAAGACACGAAGCCAATGTAATTTGTCCACGTGTCCACTGTGCAAATAAGAAACGTCTCCTTACTACACGTGCAGTCTTTGACTACTGGACTTTTGTTTTGGGTATGGCCCAATAAAGATGATTCTAATTGTCGAAGCTTATCCTATCCCATCTTATAATAATATCTCGTCTGCCTATGTTAGTTGGTTTTTGTGTTTGAGAAACGGTCGTAGTTGTTTCTTGTCCTTCAAGCTTGGGAACTTCGTGGTTGAATGTCTAGCATAAATTTCGGGTTAATTGGATTGCACTCATGGCTCCACTAGGTCGCGCGTTAAGTGTAAAAGTTCCTGGGATGGGAGTGAAGTGAGAGATTCAGTTTTTCCCCTTTTAGTATCTTGTTTTATGTTGAAATTTTCTGCTAGATTTACTCTACTATGAGTTCTTGGTTAGTTTGATCCGTTTTCTTCGTGCAACTTAGACGAATCCAATATCATTTCCAATGAGAGCAGTTGAGGTTGTTTCAAAATCTGAAAGAGAACTTGAAGATGATTATGAAGATGTTTACTTTTGAGTAGATGAAAAGGAGATTATCTATCTTCTTTTGAAAATCCAATGATGTAATGTTCATTAGCTTACCAAGTTCTGTAAGTGGAGTTTTCCACTGTTGTAACCCTTTGCAACACTTATGTTAAATAAAAGACAAACACTTATGAGAAAAACAAAAAAAAATTGAATGGTTTTAAAGGTAATTGTCGTAATTAATAATTGAATTCAGAAGAAAGTATCAAGTTTCGTAAGTTATATAGAGAATTGAACCAAACAAAGTCTTTTAACTTTGGTCAAGTCCAATTACAATTCTATCTACACGAAACGAATGTGTTTAACCAAACGTTGGATTCTTCTATTTTCCCATTTTAGAAGAAACTTTTTGACTAACACGGTTTTGGATTGGCCAAATTTTAAGGATTATTAAGTTGAAAAAATGAATAACCTAACCGCTAAAAATGGTGCTTACAAGGATTTCTTTAATTATAATGTTTCATACCATGTTCAAAGTTATAAAGTACAATTAGCTTTACTAGACGGGTGTCTAATAACCAATATCATTTTTTCAAGAATCATGTGGAGATTTAAAACTAATTTGACTCAAATATCTATAGAATATACGTAATGTTCTTATAGATGCTCTTCTCTAAAATATGTTGGAGATATTGCAATAAAAGATGTTGACAATTTAGGCACATACAAGAACCGGAACGGGTTCGATAAGTTGAGGAATACCAAACCGAAGACCACCCAACTTGGAGTCGTACGTGGACCAAAAAACTCACAAATCAATAAGATAGATAAATACAAAATTAAAGAAGAAGATGACGTAAAGCTCAGATTTGGAGCATAACGAACTCCACGTCACCGCCAAACTTTTTTTGCCATACCATTGACGACGTCTTCCAACAGTAACCCTTCATTCTTTATACAATTCCACTCCACCGTCACATTCTCTTTTTGTTTTCTTCTTTTTCTTCTTCTGATTTCTCATCTGTTTTTTTAAAAACATATATGGATTACAAATTAATGATAAGGCTTGTGTGTTTTTTTTGTGCGCGCAAAATGAATGGCTTATGAGTTTTTGGCATAGAAAAATTCACAGTTTATATAGCCTTTATCACATATGATGATGTCATGCATGATAGTTGCAACTTGTAGATTGTAAAAAAACTTGCATCCACGATTTAGAGTATCATGCATGTTGTAGAACTGAACACGTGGTATAAAATTCTTGGATGACCACGTTTAATATTAGATAAGTTTATTTGGGTATAAGATTTTTTAAAGTGGCCCTCCGACCGGCCAATCTTCTCAGCCTACCTCAGCGACATCAGAGTGGATGTGGAAGAATTCACAAGCTTCTCGTTGACTCTTATTTCAAGGAATGCGAATGTTCTTGCGGATAGACTGGCACGACAAGTTCGAACCCAACCGCATGTGGTTACTTTTGTAAACCACTCCTATCCCAATTGGCTCACTTGAACTGATTTATTTTGTTGTTATTGTCAAAAAAAAAAAAAAGACTTTAAAAAAGTGGAAGTCTACATTGCCTAGTAGTTGGTGTAAGGTTCATTAATGCTTCTATAACAAAATGATCTACCGTTCGAGCTCTGAATAATGCGATTTAGAAGAAATTGTCCATGGTATGTTCATATGTAATAATTTTCATAATTTGCAATCAATAATAAATATAAACGACAAAAAAAATTATTTTAAAAAAAATATAATCCGTATATAGGAGTTAATCCGCGTAAAATTTTCGGATTGGTATTACTGTTTTTTTCCTTGTATACCAAACCTAGTGGCTAGCTAGTAATAACAACTTTTTTTATATAAAAGGTAATAATGTTGACTTGTAAATAAAGTAAGAAAAATAAGTTCTGTCATTTCAGTAGAGGAAGTATGTCACATGTAAAATGGATCATGGATACTTTTCGTGAGAACTTCCCACAAGGAAGCCATTGACCTCACCTTTCTCAATTTCCAGCTTGGCCAAATTTATTTATTTTATTTTGTAAGTTATAAGAACTTTACGTATAAGATATTTACGCTACATATTAAGAGAATTTTAGTAATTTCAGTATGCTTGGAATATTTCGGGTTTAAAATAAATGGTAATGCATTTACCAAAGGTTTGAATAAATTGATTTGACTGTTTTAAAGGGGGTATTGGTTTAGGATTTAGAAAGAATTTTAATGACTTTAAAAGTTATGTAAAATATGTTGTTATTCAATCAAAAATTTTTAAAACTCTTTAAAAATTTAGTGTTATTGGTTGTGGATTTGTAAAAAAATTATTTAAAATCTTGATAAATATAGTGTTATTGGATTAAGAGTTTTATAAAGTCATTAAAAGTTTTATGTTATTCAAGTAAAACAAAAAAATTTTGGATTGTTAATGAATTCAAATTTTGTGTTATTGGTTTAGGATTTTATATTATTTCCTTCATAACAAAAGTCATGAAAACTCTTTTATCAAATAGAAAAATTTTGAAAGATTTTACAAAATTAGGAAAAACAAATCAGCAAGATTTAAAATAACTTCCTAAACAATCTCTTATAGAATCCTTCATTTTTATTTTCTAATTTTCTATGATTTTAAAAATCAGCAAGATTTTAAAAAACATAAAGTCATTAAAATTCTTTCTAAATCCTAAACCAATACCTCTCCCTTAATTTAATTTTACAGGAAAACTGCAAAAAATAAACATAATATCTGGTTTCAAGTTGGTAATATAATATTTAACAGAATACGATAAGATAAAAATATTTTTTTTAAAAAAATCTGTGAATATATAGTTTCATTAATTTGTGATTAGATAAATTTATTTTTAAAATAATTTAGTGAAATATAACTATAGTATTGTTTTTTTTTTTAATTTGAATTTACATTTTTGTTAGAACTCATCTCTAATATTTCAAATGACATAAAAAATTTCGGTGTTATCTTATTTAATTGAATAAAAATGTGAAAAGTGTATACAAGATAATATCTCTTACATATAAATTCTAGAACGATTTAGATTATAGCACAGTTTTTTTTTAAAAATTGAATGTTTAAAAATCATGACAAAATTAGTTGAATCTCATTATAAACTAATATATTTATACATCAATAAAATATCTTAGTTCTAACATTACTAATTAATACGATGCTTTTTATTGTTGTGTGAGGAGATATACAAAACAAGTAAAAACATTTGTTGTGACTTGTAGCATTAGTCAATAGTCAACAACTTTTCTGAATTTGTTTAGGATAGGAGTTCTTAAGAGGAACTCTTTTAAAAAATTGTTGAAACGATAGCCATTAGATGAAGTCAAAGCCGAGAACCATAGTGTTTCAAGCGAAAACACATTTAAGGTAATGCTCAACGGAATAGAGATTCTGCTAATTATAGATAAAGCATGTTTTTTTTTTTCTCTTTTGGGAGGAGAAGAAAGCTCATGATGTCTCTTTCGAAAAATGATTGTCTCCTCCAAGAGGAAACTGTTATCTCTTATAGATTGAAGTCTTTTGTGCCTTCTAGGAGACAAGGAAAAACAAAATACATAGCAACCATATGTGACATATTATCATCACAATCTATTTTTTGAAGAAAATCAAATTCAATCCCAAGAAACTTATTTTGATGTGGCAAACAATGTAACTTTCATATTGTACATTTGATTCATTCCATATCATTAATCTTCAATTAATATATGATAAGAAGAAAAAAATATGGCAAGTTTGAAAAATATGATTCTTACCATATTTCTCTTGATCCTCAATATTCCTCATCTTTTCTCCTTTCTCAAGTTCTTCTTCTATATATATCAAAATAAAACACCCAATTTCTATTTTAATTACACAATAAAAATAAATAAATAAAAAGAGTTCTCAAGTTATCTTCCAAAAATGGTCTTTAACTCTATTTTCAGATTTCTTCTCCACGTCTACTTGACAGTCATGGATTGGTTTCAAAGACGAGGCGTTCTCATCTTGTTCACACGTAAGTACACCTTTTTTTTGGTGCAACAATTCACACGTTTACTTTTCATAAACAAAATTTATATTGTTCTTATATAGTTTTCATAATTTAATTCAAGGAGTTCTCGTGAGAGCCTATATAGTATTTTCTAAATACTTGACAAAAAAAAATCAGTTAATTAATGCATATCTTAATTTCTACATAAAGAAACACATATTTACTCACTTGCTTCTGTATTAATATTCTTCTTTCCATATTTATATGATTGCAGTTTTTTAACCCTCTTACAAGAAACACAAATCATTTATTATTTATATATATATAAATACACAGAGAGGTTACAAGAAAAGCCCATTCATCAGTCTTTTATATTATTATCATCTGTATTCTCCTCTCTGATTCATCGGCCACAAACAAAAAAAAATGGGTGCAGACGCAATCCAAACGAACGGTCACGATCAAGCCAAGTTATTAACCGGCGGCGAAGAGATCCAACGGCTGAGATGTTTCGTCAAGAACTACGAATGGGGCAAACTCGGACCGGACTCATTGGTTGCGAGACTCCAAGAGGCGAATTCAGGACGGCAGGTCGACGCGGCGGTTCCATACGCCGAGTTTTGGATGGGTACTCATGAGTCTGGACCGAGTCATGTTGGATTCGGGTCGGGTCAGAATGACGGTTCTGATGATAATAAATGCATGGTTACGTTAAAATCGTGGGTTTTGGATAATCCGGATTCACTCGGGTCTAGAGTCGTGGGCAAGTGGGGTTGTGATCTCCCTTTCCTCTTCAAGGTACCCAATAATAGAAATCTTGTTTTTTTTTTTTTAATGGTCAATTCCTCTGCTTTTTTTTGTTTTGCTCTGTTTTTGAAGATGGTTACATTTGACTCTGTTTCTTTTATTTAAAAAATTTGGAATTTTTCTTCGTTTTGAAGTTATAATTTGTAAATTTCTACCAATCATAACATCGGATATACAGATTCTCTTTTATGGTCAATTTCTCTGTTTTGAAGATGATACATACATTTGACTCTGTTTTTTTGCTCTGTTTTGATGATGATACATACATTTGACTCCGTTTTTATTTGTAAAATTTGGGATTTTTTTTTTTTTTTTTTTTTTTTTTTTTTTTTGTGTTGAAGTGTTTAAAGCATACAGATTTGTATCTAATGTGTGTTTTGGTTACTGAAATATGTATGTTTTTTAGGTATTGTCAGTGACGAAAGCATTGTCGATTCAGGCACATCCAAATAAGGCCTTAGCAGAGAAATTGCATAGAGAAGAGCCTCTTCTATACAGAGATAATAACCACAAGCCTGAGATTGCTCTCGCTGTCACTCCTTTTCAAGCCCTTTGTGGTTTTGTAAGTCTTAAGGTACTGTACACATTTCAGATCTCTCTTTTTGTCTCTCTCATTCTCTGCAAAAACATTTGTGTCAGTCTGTGGTTCAGATTAAAGAAACTGTACCTTACCAATTGCATGGTTTGATTGGTATGGTTTGGGTGGAATCAAGGGTAAAAATGACATTAGAGTATGGCTCAGATTGGTTGAGTATGCGGTTACATGATTTAACCGAATAAATTTGACTCGGATTTGGTTATTTCGGTTATCTTGCCTTTTTTACATGTGCTACAAAGCTAAATTGAACCGGTTCTGTACCTATGTTTGATTGGGATGAAATCAAAGGTAAAATACACCGAATACAAACCAAACCATTTCCTAGGTTTATTCCAGTTTGATTTGGTTTTCAATAGAGTATGGTTCATATTGGTTCAGTTTAGGTTGGGGTTACATGGTTAAACCGAATAAATTTGATTGGAGATTTAGTTATTTCGGTTAACTTGCCTTTTTTTACATGTGCTACAAAGCTAAATTGAATCGGTTCTGTACCTATGTTGAATCCAGGAGCTGAAGGAGGTTATCACCAATGTACCAGAGATTACAGAGCTTGTTGGAAGCAAAGCTGCAGGTCAAATCTTCAAAGTTAATGAACACGATGAAGACGTAAGAGTTAAATCGGTTGTCCGATTGATCTTCACGCAGCTGATGTCTGCAAGCAGCAGCGAGACAAAGCAAGTGGTATCTCGGATGAAGATTCGTCTTATCTCAGAGACCAAACACCGTGAATTATCGGATAAGGAGAAGTTAGTTTTGGAACTGGAGGAACAGTACACAGGTGACATAGGTGTGATATCAGCCTTCTTCTTTAACTATGTCAAGCTTAATCCTGGAGAGGCTTTGTATCTGGATGCGAACGAGCCACACGCTTACATCTCTGGGGACTGTGTCGAGTGTATGGCGGCTTCCGACAATGTAGTTAGAGCTGGTCTTACTCCTAAACACCGCGATGTTCAAACCCTTTGCTCTATGCTTACCTACAAACTGGTAACTTTCTTTGCACGTTAACGTTTTGGTAACTTTCTTTACACGTTAACCTTGTGGTTCGCTGTCTGGTTTATTGATTAACCGGTATCGGATTTGTTCAGGGGTACCCGGAGATTCTGAAAGGATTTCCTCTTACTCCTTACATTACGAGGTATCTTCCACCATTTGATGAGTTCGAAGTAGATCACTGTGATCTTCCTAGAGGAATATCGACGGTTTTCCCTGCGGTACCGGGTCCTTCGGTTTATCTGGTTATCGAAGGAGAAGGGAAATTGCAAAGCGGTTCAACTCAATTGTTGGTTAGCCAAGGAGATGTTTTGTTTGTTCCAGCTCATAACGAGATTCACGTAACCGGAGAAGGTGATGTGATGAAGCTTTACAGAGCTGGAGTAAGCAGCAGATTCTTCCAAACGCTGTAGGCTGAAACTTTAAAAGCATATTAACTTTATACTAATTACTATATTCATATAATTTGATAAGCATTCATTGGTACCAAATCTCCAAATTGGTAGGAACTGTGTTGTTTAATTACCCGATGGCCCATTGCAAATTAAAAAGTTCAAGGGTGGTTATTCATTTATTAATTTTTATTTAAACGAACTATATATGTGAAATGATTGTAAAGCTTTATGTATGTTAAAAAATGTTAACATAATCTATATTGTCAGTTTGTCACATTAATGTGGTAATTGATGAAAAATTATAATGCAAAACCGATAATAAGCAATGAGTATAGGTTGACGTTCCTTATATATTAGTTTATATACGTTTTATGGGAAATTTCTAACACATTTTAAAAAAAAATTTGGTAAAAATTTCTAACACATTTTCTCAGTATGATGGTCCCTTTAGCCTATTATGAATGATCTTTACTCTAAATCGATAATACGTCTTTACTAGGACTATTCTATTTGGAGTTTTGTGTTGGCTAACAGGTGGTGGTTAGGCATTTCCAAAAACTGTCATGAGAGTTTCCAACATATTTGGGGTTGTCACTCTCAAACTAAAGCTAAAAGAAACTTAGACGAATCAAAATGTCAAGGCAATTGAATGATAAGAGTTTATGATGATTCACTGTTCTACGGATTGTGAATATTTTCTCGGTCATATCAGATCTCCGATGTGAGATTCTAAGACCACCTCCAACGATTGAAATCTTAAAAATTTCTTTAAAAAGTAAAAATAATAAGTGTGAACCAATAATAAATATCTATGTGTATAAACAGTGTGAGAAATAGTTTCATTTTGATATTTTCTTAAAATAGTTTCTGTTCGATAAACCATTTTTCTCTTCTCTCTCCTATCTTTTTTATAGTACTAGGTAATTAGTCCATGCAATGCGTGGTTGCATCCATAATAATTTTTATTATATTTCAGAAATTTCTTAAACTAAATATTATTTTTTTCTATTAACAATAACATAATCGAAGAAATATATTTTTTCTACTAAAATATGAATCTTAAAATTTTTTATAATAATTTCTCAAAATAACAATTCTATCAACATTATTTTGGTATGATTATTTATTATATAAAATTTAAAATATATAAATTTTTTTATAGAACAAAAAGTAACAAATACTACAAAAAAATTATTACAAACTGATAAACTATATTAATATAAATAATATATAGAAATTTAAATATTTTCCTAATATGAGTGAATCTATGTTTATCATGTTTTTTAGAGGTTAAACATTGATTTAAAGAGTTTTTCTTAATGACATTGTAAACATAAGACTATAGTATAGTAAAATTAAATCCAATAAAATTATCAAAAAAAATTAGTAACTACGTATAAAATTATTATGTATAAAATCTTCCTCATTTATATATATATATATATATATATATATATATGACCATAAGTTTAGCTAACCCAAATAATTAAAATATATGAAAATTTAACTAAAAATATTTTCTCTTGAAAAATAAATATATTAGTTGGAGGAATAAATATAAAACTATTTGGTAGGAGTTACATTTAAATTAAATGTAGAGTTAAATGGACTTACTTGCCTTTAAAACTGATTTAATTATAAATAAATGTTTTAATTTATTTTTAACTTAAAAGAAAAAGAACACCAAGTGGCTCAATCAGAATTTAAACTTACACATAATTTGATTGTTTTGTTGATATAAACTCAACACTCACACATAATATTCCAAATTCCAAGTTAAAAATATTACTTTTGAAGTGACAAACTAAATTAGTTTTCTTATAAAATTATATGAACTTCAATCTAAAGATTTTTTTAAACTCTAAGGATAACTTCAATCCTTTTGGTTTTTTTTTTTTTTTTTTTTTTTCACTCATCAATTTAATTTATAGTGCTAGATTTTATACTAATGATTTCATCTTTAGAGGATTTAGTTAAATGATATTTTTAAATTATATTATTTTCCAGTTAAACATGATTTCTTTTTGGAATCATTTTTTCATTTTTCTTAAATCAAAAAGACCAATTTTTTTTTAATTAAGTTCTTTTTGTTTTCAAAAACCTCAAATCTTAAATAACATAAATATTATATTGATCTTTACATATTTATCTATTGGATCAAAAGGTAAAATAGACTTTATGAATAGAGTTTATAGACTTTATGGATAGAGTTTATAGAATTTAGTCCTTTACAAAACAAAATAGACTTTATAAATAGATAATTATATGAATCAGTATAAATTATTAAAAATAATACATAAATATATGCGATAACCAGAGTACATAATAGAGAATTAGAGATGGATCTTTTCAACTTCATGACCTTATTGTGTGGTGAATATTGTAGAAGAGTATAAACAATAATGAGTTATAAGATGCTAATCTAAAATAGACAATGAAGATAAACCTTTTAAAACATAAAATAAAAAATAATGTAAGATATACAAATCATACAAACTCTAAAATTAAAATTTAGAATTAAGCTTTTAAAACGATACTTAAACTGATTTTTTTGACCCATACAACAACAATAACAAAAGAACAAAAAAATAATGAGATATAGTGGAAGAGGATGAGAGAATGAAAGAATGAGAGACTAAGAAAATAAATATGTGAATTTAAATTTAACTATGGAAATTTAAAAAATAAATATGAATAGATTAGAAAGGCAAGAAATATAAAAGAAATATTTTTTATATAAATAAAATAAAAATTGAAAATAATATTAAATATATATAATACTTTCTAAATTAAAATATAGAATCAAACTCTTACAACACATATGAAATATAACAACATTTGATATTGGTGGGAGAGGAAGAGAGAATGATTACTTATAAGATGATAATCTAAATTAGATAATGGAGATGAATTTAAAAAATAAGAACAATATAAAATATATATCATGTAGTCTCTATAATTAAAATGTAGCATTAAAAATTTACAGTGATATTTCACTTGTTTTTTTGTAACCCACACAACAAAAATAAGAAATCTAAAACAAACAAAAAAAAAACAAAAAATGATTTGAGGTATTATGGAGAAGAATGAGAGAATGTGAAAATGAGAAAGTAAAAGAATGTCAATATGAGAGAATGAGAGAATGCTTATTTATATGATAGGAATTGATGAATGTTACATTTAGAATTATAGAGTTACAATTATAATTTATTGTGTTTGAATAAAACTGAATGGTGGAATATAATTTATTTTATTTTCAGTTATAACTTTATTTTAATGTGTGAGTTAAATGTATTGTGTTAATTGGGTCTTAAATATTGTTTAAAACAATTAATTTATTAGAAAATAAATTTCTAATAAATTAAAAAATTAGAAAGTATTAAATAAAAATCAACCTCAAAAGGAAACCAAAACCTTACTTTTATATATATGATTTTCTATTTTTCATTAATCAAAACTTTGGTTAAGCAACTCACCGTTGGAGTTTGCTCTAACATGATGTCGTGACTCACGAGTCAATGTAGAATTTCACCATATTCTACTACTTTTTTTTACATCTTTCATTAAACATTCATAAGAAATTTGCACTTTTTTTTTGGAACATTGGTTGTTCGGCTTGCCTCGTCATATTATAGGATTAAGTAAGTCTTTCTTTAGAGTTTAATTTAGACAGTGAGTCCATACATTCTTAGCAAACTTTTGATGTTCTGAAATATAATTTTAAAGTGTATTTGTATACTTTACTAAATTTAAATCAAGATATTAGAACCAGATTATCATTTTGTAGTTTGGTATGCTCAAATTACCACGTTAGTAAGCGCTTTGGGCGTCACAGGCTTCTTAACATCTCGTCTTCACATGTAGTTTTGTACATGTGCGTTGGTGATGGTAGCTTTCTAACGACTCTTGAAGATCATTAAATACACATCATGACTCATCCCATATTTAACCAAAAAATACTTAGGTTCACTTCCATGCTGAACACCTGTGTTCACTTCTTTCTTTTAAATCAATCAAAATTTTTATACATTATTTTATTTAAAAAATAAATTAAAGTTAAATTAAAAACCAAAACACATTAAAAAACAAATTCTGTATATTTTTAATTAAAAAGTTAAATATTGGCTTGGTTTAAATTTTACAATTAAAACGAAATTATGTGTCGGTTTGGATTTACAGATAAAGTGATTAGGGTTTAGATTTTACAATTAAAACAAAATTATATGTCGGTTTGGGTTTACAAATGAAGTAGTTAGGGTTTAGATTTTATAATTAAAACAAAATTATATGTCAGTTTGGGTGTACAAATAAGATGGTTAAGATTTAAATTTTACAATTAAAATAAAATTATATGTCGGTTTGGGTTTACAAATGAGATGGTTAGATTTTAGACTTTACAATTAGAATGAAATTATATGTCGGTTTGGGTTTATAAATGAGATGGTTAGGTTTTAGATATTACAGTTAGAATGAAATTATATGTAAGTTTGGATTTACAAATGAGATGGTTAGAATTTAAATTTTACAATTATAATGAAATTATATGTCGGTTTGGGTTTACAAATGAGATGGTTAGAGTTTAGATTTTATAATTAGAATGAAATTATATATCGGTCTGAGTTTATAAAAAAACGCTTTGAGTTTTTAATTTTATAATAATGTATATAGATTTTGTTTCCTTATTTCACAAGTGAATAAATAAATTAGTAAATGTATTATGACATGTCAGATTTTCATTGGTTAAAATAATGAAACATCCTCACATCAGAACCTTGAACACTTTCACCTACTTCTCTTTGGGGCTGCCATTGAATCCTTGACAACCAAACCACCTCCCAAAGTCCCTCTCGGTACCTAAACAAATGCATACGCAACAGCAACACTCACAAATCTGAGGGAAACCAAAGATGTACCCGTGCAAGTGCGCTGGACATATATACCACGATGTGGGGGTCCACACAACTAGTCAGACAAAATTAGGTACACCCGTGTCTCAGAGCACTTGATTTGCTGATGAGGACATGGCAAACCACTCAATTTAAGAACTCCACTAGTAGTGTTTTCACTTCAAAAATCATAAACCTACTTTTTTGGTTTTATTAAACATTGACAAACTTCGTAAATCTGTATTTTAGTAGTATATGTGAAGAGGAGGTTTCCAAGTTGCAAAAACCTCGTGAAGTAAACTTACTAATTAGAGATTTTTAAACGCATTGATTCTGTTAACAATTTACTCCATTACAAACTCGCAAAAGGACAATGAAACCATCATTACAAATCTTTATAAGCAGTTAAGAAAGACGATAATATATAAGACCAAGATCACATGTTTACTTGCTCTGGCTGTTGGTTAAAGCTTTAGTTACGAAATGCGAAACGATTCCAACCGGGCAGAAGAGAAGGCAAAGGGAAACGGAATGCCTCGTTTCGATCTTATTCAGTAAACCATCATTATAAACTTGCCTGCAGAGAGAACCCAAAACACCCGTTATAAGAAACAAGTTGGAGTAAATTTAGAACCCGGTGAGAAGAAGAAGCACACTTGAGAACATGTACCTGGCAGCGAAAAGATCGACAACAAGAAGATGAATCCAAGCAGAAGCAAGAGTTATTTCACTTGAGAACATTTTCGCTATTCCAGACAACTGCAGATGAGAAAACACACTTTAGAAAACTGCAATGATAGATTACTCTTGTTTTTGAATGTTTCAAGAAAGGGGGAAAAAAACCTCTGGCAACATGTATTTACTAGAAAACATGTATTTGAGCGTCTCAGGTGTCCAAGAAAGGTATAACAAATACGCGTATAACACGCCTAAGATGATATACGGTATGCTACTCTCCATACACTTCTTGGTCTACACAAAAGAAACATAAACACCCAAATTTACAATCACAACTTCTTTGAGTCTTTACAACAACAACAACAAGACTTGGAAACTAAAACATAAACTTACAATTTCAGCTTTTGGAGCTACAATCATTAGAGTATAAAAGGGAAGAACCGCAGTAGTTCCAACCGCAAATACACTGTTTGCAATCTGAGAAGTAGCTAACCCTGCAACATAAAACATATGTTCAGAGATCAAAACCGCAACTTGAATGAAAAAAAGTGTCAATCTTTAAAATGGTTACTGAGAGTTATGTTTCAAGTTACATGAAGCTCGTATGCCGGAGCATCTCTTGTGAACTACAGAGTAAGAGTTGGATGAAACATTGTGCTGAAGAGAGATTCTTGATCCTCCGATGAAGCTCCAACGATTATCTAATCTAATTCTTGAAGAATCAATACAAAGTTCAGATCTTTTAGCCGTAATGTTCCGTTTCATCATCTGAAAATCACCAAATCAAAAAAAAAAGTTTTAAACTTTATTTCGCAGAAATTCAGAAACTTTCATACAAACAAAACACAACAATCAGAAACAGAGGTACTGAAACAATTCAAAACCCATTAAAAATTCTCCAAATTGAGTAAAAAGATTAAGACTTTTTAAGGTTATCCATAACTATAGTAAGATCCACCAACACTGTAACATACATATATAAGCTAAAAGTGAAATTGGGGAGAAGAAGAAGAGTACCGAGAGAGGTGATGAGGAGAAAGACTGAGAAATGCAAGAAGAAAAAACCATCTTTGATTAAAACCTTCAGTACTAGTCTTTCCCAGAACCTGATCTTTCATTACCTTTCTTTCAACAAAACTCTTCTTCTCTGCATATATATAAATAAAGCAATGGGGAATACAAAGAGGATTTGAGGAGAGGTGTTAGGTTTTCCACTAAACGGAAGCGGAAAGCTAATAAAGTAGTCTTTCACTCTTTCGTCCTCACTGTTTCGACAATTATATGCTACACTTTTTTTTGGTTTGCTCATCCTTCCTCTTTTTAAAGTTTTCTATCTTTTATTTCTTTTATCTTTTTTAAATTAAGACTTGAGAGTTTTTTTTTATTGGTTCATAATTTCGACTTAAGAGTATAAAAAATTCAATATTTTTGGTTCGATTTCGGATGTGAATCATATAAAAGTTTCGTTTAGGTTATATAAAAAACAATTTTTTTTTCTTAACTAAAATTTGGTATTTTTGGGTTCAATTTTAGATTGGATGTAATCCATATAAAATTTTGTTTATATTATGTGATAAACAATTGAGGATTTCAAATTGAGATCTAATCTAGTATGGATTAATTGAGTACAATTTTGGTTTACAAAGAGGGACTATCATTCAGTATTAGGTATTATTACCATACACGTTTCAGTGAGAAATTATTATATCATTCAATATGTTAGTATTTTTAGAAATCGTTACGTTCTAATCAGGCAGTTGGGGTGGGCCTACCGCCTAACAAAAATATCAGAGATTAAATATGAATTAATCAGAAATTAGTTTTAGAGTTATTTTATTAAATTAATAATATAATAAAAATATAGTACTAAATATATGTATAGTTCTGTTTATGTTAAAAAATAAATATCAAAGAAATATAAAACTATAGTACTGTCTTTAAAATTATAGTAAACACATATAAATGTAATTTTTAATTTTTTTAATATAATTTTTATTAAAATTTTGTAAATTAGTTATTGTAAAACATCATAAACTCTTAATTTAAATGTCTAAATAATAATGATTTATATTTGGTTTCAAAAACAATTTGTATAAACAAAATTAAGTGAAAAGTTAGTTATAATCAAATTAGACAGATATAATTAGATAATCGTGGGAATTACTTATTAATCGATGTGGATGAACGTAACAATTTTACGGAGCATTAATTATCGGGGTTAGGCGGAGATTTTTAAAACATGATAGAGCAGATGTTTTCAAATATATTAATCGAGGAAAGTTATGTGTTGTGTGAATGGAGATTTGTAGTAGTGAAAGTGAATTTAGGTGGACGATACACAAGTCTAGTTTCAGGACAGAAAAAGGCAGAGGTGGGGTTTATCCCCCATTCATTCGGTTTTTACCTTTATATAGATTTATATATTTTATGTTTTCTTTCAAATATATAGATTTATATATATATATATATATATTTTTTTTTTATGCTAAAAAAAAAATCTGATAATTTATATATTTTATGTTTTCTTTCACAATCATCTGATACACTAGGAAATTGGATAAAGAAAACACATTTATGGGAAACAAAAACAAGAAAATGATAGTCATGTGGCTGGCTATTACTCATTGTTTGAGACTTTGTTCTAAGAATCCCTGTCTAACTTCCATTACTCCCGCTTAGTTGTTAGATTCATTTATATGTCTTGATTAATGACTAGTTCTTTGAAAGAATCAGTATCTAATTATTCTTAATTTGATTTGATTACTTTCTTTCTGCTTAATCTTGCTTTCGATTATTTTTAGATTACAAGTATAAATTCATTTTTTTGATATTCAACATTTAAAATGGAAGTTTACTATGTTTTACGATAATTTATGTTCGATTAATTTTTCATTTAATGTCTGATTTGTTTGCTAGACGCTGTGTCCTTTACCCCGTTAGGGTTTAGCAGTAGTCTTTTAAAACAACGGTTTGAGAAAATGGGTGGAGTAAGAAGATAACTTGGGTGGGCTATTTTGGTATGTTGAAGCTCCGAAAGGGGAGTTGGGAATTTTTCTCACAGGACATCCACCCATTTCGGTCCTTATTTCTGTTAATGGGCCTTTGGTCCACCCATTTTTTTTTTTTTTTTTTGTTTCTGATTGTCACTCCCACCTAATTTAGTCAACAAAAAGTTACATGAAAACAAAAACAAATTTGTGGTATCTTTTTATATCTTTCAATCTTTGTGGGATTTCGCATTTCGATGTAATCGATGGTGACCAAAACTGAGATTAAATGGTAAAAGAGATTTGTTTCTTCTAATGGTAAAAAATATTTTTATTTAAAATAAAATTCCTACAAATAATTTTTTTTTCACAAACTTTGAATTCTTACCACCTCTCATATATCTTATCCTATTCCGAAAGTACCTAAACAACATTAAAGCACATTAGAATATTTCATACTATCCTAGTTCCAACAATATCTTATATGTGAATTTGGGCCAAGTCAAAGTGATTGAGGAAATATATGATCCACAAGATCCTTGAATATACTTAAGTAAAAATGAATATCCGAGAGTCTTATCTAGAATCCTATCCTAAATAAAGCACGTCCACTTATGTATGCATCACTAGATTTCAAGTGGGTCATCTCTTACTTCAAGATATTGTTAGTCTAAACCTCCTTCAACCTCATTAATCGTGTGAAAAAGAATTGAAAGTGAAAAAAAAAATCTTATTCAAACTATGATTCAAAGATTAAAGTACTTTGATGTGTTTGTAAATTTCATTATTTTGACCCGCATTGTCCTATTATCTTGTTTGTTCATTTGCAAATTCGAAATCAAAAGATTTATAGAACATTACATATTTATTTCATCAGACATTTGAGAATCCGATAGAAAATGTCTCGCAAACCGGAAAACAAACGTTAAATCCGGAAATTAAAACTTTAGATATAAAAAAAAGGAAGAAGAAGAAAAGCAGAATGATATAAAATCAAAGGTGGGGGATAATGTTTTGATGTTTACAAAGAAACAAAGCAAAGGGGGGAAGAGGTTTGGAAATTAAGCATTGGTGAAGCTTGGGGGCTTGTAGGCGATGAAACTGATGCACTGCACTTGACGGGTGTTGTCGAATCCGATGATCCTAATGAAGGCTTCGGGGTACTCCTTCTTGCACTCCTCGACTTCCTTCAACACTTGAGCGGAGTCAGTGCAACCGAACAAGGGAAGCTTCCACATTGTCCAGTACCTTCCATCGTAGTATCCGGGGGTGTTACCGTGCTCACGGTGCACAAACCCGTTCTATAAAAAACCACACATGTTACAAACCAACTCAGAAGAGTAAAATAGTCCCAAGATCTATCTATATTATGTTCAAACTTGATATTACCTCCAACTCGAATTCAACACAAGGAATCCACTTGTTGCGGATAAGGTAGTCAACTTCCTTAGCCAATTCGGATTCGGTAAGGTCAGGAAGGTAAGAGAGAGTCTCAAACTTCTTCTTTCCGATCGGAGGCCACACCTATAATATTTTAGATTTGCCCAATAATAATAACATTAGTTCATGTAATTCGAATGAATATAAAAAAAAAATTGAAAGAAGAAAATATATATATATATGAACCTTCATGCAGCTAACTCTTCCGCCGTTGCTTGTGATGGAAGTAATGTCGTTGTTGGCCTTGCGGGTGGCTGGGAAGGCAGCGGAGGACTTAAGTCCGGTGAAAGGAGCGACCATAGTGGCCTGAGCCGGAGAGGCAACCATAGTAGCGGAAGAGAGCATAGATGAAGCCATTGTTCTTCTTTACTCTTTTGTGTGACTGAGGATAGGTCTAGTGCTTTGCTCATCTATATATAATGATAATAACAATGAGAACAAGCCCTTGAATGATCGGAGGGTCGAGGATTCATGAGGTTAGATTGTGAAGGGATTTAGACCGTTGGATGTGGAGTGTGGATATGTGTGAGGGTTAAGTTCACTTGGTAACGGCCACAGAGCCTAAGGTAAGGTGTTGAGACCCTTATCGGTTTGTACCGCTAGAACAGTGCCACGTGGAAGATAACTCCATTAATCTTATCGTTATCTATGAGTGAAAATGTGTGATGGGTGGTGCTACTCGTTTTACTTTCCGGAGGTTTTGGTTTTGGCTCCTTCCCTTTTCTGGGGGATTAATATTTTTCCATATTACTACTGCCTCTTTTTTACCTTTGACTTGGATTGATAAAACTATATATATATATAGAATGATATCTTTTTTTTTTGTCAACTATATAGAATGATATCTTATACATTAATTATCTGTAAAATATGCCAGCAAAGATCAATTTTAATGTGAAAGTGAATTTTTAGTAATCATACATTTTTTAATCTTGGATTTGATACAAATATTAGAATGATATGGTTCATCATTGTCTCTAATGCCTTGCTCGAGCTTCAACCCATCATGTGTTGAACTATTATGTGCCTTCAGTAACCGTAAGAGCTGGAAGAGTTATTAAGCCAATACGAATATAATAGTACATTTTATAAATTTGTATTGGTTAATAACTTATTACTGAATACATCAAACAGGCAAAAATTGGAATATTTATCCAACATTTTAGTATCTCCTATTATTAATTCAGAAGTGCGTTTAGTAAAATAATATTTTATTTGTAAGACTTATATGATTTAAATTGGAAATAGTTATTTGTAATATCCAAAAAAATATTTGAAATATATATATTTTTTTCAAAATTAGCTTCCATAATCTTAAAATATATTAGATATAATTTTTAGTCATTCAAATTAAAAGACTGAAGATGGGAGAGATGGTGGCGATTGCGAACCCTAGCGGTGCTAGGGACTCGGTTATACGGTATGAAGATGAGAATATGGAGGATGGTGATCGACTGCTGGGGGTTGCGCCGGACATGGGCAGAGAGATTCAAGGGTTGTAATGGAGGAGGGATTCAGGTGCTAGAGATGGTTTTGGATGAGGAGTTTGTGACTTTGAGGATGAGTCTGGATTTCCTGAGTGAGGAATACGGAGATGTGGTGATTATAGTGAGAAATGAAGTCTTGGAGGTGATGAATGCTGTACCGACAATGTATGATTGTGAGGGTGTTGGGTCGACACATAACAATTGCGGCGTTAAGCCGTAAATTGAGGGAGTTGTGAAAACTGAAAGGAGAAATAACGATGTTGGATTTACCAAGGCAGTTCTTTTTGATTCGATTCGAGTTGGAGGAGGATTACTTAGGACCGGTGACTGGTGGACCGTGTGTTCAGGAGTATGTTGATGGTCCAAGCTTGGTCACCGAACTTCGATTGTAACATCCGTGAACCAAATTGTGAGATTTTGGGGAGGAGTGTCTATCGACACCACCAATTTTCGGTTCGACCGGTTTGCTTTAAATCATCAATTTGGTTCGGTTCGGTTTAAATGAAACCCTATAACTAGGTTATTTAAGCGGAAAGTCAACCTAGGTTGTCGGGTTTAGTGTTGTTTGCCGTTCCAGAGAGAGAATAAAGAGAAGGAGAAGCTCCTTTGAGTGTTCTTAAGATTTATATATGTTCTTGGTGAGATTTTCCTCTGTGAGTGGAGATCTGAAGCTGAGGACGTGTTGGAAGCTTGCTAAGGGTGTGCTTTCGTCAATTGCTGGTAAGAATTTTCTGCTAGAAAAGTGAGTGCATGACCATGGCTGATCTAAGCCTGAGATTCCTTTATTTTGCTTGTTTTTATGGCTGTTTGTGGTTGTTTTCTTGCTTGTTGTGGTTGTTTTCTTGCTTGTTGTGGTTGTTTTATGGTCCTTATCGTATTAAGTGGCTTTTGGGTGAGCCTTTAACGTTTTGGTGGTGATGGGAAGCGATGAACAGACTCTCAGCTTTGAGTAGAATGCATCTGCGGGGTAGGTGTTGATACAAAGGAATTTGACGGCATGGAGACTTGGCAAGTGTCGGTGTTCGGATTTCTGGGTTGAGGAGGGGTGTTGGTGGACACCAGAAGGCAATGTCGGTCGACACCGAGGAGCAGTATCGATCGACACTGGGAGGCAGTGTCGGTCGACACCAAAAGTTAGTGTCGGTCGGCACCAACCCTTTTAGTAGGCGGCTGGCACTCGTTTTCCTGGTTTGTTTATGTTTGTTGGTTGTTTGTTAAACATTGGTTTCTCAGTTGCTTATTTGTATATCTCAGTATATGGGAGGATTGCCTCACTGAGTATTTGTGATAATACTCACGCATCTCAATTGTTGTTTGTGTGTGCAGGTATGTGACGTGGAATCATGACAAGGAAGATGAGGATGATCTAGGTTCTCGGTTTTCGTGTTGTGGTTGTGTTTATATGTTGTTGGAATATTTTTTAGTAGTATGCTAGGTTGTTGGATAGAATGGTTAGGAATGGTATCATGTTGATGTTTATGGGAGTTGGTTATGAGTTATGTTTTCGTTGTGCATGTAATTAGATATTTGTTTTATGGTTTGTTAGTAATGTTTATGTGGTTGGTTAAATTAAGTAGTATGGGATGTTAGATTATTACAAAAAAAAAAATGGGTCCAATTGTTTCAGCAAGTTTGTTAGAAGAGTAGATTAGTAGGATTATGGTTGGGATGGAAGAACCAGCTATGAGCATTCTATGGAATGGAGAGAAGACATAAACGTTCACCATATTTATTTGTTCTCTGCTTGGAAAGGTTATGCCATCAAATTGAGGCAGGAGTAGGCATGAAGGAATGGACAACAATCCCGATTTCACGTGGAGGTCCAAAATTGCCTCATGTTTATTTTTTGCTGATGACGTAATACAATTTGCTGAGGCGCCAGTAGCACAAGTGAAACTTATATGTGGAGTGTTGGAACAATTTTGTATGGCGTCAGGGTAAAAATTCAGCCTTGAGAAATCCAAGATTTTCTTCTCCAACAATGTGTCTTGGGACTTGGAGCGTTTAATCACTGCAAAGAGCGGTATTAGCTCGACTATGGAGCTTGGAAAATACTTGGGAATGCCCATCCTACACAGGCGTATGAACAAGGAGATCTTTGTGGAAGTTCTGGAGTGAATGTCTTATAGATTGGTGGGGTGGAAAAGTCGCTCTTTGACCTTGGCAGGGAGATTGACACTAACAAAATTAGTGTTATCCTTAATACCAATGCATTCGATGAGTGCAGTACTGCTACCTGCATCAATATTGGAGCGGTTGGATAAGATATCACGAGTGTTCTAGTGGGGGAGCACTATTGAGAAGAAGAAACAACATCTCTAGGCTTGGCATAAGGTTTGTAGACTAATGTCCGAGGGTGGCTTAGGTTTGCGAACAACTCATGCCATGAATAGAGCGTTACTAGCGAAGGTAGGCTGGCAGTTTTTGAAGGATAAGGTCATCATCTGGGTGAGAGTGTTACAGAAAAAGTATAAAGTGGGGGAGGTCCATGATACTTTTTGGTTGGTTCCTAAGGGCCCTTGGTCATCCACATGGAGAAGTGTAGGGGTGGGGCTGAGGAAGTGGTATCGCTTGGAATAGGCTGGGTGCATGGTGATGGGAGTTTAATTTGGCTATGGACTGATCAGTGGCTGTTAGAGCAGCCTCTTGCTACCTATACCACTACTATGTTGCCTGCAGCGTAGACTAAGATGTGGTACTGAATGACTTGATTGAGTGGTCGGGTTGGGATATGATGAGGATTACTCAGTTCTCCCAGACCATATCTTGAGTAGGTTGTATGCGGTGGTGGTTAATACATTTTCGGGGGGGGGGGGGACAAGATGAACTTTCTTGACAGGGTACATCCAATGGAGAGTTTACGGTGATATTGGCATATGCTCTCCTTACTCTGAATACTAAGCCCAGACCTTGTATGGTGAACTTCTTTAAGCGTATATGGGAGTTGGTTGTACCGGAGAGAGTGAGACTGTTTTTCGGCGGGTTAGTCATTAGATTCTAATGACAAATGGGGAGCGGGTCAAACGACATTTAGGCGATAATGTGATCTGTCTAGTGTGTAATGGCGCCGAGGAGTCTATTATGCATGTTTTGAGAGATTGTTCGGCCATGGAAGGTATTTGGAGGGGTTTGGTTCCTCAACGACGCCAACAAGATTTCTTTGACAAGTCTCTGTTTGAGTGGTTGTTTGACAACTTGGACCCGAGTAGGGAGAACTAGCCAACTTTCTTTTCTATAGCAGGCTGGTGGGCGTGGAAGTGACGTTGTGGTGATGTGTGTGGAAAGAGGAGGCTCTATAGAGATCGATTGAAATGGATTAAAGACATGGCAGAGGATGTACAAAAAGCACACTTGGTTGCGAAGAGTGGGTGTCCACAGGCTGCACGGGTGGAAAAGTTGGTCAAATGGGAAAAAACCAAGGGAGGGGTTGGTCAAGCGTATGACTGATGGTGCATATCGAGGGAATCCTGGTGCAGCAGCTGCAGGGAGAGTTATCCGAGATGAGAATGGTTTATGGTTGGGAGGTTTTGCTTTGCATATAGGGATTTGTTCCGGGGAGTGTACTATGGGTTAGTGATTGCCTGGGATAGTGGTTTCCTCATGGTGGAGTTGGAACAGGACTCGGACTTGGCATTCTACGGTCAGAGATTAGTGAGGCTCATCCGCTGGCCTTCCTAATACGCTTGTGCCAAGGCTTCGTCTCAAGAGACTAGTTAGAACGGGTTAATCACGTGTATAGGGAGGCTAACCGTTTATCAGATGGGTTAGCAAACGATGTGTATTCGTTACAGCTAGGTTTTCATTCTTTAGATGCATGCCCTGATGAGATCCATTGGATTAAGTTGGAGGATGCTAGTGGAACGACAATTGCTAGTAATTCTTTGTAGTTTAATTTAATAAGTTAGGAGGACATTTGTTTCCCCTTTTCCACAAAAAAAAAAAAAAAATATATATATATTAGATACTTTTAACATGCTAAAAATAATTGAAATTCTTGTGAATCATGTTATAGAGCGGATTAGAGTTTAAATATAATTATATAGTTTTTTACGGGTTAGTCTAACAAAATTCACAAAAATATTTTATAATCTGATATGAAATGAGATAACGAAATGTGTTACGTCAACATTTACCGGTACCAAACATAAAGTATACAATTCATTTAAAACTAGAGAATCTAAATATTAATCAATACGTATTAAAACAAATACAAAACAATACAATATATATATATATATATATATTAATAATTATTCAAAAAAATTGTCTCGCTTTTAGAGAAGTCAAATAGGCATGCCTGTGACCAAACAGACTGACCACGATAGTTTCGTTTTTCCGGTGATCCACAGCGGACTGGTCTATGACGGGCAACGAGCAACATATCATGGCCCATATCCACCCTGCAAAAATTGGCGGCCTAACGGGCATTCCCGCGGGCATCTCGGCAGGCATCATCTTCTTCTTCTACTCTACCTCCTTTCTTACCTTCTTCTTCTCTGCTACGACATGTTTCTCTCTGTCATGGACTTTTAAATATTAGAAGTATAGAAGCAATATGAGTAATACAAACTATTGTATCTTGAATCAATAAGTAACCACAAACTATACGGAAAAGAAGAGATTTTATATGGCTTAGTATTGTAGAATTTGGAATCTCGTAGGAAAGACAACAACATAGAGATGTAATAGGTCAACAAATCTTCATACCCAGATGAAGCAAAACAAGTAGGTAGAGAACCATAAACAACAACAAAAACCAATAGTCGATAATTAAACATTGGATAACTGAAGATGTTTAAACTAAAATTTAAATCAAAGAAGTACTATAATGAAACATTAATATAAGTACTTAAACTGAAACATTAAATCAAAGTATTAAACTGACATGGGAAGCTGAAAACATAAATCTCAAGGTCAAGATGTTTCTTCAACCAAATCAAGCTTCATCATCAACAATTGACTGGAAAAAGGTAATGTCTCATTTTCATCAAATTTTTCATCCTCTTCTACATATGGCAAGGTAATAGAACAAGGTTAAGGTAATATATCACTTAAAAAATACCAAATTGTGAAAATTATTTGCTTACCATTTTCATACGCTTCATAACATTTCAACCAATTGCAGCAACATATTAGTGTTTGAACATTTTTTGGGAGAAGACGGCTTCTATACTTGTTCAAAACTCGAGTTCCAATACCAAAAGAAAATTCAACTTATGTTGTTGTGATTGGTATACTAAGGAGGTCGCAAGCCATTGATGCTAATTGTCCATACCGTTGAGAGTTATCTTTCCAATATTTTAAAATAGGATCTTATTCTCGGCTGCCCTTGTTCTCAAAAAACATCTAATATATTAAAGGAGAAGTCGAGAGAGCTCACAGCCAATCTCACAAAAATTGACCTCCTTTGCCCTTAATGAAAAATGCCCTTAAAAATATTTCGGAGAACCTTTTTCTCTCTATTTAGGTTGCTGAAACGCACCACATTCATCCTCAGACTTACGATTACTAATTTGCCATTAATGAGATTCAAAACTGGACCTTTTTACCCTTTTCTAAGTTTTAAAAAATTAAACACAAAAACTTTTTTAAAAAAAACGAAATTTGTTTTACAAAATCAAAAATCTAATATATTTACACAATATCTCTTTTTAAAAAAATGGAAGATAAATATTTGAATATATTACGAATATTTGTTTAAAGAAAATTTCTATTTTTTAGAATATTAAAATGGTAAAGATAATTATAACGATTTTCCTTCTAAGCTATATATATATATATATATATATAGAGGCTCAGCCAAAACAGTAGAAGTCGGATTCATAAAGCTAAACATATATTTTGAGAGTATAATGTTTCTTTTGTATTATTTTGGTTCTAATGAATCAACTTTACTATTGTATGATTTTGATTTTTTTTTTTCATGTTGATGTACTATCTATATGCTTTGGTGCTTTGCATGTTTAATTTTTATGCTGCTATAGTTTTTTAATTATTATGTTGAATCATATCAAAAGTTTTACTCATTTTGTACTGTTTGGTTGTGTTTTAGGTGTACCTTCCATGAACCATGGATGTTTTTTGTATATCAAAGACAAGATTGGACGAACAAGTTGATGAAGCAAGCAAAAAAATCAAATCGGTAAAGTATTTTTAATAATTGTTTTTACTTGTTTTTTTTTTTATATATTGGTGATTGTTATTCAATTTTATTCTCTTGGTTAAACATGATCATATTTTATTCCATGATTTTTTATTCAACAAGCAAATGAGCAAACACAACTTTTGACAATTTTATATGATTCATCGGATTCTATTTTTTATGCTTTTTTTTTTTGTAGTGGTTGTTTGGAAAGCAAGATCAAGCAATCATAGACTTTGTGTATGGATTCTCCATCTTTTAAAAATATAGGTTGTATTATTTTCTATATTTTGTTTTGTAGTTTAGTAATTTGAAATAAAATTTTATATGTAACCTAATAAATATTTTTATGTTTCAGTTGAATTCATGGATGATCATTGATCATAATTGTGGATCTACAAAACTGAATATAATGAAATTCAGGTATTAATTTTTGCTAATCTGAATCTTTATTTTTTTTAAAATAATATTGTTGCTAATGTTTTTTTTGTAATAATTATAGTTGCAGAAAAATTATGGTGGATCCTGTTCATAACAATTTATGGTAATTTTATAAAAACTTGGATTTCTTTCTGTTTACAAAAAGATTTAAATTATAATTCTATTTATATGTAACCTATTACATAATTTTTTTTTGTTTCAGTTGAATTCATGGATGATCATTGATCATAATTGTGGATCTACAAAATTGAATATAATGAAATTCAAGTATTAATTTTTGCTAACCAGAATCCTTATTTTTTAAAATAATATTGTTGCTAATATTTTTTGTAATGATTATAGTTGCACAAAATTATGGTGGATTCTATTCATAAAAAAAATTATGGTAATTTTCTAAAAACTTTGATTTCTTTCTATTTACAAATAAATTAAATATTTTTTATGACTAATATTTAAATAAATTTTTGTGACTAATATTTCTTAGTAAATATTTGTGACTAATATTCCTTCTTCTTCTTAAATTGATAGAAATAAGAATGAAGGAATATTAATTGGATTCAGGACTTTATATCTCAGAGATTTTCAAGAAGGAAAGAGATTAAGGAAGATTAGGAAGAGTTTTTTTTTTTAACAATTTACAATTAATGTTTATTTGAAATTGCTTTAGAAGGATAAATGATATATAATAAATAGTAAATTTCCTATTTTGTTTAATAAAAAAAATTAGAAATCTAAATTTTATGTCTCATTTAAAATTATAAAGTAATAGAAAATAAAAAAGTTGAGGCTGAACGGTATTCCGCGAGTTTCTGCAGATAGTTCCGGAGACCTTTGAGGGAATCACGGTGGAGGAGATGGAGCTCTTACTACCCTTCCGCTGTTCTGCGGTGGACCAGCAGGTTTTACTCAGAGAGGTTTCAGGCGAGGAAATAAAAAAGGTCCTCTTCTCCATGCCAAATGATAAGTCACCTGGTCCTGATGGTTTCACTTCGGAGTTCTATAAAGCTACTTGGGAGATTTTGGGGTCAGAGTTTGTACTAGCTGTTCAATCTTTTTTTGCTAAGGGTTTCCTGCCTAAAGGAATCAACTCCACCATACTTGCTTTGATTCCTAAGAAAGTATCTGCGAATGAAATGAAGGATTATAGGCCCATCTCTTGTTGTAATGTGATCTATAAGGTTATTTCGAAGATCATTGCTAATAGACTTAAGAGGGTGCTCCCCAAGTTTGTTTCTGGCAATCAGTCTGCCTTTGTGAAGGATCGCTTGTTAATTGAGAATGTGCTGTTGGCTACTGAACTTGTGAAGGACTACCATAAAGATTCCATTTCTGGTCGTTGTGCTATAAAGATCGACATTTCAAAGGCTTTTGATTCAGTTCAGTGGTTCTCTCTAAAGTCCTCTCTGCAATGCAATTTCCATCGATGTTCATCCATTGGATAATGTTATGTGTCACTACTGCATCTTTCTCTGTTCAAGTAAATGGCGAGTTGGCAGGGTTTTTCAGAAGTTCACGGGGGCTTCGTCAGGGCTGTTCCCTATCTCCATACTTTTTCGTCATATGTATGGATGTTCTATCTAAATTGCTTGATAGGGCGGCGGGTGATCAGATATTTGGGTATCATCCTCGGTGTCGTTCGCTTGGTCTCACTCATCTTAGTTTTGCAGATGATCTTATGGTTCTCTCTGATGGTAAGGCTCGATCTATTGAGGGTATTATTGCGGTTTTCACTAACTTCGCGCAGCTATCTGGTCTTAGTATAAGTTTGGAGAAATCTACTCTGTTCTTCGCGGGGGACATAGACCATCGACCTGATTCTACTACACTCCCTTTTGTCATAGGTTCGTTGCCGGTTAAATATTTGGGGCTTCCCCTAGTCACCAAATGTCTTACCACCGCTGACTGCTCACCCTTATTGGAACAGATCATGAAGATGATTGGCTCTTGGACAGTCCGCTCTCTCTCGTTTGCTGGTCGATATAATTTAATATCCTCTGTTCTCTGGAGCGTATGCACGTTCTGGATGGGTGCTTATAGGTTGCCTAGAGAGTGTCTAAAGGAGATCAACTCCATGTGTTTTGCGTTTCTCTTGTTTGGCATAGAGATGAGTCCTAGAAAGGCAAAAGTGGCATGGGAGGTTGTTTGTAGACCAAAAAGGGAGGGTGGGCTTGGCTTAAGATCACTGCAAGAGGCTAATGTGGTATGTTGTCTAAAGTTAATATGGAGGCTAGTGTCAAAAAGTGAGTCCTTCTGGGCACAATGGGTTCATGTGAATCTGTTGAAGCAGGTTTCGTTCTGGTCATTAAAATGTACTACAAGTATCGTGATCTTGCTCAATCTTTCTGTAAAGTGGAGGTAGGAAATGGAGCAAACACTTCTTTCTGGTTCGATAACTGGTCAGGCATGGGCACACTTGCTGATGTGATAGGGAACAGAGGTGTCTTAGATTTGGGGATCAGCTGGCAGAGCTCCGTGGCAGTGGCATGGTCTCGCCGTCGGCCTAGACGGCACCGTGCAGACCATCTTAATGCGATAGAGGATCGTTTGTTACTTCAGCGGCAGCAATGCCAAGATCGGGAGGACAGGGTACTTTGGCGTGGGAAAAATGATGTCTTTCGACAAAAATTTTCAACTCGTGACACTTGGAACCACACTCGAACTACGTCAAGCACTGTGTCATGGCATCGGGGAGTCTGGTTTGGTCATGGTACGCCTAAGTATTCTTTCTGTGTATGGCTGGCGGTTTTGGATCGGTTATCAACAGGTGCTCGTATGGTTGCGTGGAATGGGCAAGCTGCGGGTCTTTGTGTTTTTTGTCAGCTTACCTTAGAAACCCGGGATCATCTTTTCTTCGCCTGTCCTTTTGTCTCAACTGTGTGGTCTGCTCTTGCCAAAGGACTGATGAAGACGCTTTTTACCACAGGGTCTTTCATTCTCGATCACATCTCTAACTCGAGTTTTCAGCTGGTGGAAGATTTTCTTATCCGCTACTTATTTCAAGTAGTGGTTTATACGATCTGGAGGGAACGAAATGGTCGCAGGCACGGTGAGTCACCGCAGCCTGCGGATACCATCATTGCGTGGGTTGATCGGCAGGTTAGAGACCAGCTTCTTGCTATAGGTCGGATAGGGGACAGGAGATACGATGAAGGCTTTCAAATATGGATGCAATCTCGAGTTTAGCTTAAGTTTTTTCCTTTAATGTTTTCAAAAAATTTATCCTTCAAACTATGTTGCACAAGTTGTAAAAACGTTTTATTTTTCTTTTGAATACATTTTAACATTAGATTCAAAAAAAAAGTAATAGAAAATAAATACTATAATATATTACAAATATTTCTTTGAGAATATCCCTGTTTTTTAAATTAGTAAATTTCTACAGACCTTTTGTTTCACTTTTAAAATTATTTTTCTTTTAAAAACGAAAATTAGAAAAAAAAAACAGAAATCAAATATTCATATCCAGTTTATTTTTTTTTAAATGGGAAATAATTACTTAAATCTTTTGTAAATATTTGTTTCAAGAAAATTAATATTTTCTAAAATGTTAAATTTTTATAGATAATTATAACGGTTTGATTTGGATAGAAGGAATTGAAAATCTTGAGAGGATATACTACAAATATCTATTTAATTTGATGATATGACACAATCTTTTGTGATCTCGACAAAATCTCATAGGGTTGATGTTAATCTCCGGAAATCCCATGTTATTCCGGCTGGATATTCTATCACCAAAAAGAAGAATAAATACTCTAAATAAGACAAAAGGTCCTGACAATTAAAATGTATATATATTGAAAATATAAACGAATAATTTTAGTAAATTATTTTTCTTTCACTTTTAATAAACTGTTTAAAAAAATGAATTATTATTTTTTAAACAAAAATTAGTAAATCTCAAAAATAAAATAATCGAATCCTATTTTAAATTATTAAGAAAAGAAAATAAATACTATTTTTGAAGATTAAATTATAGCTTCTCTTTTAGTTAATTCTTTTCCATTTACATTTTTGTTGGAATCCTTTTTAGCCTTATTATTAATTTACTTTTTGGTTTATTAAATTAGTTGAACTATTATTTTAAAATATATTTGCCCTCACAACTTTATAAAAGAATTGAATTAGTGATATATTTGACCACAAAAACAGTTTAGATTCTTTTTAAAAAAGTATTTTCCCACACAAGTCAAATTGTTATTTGGTTAATTGAATGTAATTTATTTTTCGCTAAACAAAATTATAAATAAGTGTTTAACTTTACTGTTGTAGGTCTAATGTCGTCAAAGGCTCAGATAGAAAATATATGTTTAACTGAAATAGAATTGATGTTGCGATCGAATGGAACGTCTCTTACCAGATAATAGTATGATGAACACAAGTGTAAATAGGTTTATCGCAGATGAGAGAATATATAAGCCTCATAAACAACAGGAATTGTACAATGAGTTGTTGCCTATGCTAACTGAGGAGCAAAGACGTGGTTATGAAGAAATCATTCACTCTGTGAATCACGACAAATGTTGTATATTTTTTGTTCATGGATTTGGTGGTATTGGAAAACTTTCTTGTGGACTATTCTTGGTGCTGATATAAGGTCTAAAAGTAATATTGTTCAGAATGTTGCTTCAAGTGGTATAGCTGCTTTGCTTTTGGAAGGTGGTAGAACGGCTCATTCAAGATTTAGTATTCCAATCAATCTTAATGAATATCATGTGTGTACTATCGATGCCGAATCGGATCTTGCTGACTTAATTAGAGAAGCAAAGCTCATAATATGGATATTGAAGTAATAATTTTAAGAAATACTAATATTAAATACATATCTAAAATTCCATCTTTATTTTTTTATTTACAGGTGAGGAGAAATGATATCTTAGGTCTGATAGTATTGAAACGTCAGATACAAGTGCTCATGATAATATGATCTACACTCAGGAATTTGTAAACAGTATACAAGTTTTTGGATTGTCAAGCCATGTTTTAACGTAGAAAATAAGAGCACCTTCATGTTGCTAAGGAATATAGATCCTAAAGGAGGTTTGTGTAACGGTACGCGGTTAATTATTGCTCAGATGGCCAATCATGTAATCGAAGCAAGAATCTTAACAGGAAAAAAGGTTGGTGATAGAGTACTTATCCCTAGGATGTATGTTAGTCCACTTGATGCAAAGTTTCCCTTTCGTATGAGGCTATGACAGTTTTATGTTACTGTGGCGTTTGCAATTACTATAAACAAAAGTCAAGGTCTGACGCTAGGACATGTTAGATTGTTTCTACCGAAACCGGTTTTCAGACATGGACAACTTTATGTTGCCTTCTCTCGAGTCACAACCAGAAAAGAATTAAAGGTTTTAATTACAGATAAAGATGGAAAATGCCAGAATAAAACACTTAAATGTTGTTTTCAAAGAGGTATTTGAGACTGTATAATGATGGTTTGTAGTTGGATAATCGTTTTGGATATTTAGACTTGAATTATATTTATTCTCTTAAATATAGTGATTTTAAATATCTTTAACTCTACCTCTATTTTATAGTCAGATATAAACTTTCACATTGGACAAAACCATTTCTAATTTAGACTTATTCTATATTATAAAACTAGCATTTGATCCGCGCTACGCGCGGGAGTTAGATGAGGGTGTTTTTTTTGGTTGTTTTGTTAATTTGGTTTTTGGTTATGTATTTTTTGCTCCTTTCATCTGGTATAATTGTTCTTATGTTTTCCTTTGCTCATTTGTTGCTTTATTTTTTTCTGTGTTTTTTCAGCTAGTATAATGTAGTCAATATTTTTAGTTTTAATAAATTTAAATCATCATGATCTTTTTTTATTTTAAAAAAATATAAAATTAGAAGTTAAGTTTGTATAGTAATAATTGTTGTCTCGTTTTAGTCGTTAGTTGTGCTTAATTAAAATTATTTGTCATTTTGTCGTTGGATTGTTACTTGGTTTCATTATATGTGGTTGTACGTAATCTTTTAATTATTTAATTAGTAACTCGTGCGAGTAGTTTTTTGTCAATGCTTTTGTGTTTCATTATTATTTTTTGTGTTTCTGTCGTTGGGCCTTATTTTCTGTAAGCCTAAAAATTGTGTTGGCCCACTAGGTCTTTAGTGGTATGTCATTGAGGTTGGAATGACTTTGTTCCCTTTGAAACACTACAAGAAAACATGTAATTGGTTACTGCAATTTGCGACTAAAAACACAGTCGCTAAATTTAGCGACTGATTTGCGATTGTTTAGCTACTGAATGGCTACTAAAATAAATCAGTCGCCTAGTAGACGCTAATTGGAGACTGATGCATATTGTCGTAGTGTAGTCGCCAATTTGCGACTAATTTGGAGACCAGTTTGACAGTCGCTAAAAGATTGCGACTAAAGAGCTACTATTTAGCGACTGTTTTAATAAATTTGGGCCTTAACAAAATTTGGGCCGTGACAAAACACGAAAACCCATTAATTTCGTTTTCTTCCCCGAACAAACCCTAATCTTTTCTCATTTCTTTTCTCATTTCTTCTTCTTCGAGACGAAACGGCGAAACCTCACAAACCCAAGATCTAAATTCCTCTCACTCGACGAAATCGTAAACCCTTGATGGCTGGACAAAAGAAAAGAGGCATAGGAAGAAGAAACCCCTCTAATCGAACCTATGGAACCTCACAAACGGCGAATCACAAACCCGACAATCCTCCTCCCCAGTATACCTTCACGCCGGCGAACCATCGAGTTCTAGAGACTGATTCTCAGGGAACTCCTGTCCCAAAACTCCAGCATCCAGCGAGACCTACACCTACTTACCGAGACTATCCACCTCCAACAAATCTTTTCCAGCACTCGAGGACCTTTCGCGGAACATCCCCTTCCGGCAAAGATCCAACCAGGCGTCCTTTTCCTCAACCTCTGGCCTCCGCGATGAATCCACCAGAATTCTCAAGTCAACTTCGAGAGTCTCCTCAACCGTCAGTCACGAATCGTCATCGACAGTCTCCTCAAGTCTCGAATCTACCACGAGAGTCTCCTCTACCTCGACAGTCTCATCGACCACCCTCTTCTCAACCTGGTCAACCTCAAGCAGCTTCTGCATCGCTTAACGGTGCAAGGGAATCAAATCTCCCAGCTGATGTACTCGCTTCTTTACATGACATGCTTGTCCAACCAGGCCGTGAGAAGTATACCACTGTCCTCTCTCCCTCATTGGAGCGTGGAACCACTTGGTAAGAATTTGGATTAGAAATTTGTATTTTGGATTAGAATTTGATTGTGTTTGTTTGTTTGGATTAGAATTTGATTGTGTTTGTTTGTTTGTGACTAGAATTCGGATTAGAATTTTATATTTTGGATTGTTTGTGATTAGAATTATTAGAATTTTGGATTTTTTGTGTTTGTTTGTGATTAGAATTTTACTTGGATTGATCGATTTGTTTGTGTTTGATTAGAATTTGACTACTGATTTGTTTGTGTTTGAAGGTTTGGTAAAGACAAGTCATCACTTACCCGACAGATTACAAAAGTGTTTACAAACAAGTTTGATGGTCCATTTTACAGTTGGGGTTGTGTTCCGAATTCAAGAAGAGAAGGTTACTTCTTGGAATTCGCAGTAAACTTCTACTCCTTTCAATTTGATTTCTGTATTTATAGCTTTTTGTCTTGTTTTTTTTTTATCACTAACACTAGTCTTCTTTTGTAGAAAACACACACCTGGGATCCCTCTCTAACCGGTGTGGTTCAAGCAAAGTTCTATAGCATTTGTCAAAACCGTATGAAAGACATGGTTTCCAAGGCAGCAGCTCAGCGAGAGGAAGTGAAACCGAGATGGATTGAGAGAACTCTTTGGAAAGAAATGTTTGACTATTGGGACACCGAAGAAGCCATGGCAAAGAGTGCAACCACTTCAGTAGCTCGATTGTCTGACCGTAATGGTCTTGGCCCTCACAAACATGTATCAGGGCCGAAGTCTTACATACAAATCGAACAAGAGATGGTGAGTTACATCATAAACTTTTCATTGTTTAATTACTTGACATCAAATGGTTCCTAACCTTTTCATTGTCTAACATTCCAAGAAGTATAATTGGGAAGGCCGCCAACTATTCCTGAAGTTTTTCTCAGGACTCATACCAAAAAGATGGTACTTTTGTGGATAAGAAAGCGCAAGCAGTTCATGAGGCATATAAGAAAAGAAGGGAAGCTAAGTTGGCTGCTCAGGATAATGATGAGTCTTCAGATGGTACTTCACGTCGATCAGAGCTATCTCACGAGGAGGATGATGAACTCTTTCTTCAGGTAATTTGCTTCTTTCTAATAAGCTATTAAGTTCTTCATTGTTAAGTAATTATAATGACATTTTCTCTCTGTTTTGTGTATGGAGTCTACTTACGTCAATGATAGAGGAACATACTTTGAAGCCTAGGAAGTTACATCACCGGGAAGCGGAAGTACCCTGGAAGCTCTTCTACTTTCACAACCCTGCAACAACAGCTTGAAGATGCTAACCACAAGATAGAGGAACAAGCAGCTCTACAAGCACAGCGTGACGCAGAGGCTTCACGGGTTGCAGCTGAGGCTTTGCGGGTTGCATCTGAGCAACAAGCAGAGATCTCACGCTTGGTGAGTCTCAAACCAATGACCCAAACCCTGATGATTTTTAAAGTTAGGTTCCTTCATGTAATATTTGCAATACTCTTGGATATTTAGATGTTTTTTGGACCTTTTGCAACTTTTGTAAAAACATGGTACTTATGTCGTTGTTTAATTTCATGTTTGTTATGTTTTAGTACATGTTTTCTTAATCAGTTTTGGTATTACAAAATCAAATTATGCATTTTTACCATAATTTTTTAAAAAACATGATAATTAAACAGTCGCAAAACAGTCACCAAAACGTAAACAAAACAGTACTCAAACAGTCGCAAATTAGTAACCATATCAGTCGCTAAAGCGTTGCAATTCAGTCGCAACTTTAGCGACTGTTTGGCGAGGGAAAAGCGACCCCAATTATCAGTCGCCAATTAGTAGATCCATAACGACTTTTTAACGACTGATTTTTTTAGCGACGCACTGTCTAGCGACTACGTATGTCAGTCGCCAAGCAGTCGTGACTAAGTAGTTAGCGACTGTATAGTTACTGTTTTTGCAGTCGGTAAATCCATGTTTTCTTGTAGTGAAAATATGATGTCTCGTGAATGGATATGAGAGAAGTTATTTTTGTGATCTACAGGACGGTAAGAGTTTTGAAACTATTTCTATCCGCGCACGAGCGAGATTTTAATTTAAAATAATTCTCATCAATATAAAATTTTGAGCTCATATATAATCATTCCAACTTTTGAGTATAAATCTATACTAAACTTACTTTACTCAGTGATATACAACATATATATTTTTGAAGATAATATTTTTTTGTTATATCTATTTGTGATTTTACATGGGATTTTGGTTAAAATTTTTATCAATAAGAATCATTGAATATGAATATAATTTGAAGATTAAAAGATAAATTTATATAAATGCCGTACTTATTTTACTAATTATATATAACATATATTGTCTACTGTCGCAATAATATTGTCGACAATCTTCTGACCTTTTATCTTTAAAAGAGTTCATTCCATATTCATATCCCATGGAAACATAATTTTAAAAGTTCTAACGTCAATGTCGATCGTTGACCTAATTATAGAGACCATTTAAACATGTCGATATCCTACATTAAATGCGAATATAGAAAGTTTCATGAACAGTTTTAGTGCTATGTCGCTACAATGAGGTTGTCCAAATGCATCATCTGCCATAATAGAATTTTCGACTAAGTCAAGAATGCTTAAATGATGAAACGTTTAAACCCCACAACTAATACCTATTCACTAATCCAAGTTACATATTTAAAAAAAAAAAACATATGTTATTTACAGATGTTAATTTTGTGATTCAACCCAACTTCGTCTTCTCAAAAAAACATAATGTACTTTAAATATGTTGTTTTTGCCAATGTTTTGGGTTAAAAGCATTTGGTAATATATATATATATATATGTTATATTTGTTATATATGTTTTATATCATGTTATAAAATTGTAGCTCCAGTTGATAATATACCTTATGAGATATGCTACACAAATCACTTGCCACTTTTTGTATCGGTTTACATATAATTTTTTCTATATTTCCTGACCATTGATTTTGTTTTTTAGATAGATTATTTTTTCAAAATTATTTTTCATAGTTTTCCCAAAAAAAGTGTGCCCCTTACAATGTCTTTGTTTTAGATCAAAAATTTTAAGTTAACTAATTAATCTTTTCTTTCTTATAAGTAAAATTTTATAATAAATCTTTATGGTATATGTTTCACTTCAATTTTATTTTTACGTTTCGATTTTTATAAATACAATTATATAACTTGTTTTTCTACTCCACCATGCATTAAAATCTTACTTACATTCTAAAACTCATTAACCTATTCTAAATTTTGGAATATAATCATTTTTTGGTTATAATTTTAATAATAACATTATTACTAAAACAAACGTATAGTATTCTTTTTACTTTTTTAAAATTTTCACTTATTTTACTTAATTCATTTTTAGATAGTTATTATTTTATTATTTACTAAAAGAATATATTATTTTCTATATTATTTTAAAATTTAATTAATTTTAGTTAATTCGTTATTTATTTATTTTTTACTATTATTAATTATAAGTAATAAATATGCAATGAATGAATATTAAAAATATTATTTCTTATGCAAAAAAAAAAATTGATTAGGTAGATGCTGATGTGGAGGAAGGAAAAGTGAGCAAAGTTAACTTTATATAAATAGATAATAGATAAATACATTATAGATGATCTAAGAACATATTATTTAAAATTTTCACATGATTATATTTTATTTGGTTTCAACAATGTTGTATGAAAACATATAATTGTTAGATGTATCATAAAATGTATATATAATTTTACATCATATCTATTAACTACAAACTTTACCTTTAATCTGTAATTATACATACTAGGATGTCAGCCCATACGTTATTGTACGGGAAAACGAAAATTTAAAATAACTAACTTTATGGTAATTCTTTAACTGTATAGTATAAAAATCATATATAATGACTAAGATTAATCAACCAAATACTTAAATAAAATATTTGTTGTATATATAAAATGAAAAATCGATTCAGTGAAAATAAGAGAATAATGTTAAACATATATAAATCTAATTTTACAGAATCATACTTAGATAATCAATTTCGAAAGATATTCACATTAAAAAAAAGTTTAATCATTATTCTATCGAAATTTATAAAAAATAATAAGAGAATCAGGGAGAAAGAGCTATAGCTGAAACAAACTAAATTGACTAAAAAGATAAATTTATAAAAAATTAGAAATCATAATTAGTTACCTAAATTAATACTTGGAAGAGATGATCAATACATGTAGATGGAAAACGACACCAAGTAAAAGTTAGATGAATAAATCAATAAATAAAACAATTCAAAATTTTTTAACAAAGATGAGTGAATCAATATTGAAACGACCAACTTTTTTTTTTTTAATAAATAAATAATAAATATAATATATTAAAAACAACTACAGCTAGTGGTCCCATACCCACTAGCCACCTAACCACAACACATTCAACAGCGGAAAATATAATCAATAACCAATAATAAACCAATATTATACCAATGCAATATTTCAATATCAAGCAACAAGAAACATGAAACCAGCAACCTAGCAATGTTTCTAATGTCTCAACTCTAGCACCCTAGCAAATGCCAGACTACATCCAATCGAGTCCCTAGAACATCCTCCTCTTCATTGCCTCTGATTCCACGATCACACTTTGCCTTTACCTGCACCACAAACACAAATTGAGATGCATGAGTATTTGATAAACACTCAGTGAGGCAATCCTCCCATCTACTGGGCTATACACACAAGCAATAAGATCTCTACAAGCCACAAACAACAATCAATAAAACAAACCAGGCATATATACGCATGCAACATCCATCGCACTGAACAAGGGGTGTCGACCGACACCAGATGGTGTCGATCGTCACTGACTATCTGGTGTCGACCGACGCCAAACTGGTGTCGACCGACACCCTGCCCGACACTCCGAAACCCTAGTTCGTGTCGACCGACGCCTCCACATGGCATCGAACGACACTCGCCAAAGTCCCGAGCCGTCCTCGCGTTGGTGTCGACCGACACCCCAACTGGTGTCGACCGACACCGATGCCGAGCAGCGATTTCTCTCGATCGAAACTCCGAATCTCGCCTCCAATCTTCCAATCCGCTCCTTGCACTCCCAGAAGCCAAACCCAGCCCAGATAGCAACGAAAAGCATAGGGAACTCAAGGAAACAACCACATAAGCACCAAATCACATAGAAGCTAGAAAATCTTAGCTTAGATAAGCCATGGTCATGCACTCACCTCTTTGCAGGAAGTTTCGACCAATAAGAACGAACTCACTCCTAGCAAGCTTCTAACACCTTCCCAGCCTTAGATCTCCCAAGAACAGCAAGGAATCTCACCAAAAGTCTCCAAAAAAACTCAAGAACACACTTCCTCTTTGTTTTCTCTCAAAACGATGAAACGGCGACCAAACAATCTTTCCAAAACCCTTCTGGTCGACAAAACATTTAAATATCTTGGTTTATTGGTTTCCCTAAACCAAACCGGTCCAAATCGATAATTAAATCAATCTGGTCGAACCCGAAATTTGGTGTCGACCGACACCACCCTTGGTGTCGATCGACACCCTCACCAAAATTCCAAGAAAATGGTTTGCGGGTGTTACAATTCTCCCCCACCAATCTAGATTCGTCCTCGAATCTCGAACAACCATCAGTCAAGGACTCCCGTGCAACCGTCTCCACGGCCCGCACTCCTCCGACCGATCTACAGAAGGTCTCCTCTAGGCGATAGACTCACGCTCCAGGCGTCATTTGCTCTTGACTTTTTGGACTTTCCTTTACTCATAGGCCTAAACCTTGAGTTTTAATTGGCTCCTCATCAGACCTAAGTCTGCATGCCAAATGTTGGCTCCTCATCAGGCCGAAACCCGCATGCCATAATATATAAGGAAAAGTCCAAACTCGTCTCTCGGGTTGCCACCCTACAGCGCGCCCCCGGATCGTCATCCGAAGTCGATATACCAACCATTCTCCCGAGCCACAAAGTCTCTGAAAATGGCAGTACTAGGAGAACCTAAGTTCCCCAAGAGTCGCGAGCAAACGATTCTGAACACGTCCGAGTCCTATCCCTATCCAGGTTTCCTTCCCGTGGCTCGCGTAAAACATCTCAATGTCCTACCAACCACATATTCCCTCACTGGAATACCTCATGACCACACAAGGATCATATACGCCCCAAGGGCCGCCACAAAGGCCAAACAGAATGTCCTAAAGAGGACCGCCACCAAGGCCAAACAAAATGTCCTAAAGAGGACCGCCACCAAGGCCAAACAAATGTCCTAAAGAGGACCGCCACCAAGGCCAAACAAATGTCCTAAAAGGACCGCCACCAAGGCACTCTGGCTAAACAGCCCGCCACAAAGGCCATCTGTCCCGAAGGACCGTCACAAAGACCATCTGTCCCGAAGGACCGTCACGAAGACACTCTGGCTAAACAGCCCGCCACAAAGGCCAAACAAACGTCCTAAAAGGACCGCCACCAAGGCCACACAAATGTCCTAAAGGACCGCCACCAAGGCCAAACAAATGTCCTAAAGAGGACCGCCACCAAGGCACTCTGGCTAAACAGCCCGCCACAAAGGCCAAACAAACGTCCTGAAAAGGACCGCCACCAAGGCCACACAAATGTCCTAAAGAGGACCGTCACAAAGACACTCTGGCTAAAAGCCCGTCACGAAGACCCCACAATGTCTAAAAAGACCGCCACACACGGGCACACTGACTCAAAAGTCCACCACTAAGGCCACACTCAAGCCCCCTTTAAGGCTCTCCACCGCTAAAATGGACAAATTCTAATTCCCATAAAACTTTCCATATTTAGCACCTTCCATTTTTGGAAACTTTCCACTTTTGGAAACTTCTCTTCACAACCCCGCCTCACGGAAACTTTGTACCCCAAACACCACCTCATCTTGTTACTGAGTCGCACAACCAACCACCCCAAGCGACCGAGTAACAAGAGAGATGGGCTGGAATACTCCATTCCCGCTCCAGCCACGGGTACAGATGGGACCCGGCTAAACAAGCTCAAGTCGCGGCTTGCTTCTCATACCACTTCTTGAACCTTGCCTTCATCTTTGCCTCAGGCTCCCAAGTCTGCTCCTCAACACCATCACAGTCCCAAAGGACTCTCATCAAAGGAATCTTCTTCTTCCGAAGCTCCTTGATCCTCCTCTCGAGAACCCTCACTGGTCTCGCCTCCAAAGTCATGTTAGGCTGAAGATCCTCAGGAATCTTAGCCAACACCTCCTCTCCCTCACGGAGACACTTCCGCAACATAGACACATGGAAAACCTTATGGAATGCACGCATCACCTCAGGTAACTCCAATCTATATGCCACTGGTCCAACCCGCTCAATCACTCTGAATGGACCCATATACCTCGGACTCAACTTAGTCTCTGACAATGACCTGTTCGGACCCCGCAACATGGCCATCTTGAGGTACACTCTGTCTCCTACCTGAAACTCAAGATCTCTCCTCCTCCTATCTGCATAACTCCTCTGCCTATCCTGAGCCTCCTTCATGTTCAACTTGAGAACCCGAATCTTCTCTGAGGTCTCCTGAACAAAACTAGCACCAAACATGCTCCTCTCCCCCACCTGAGTCCAGCATAATGGTGTACGACATGGCCTCCCATACAAAGCCTCATAAGGAGCCATCTTAATACTTGCCTGATAGCTGTTGTTGTAAGCAAACTCTACCAGGTTCAGATGATCTGCCCAATGGCCACCCCAATCCAACACACACATCCTCAGCAAATCCTCCAGCGTTTGGATCGTCCTCTCTGACTGTCCATCAGTCTGGGGATGATAAGCTGTACTCATGTGCACCTTAGTGCCCATCTCTGCCTGAAATGCCTTCCAGAACACCGAAGTGAACTTAGAATCCCTATCAGACACAATGCTTGCTGGCACCCCATGCAACCTGACTATCTCCCTCACATACTTCTTAGCCAAGACCGCTGCTCCATCCGTCTTCTTAATGGCCAGAAAATGTGCTGACTTAGTCAACCGGTCCACAATGACCCAAATAGCATCAAAGGTCCGTGACACTGGCAATCCTACCACGAAATCCATAGTGATCATATCCCACTTCCACTCAGGAATGGGTAAACTCTTCAGTAACCCGCCAGGAACCTGATGCTCAGCCTTCACTAGCTGACACACATCGCACCTCGAAACCCAACTAGCCACGTCCTTCTTCATCCCGACCCAATGATAGTACCTCTTGAGGTCACGGTACATCTTGGTCGCTCCTGGATGAATGGATAACTTGCTCGCATGAGCCTCTCTCAGAATCTCCTGTCTCAACTCCTCATCCTTGGGCACACACACACGACCGTGCACCAAGATAGTACCATTATCTGAGACCTGATACTCTGAACCCACATCCTTAGAGGCATTCACTAGCCCCAAATCCTTCTCCTGAGCCAACCGCACTCTACTCAGAAGATCTGCTCTATCTACTGCTTCCAAACCCAACGGTTCCTGTGAAACAGCACATAAGCTCAAAGCACTGATCTCCCCTACCAGAGACTCCATCTCCTGCTCCTGAGCCGAAGCTACCCTCTTCCGACTCAGAGCATCTGCAACCGTATTAGCCTTACCAGGATGATAGGCTATCTCCAAATCATAATCTGCCACAAGCTCCATCCACCGCCTCTGTCTCAAATTCAACTCAGGCTGAGTGAATATATACTTCAGGCTCTTATGATCTGTGAACACCTGTACCTTTGCACCATAAAGATAAGATCTCCAAATCTTCAGGGCAAAAACTACAGCACCCATCTCCAAATCATGAGTAGGATAGTTGCCTTCATGCTCCCGCAACTGCCGCGAAGCATAAGCAATCACCTTCCCATGCTGCATCAGAACACAACCCAACCCAACTCTAGATGCATCTGTATAAACCACATAGGGTTCTCCTTGCTCAGGCAAAGCCAACACTGGCGCAGTAGTCAACATCTCCTTCAGGCTTGCAAAGCCTTCCTCACACTCTTCTGACCAGACAAAAGGAACATCCTTCCCTGTCAACTTAGTCATAGGACGTGCTCTGCTTGCAAACCCTTGCACAAACCTCCTGTAGTAACCTGCCAAACCAAGGAAACTCCTGATCTCTGTGGCATTCTGCGGTCTAGGCCAATCTCTGATAGCCTGAATCTTCTCTGGATCCACTGAAACCCCTTCTACAGAAACAATGTGACCCAGAAAGCCCATCTCACGCTGCCGAAACTACACTTGCTCAACTTGGCAAACAGCTTCTGCTCCCGCAGCTTCTCCATCGCCTCACATGCACTGCATGCTCCTCAGGACTCTTAGAGTAAACCAGATATCGTCGATGAAAATGATGACAGATACATCCGAAACTCCCGAAATACACTGTTCATCAATCTCATAAACGCTGCTGGTGCGTTAGTCAACCCGAAAGGCATCACCACAAACTCATAATGCCCATACCTCGTCCTGAAAGCAGTCTTCCTCACATCTGCCTCATCTATCGGTATCTGGTGATAACCCGATGCCAGATCCACCTTGGAGAACCAAGTAGCACCCCTCAACTGATCCAACAACTCGTCAATCCTCGGGAGAGGGTACTTGTTCTTCACAGTGACCCGGTTCAAACCCCGTAATCAATACACAACCGGAAACTCCCATCCTTTTTGACAAACAACACCGGCGCTCCCCACGGTGACACACTAGGACGGATGAATCCCTTACTCAATAAATCCTCTAGCTGCTTCTTCAGCTCTGCCATCTCTGCTGGAGCCATCCTGTAAGGAGCCTTGGATAACGGTGTCGTCCCCGGTTCCAGTTCAATGGTAAAAGGATCCGACCGAGATGGTGGTAATCCCGCAGAGACCGAAACACATCCTCAAACTCCTCCACTACTGGAATACCGCTAACCGTAGACTTCCCCACTGACTCGGCATAGATATAGTGACCAAATAAGCCTCACGGCCCTTCTCGATCATCTTCCCAGCCTGAATGGCTGAGATCACGAGACTCCCCGAAGTCGGTCTAATACCCTGAAAACCAACTTCCCTCCCGGTCGCTCAAACTCCACTCTTCCCCGATAGCAATCTAAATGCACCCTATGCCGATGCATCCAATCCATCCCGAGAATAACATCATACAGCTCCACGGACTGATAAGCAAATCCGCTGGCCATGACTCTCCGATCTGAATATCAATTCCTCTAGCTCGTCCAATAACTCTCAGGAACTTGCCTCCCGCAACTCTAACAACTCCCGTGCGCTCTCCAGATCCCCGCTGATCCCCGCACACTCGCACACTGGAGTAATGAAGCTATGCGAAGCTCCAGAATCAAACATAACGTGGGACTTAAACCCGCCCACCAACAAGGTCCCTACACAAACCTCATGTGTTGAGAACCTAACACTATATCACAGAACATAAAATCTGGCCCTACTAAAAATCACAAAGATTAAGTACCAGAAGTTATACCGTGATCGCCCGCACTGGTTCCACCAGCCTCCACTGTCGTGTGACCCGAGGCCCCTGCTCAATCCGTGCCACCTGCTGACCCCCAGGCTGCACCTGCTGCAACGCTGCCACTGCTGCCGGCTGCAGTTTGGGACAAAAAGGCTTGATGTGCCCTGTCTCCCTACAATGATAGCACACCCGAGGTCCTGCCGTCGGAACACTCCTCTTGGGACAACTAGCAACCCGGTGATCCCTGCTCCCACAGCCGAAGCAACCCGCACCACTCGGCTTCTGCGTAGCCTCCCACTTCCTCTTGGTTCCCTGGGCATGCCTACCGCCCCTGCTAGAACCACCCTGCTGCTGAGCCTTACTAGGCTGAACTGCTGGAGCTACCGCCACTGACTGTGCCCGGATATCCTCCTCAATCTCTGCTGCAGTCTCAACCAGCTCTGCACGCGTAGCATAACTCCTCCCTCTACAGTGAACTCTCAAGTCATCACGTAGAGCCCTCAAGAACCTCCTGATCTGAGCCTCTTCAGGCTCCATAGCCCGACCTCCATAACAAAGAAGTCGACTGAACTCTGTGTCCAACTCCCGCACCGACCGTGCCCCCGAGACAACCGAAGGAACTGCACCTCCAAACGATCCAATGCCTCTCGAGGAAAATACTTGCGGTTGAACTCCAAAACGAAGTCAGCCCAAGTCATCTCCGCTGCACCCTCCTAGCAGCCACAGATCTCCACCACAACTCAGCATCACCACTCAAAAAGTAGACCCCTATGTCCACCCAAAACTCCTCAGACATCTCGAGTGTGGAAGTTACGTTCCACTCTCGTCCTCCACGCATCCGCAGCAGTAGGATCTACACCTCCCGAAAACTGCTCAGTGCGCAACCGACCCATCTCTGTCAACATGCTGAGATAACGAGCATGGACCCCGCATCCGCAGCCACTGGCTGCCGCTCCTCCGCCACCACTGGTGGCACTACCTGAGCCTGAGCCGGTACCACCGGTGGTAACCGCTCTAACACTGTGCTAGCAAAGCCGCAAGGTCAACACCAGGGACTCCACCCGCTGGGACCCCCACACCCGGACCCTAGCATCACCGGCCACTGGAGCATCAACACTGCCCTCCCTGCCACACTCACGGAATCCCCGGAACACCCTGCGACTCGCCAACACCCTCAGCTGTCACGCCCGGTCCTCGGTCTCACTAACCACTGGGACTCTGCCCCTCCCACGACCACGTCCGCGTCCACGACCACGTCCGCGTCCACGACCTCGACCAGCCACAGCACCCCCTCTAACCATCTGCACTACCATGAACAGAAGGCTAAGCAAACAATTTCTATTATTACACAGAAACATAAACTCACCGTGGAATCACACACTCGGCTCGAAGAGGATGTTCTAAGACTCCATGCCACACACAATTGACTAACTCACATAATCAACCAAGACATGCAATCCAAAACATCTACAGCACAAAGCCTAGTGAACCCAAACCTAGAACCGTAAGGGCTCTGATACCAAAATGAAACGACCAACTTTTTTTTTTTAATAAATAAATAATAAATATAATATATTAAAAACAACTACAGCTAGTGGTCCCATACCCACTAGCCACCTAACCACAACACATTCAACAGCGGAAAATATAATCAATAACCAATAATAAACCAATATTATACCAATGCAATATTTCAATATCAAGCAACAAGAAACATGAAACCAGCAACCTAGCAATGTTTCTAATGTCTCAACTCTAGCACCCTAGCAAATGCCAGACTACATCCAATCGAGTCCCTAGAACATCCTCCTCTTCATTGCCTCTGATTCCACGATCACACTTTGCCTTTACCTGCACCACAAACACAAATTGAGATGCATGAGTATTTGATAAACACTCAGTGAGGCAATCCTCCCATCTACTGGGCTATACACACAAGCAATAAGATCTCTACAAGCCACAAACAACAATCAATAAAACAAACCAGGCAATATACCACGCATGCAACATCCATCGCAACTGAACAAGGGGTGTCGACCGACACCAGATGGTGTCGATCGTCACTGACTATCTGGTGTCGACCGACGCCAAACTGGTGTCGACCGACACCCTGCCCGACACTCCCGAAAACCCTAGTTCGTGTCGACCGACGCCTCCACATGGCATCGAACGACACTCGCCAAAGTCCCGAGCCGTCCTCGCGTTGGTGTCGACCGACACCCCAACTGGTGTCGACCGACACCGATGCCGAGCAGCGATTTCTCTCGATCAGAAACTCCGAATCTCGCCTCCAATCTCCTCCAATCCGCTCCTTGCACTCCCAGAAGCCAAACCCAGCCCAGATAGCAACGAAAAAGCATAGGGAACTCAAGGAAACAACCACATAAGCACCAAATCACATAGAAGCTAGAAAATCTTAGCTTAGATAAGCCATGGTCATGCACTCACCTCTTTGCAGGAAGTTTCGACCAATAAGAACGAACTCCCTCACTCCTAGCAAGCTTCTAACACCTTCCCAGCCTTAGATCTCCCAAGAACAGCAAGGAATCTCACCAAAAGTCTCCAAAAAAACTCAAGAACACACTTCCTCTTTGTTTTCTCTCAAAACGATGAAACGGCGACCAAACAATCTTTCCAAAACCCTTCTGGTCGACAAAACATTTAAATATCTTGGTTTATTGGTTTTCCCTAAACCAAACCGGTCCAAATCGATAATTAAATCAATCTGGTCGAACCCGAAATAATTGGTGTCGACCGACACCACCCTTGGTGTCGATCGACACCCTCACCAAAATTCCAAGAAAATGGTTTGCGGGTGTTACAAATATTGATTAATAAACTGAAAGAAAATAATACTTATAATTTTTAAATTTGGAGGTGTTAAACAATACTCAAAGAACAAAAACTCTTTTCAAGGTCTATAATATATATATATATATATATGTCCATAATAAATGTGAACATTGAAAGTTGTGAATACGGCAAAAAAACACTATTGTTGGATTAAAATATTGCAACTTTTAAGATCATTAATAAATCTAAACAGTTAGATGAGATAATAAAAACAATGTATCCCTTATATTTAAATTGACACCTAAAAGTAAGTTTGCTATAATATATAAACATATAAATCTATGAAAAATTAGAAATAACAATCAATTACCTAGACTAATAATTGGAAGAGATGATTGATGCATATAAATGGAAAATGATACCAAACAAAAGTTAGACGAAGGAATCAATAAATAAAACAATCCAAATTTTAATAAAGATGAGTGAATCATGTTGATTAATAAATTAAGAGAAATAATACTCATAATTTTTAAAACTTGGAGGTGTGAAATAATACTCAAAGAACAAAAACTCTTTTCAAAGTCCATAAAAATCTGTATATATATATCAAAACAAAAAGTTGTGGAAACAAAGAGGAGTAAAACAAAAAGATGTGAAAACTAACAAGTGCAAAGATAGAAAGCTAGGGGTACGACGAAGAAGACCATATTTGTTGGATTAAATCATTGCAACATTATATAAACAAAAAGGTGTAAAACAAAAAGGTGTGAAACCTAAAAGGTGCCAACATGGAAAAATGGAGATGCGATGAAGAAACACAATTATTGGATCGAAACTTTGCAGCTTTTGAGATCATTAACAAAAGGAGAGATAATTAATAATACTCAAAGAAGAAAAACTCTTTTCAAAGTCCATAAAGATATGTATATATATAAAAACAAAGACGTGTGAAGACAAATAGGTGTGAAACAAAAAGCTGTGAAACAAAAAGATGCGAAACTAACAAGTGCAAACATTGAAAGGTAAGGGTATGATGAAGTAACACAATTGTTGATCAAAACATTGCAACTTTATATAAACAAAGAGGTATAAAACAAACAGGTGTGAAAACTAACGGGTGCCAACATGAAAAGTTGGGGGTGCAACAAAGAAACACAATTGTTGGATCAAAACTTTGCAAATTTTGAGATCATTAACAAAGGGTGAGATCAATAATGATACTCAAAGAACAAAATTGTTGGATCACAATTGTTGGATGACAACTTTGCAAATTTTGAGATCATTAACAAAGAGTGAGATCATTAATGATACTCAAAGAGCAAAAACTTTTTTCAAAATCCATAAAAATCTGTATATATATAAAAACAAAATGTGTGAAAACAACGAAGTGTGAAACAAAAAGGTGCAAAAACTAACAAGTGCAAACATTGAAAGCTAGGGGTACGACGAAGAAACACAATTTTTGGATCAAAACATTACAAATATATATAAACAAGTAGGTGTAAAACAAAAAGGTGTGAAAACTAATAGGGGCCTACATGGAAAGTTGGGGTGCGACAAAGAAACACAATTTTTAGATCGAAACTTTGCAAATTTTGAGATCATTAACAAAGGGTGAGATCATTAATAATACTCAAAGAACAAAAAAATTTCTATCAAAGTCCATAAAATTTTGTATATATATAAAAACAAAAAAGTGTGAAAACAAAGAGGTGTGAAACAAAAAGGTGTGAGACAAAAAGATGTGAATACTAACAAGTGCGAAAACTAACAAGTACAAACATTGAAAGGTAGAGGTACGACGTAGAAACACAATTGTTGGGTCAAAACATTATAATTTTTTATAAACAAAGAGGTGTAAAACAAAAAGGTGTGAAAACTAATGTGTCCCAACATGGAAAGCTGGGTGTGCGACGAAGAAACACAATTGTTATATCGAAATTTTGAAATTTTTTAGATCATTAATAATACTCAAAGAAAAAAAAACTCTTTTCAAAGTCCTTACAAATCTATATATACATAAAACAAAAAAGTGTGAAAACAAAGAGGTGTGAAACAAAAAGGTACGAAAACTAATAAGTTGAAACATTGAAAGCTAGGGGTACGATGAAGAAACACAATTGTTGGATTAAAACATTGCAACTTTATATAAACAAAAGGTGTAAAACAAAAAAGTGTGAAAACTAACGTGTTCCAACATGGAAAACTGGGGATGCGACGAAGAAACACAATTGTTGGATCAAAACTTTGCAACTTTTGAGATCATTAACAAAAGGTGAGATAATTAATAATACTCAAAGAACAAAAACTCTTTTCAAAATCCATAAAGATATGTATATATATAAAGTTAAAGACATGTGAAGACAAATTGGTGTGAAACAAAAAGATGCGAAAACTAACAAGTGCAAACATTGAAAGGTAAGAGTATGACGAAGTAACACAATTGTTGGATCAAAACATTGCAACTTTATATAAACAATGAGGTGTAAAAAATAAAAGTGTGAAAACTAACGGGTGCCAACATGAAAAGTTGGAGGTGTGACGAAGAAACACAATTGTTGGATCAAAAATTTGCAAATTTGAGATCATTAACAAAGGGTGAGATCAATAACGATACTCAAAGAACAAAATTGTTGGATCACAATTGTTGGATCACAACTTTGCAAATTTTGAGATCATTAACAAAGGGTGAGATCATTAATGATACTCAAAGAGCAAAAAAAATTTTCAAAGTCCATAAAATCTGTATATATATATAAAAACAAAAATGTGTGAAAACAAAGAGGTGTGAAACAAAAAGGTGTGAAACAAAAAGGGGCAAAAACAAACAAGTGCAAACATTGAAAGCTAGGGGTACGACGAAGAAACACAATTGTTGGATCAAAACATTGCAACTATATATAAACAAATAGATGTAAAACAAAATGGTGTGAAAACTAACAGGTGCCTACATGGGAAGTTGGGGTGCGACAAAGAAACACAATTGTTGGATCAAAACTTTGCAACTTTTGAGTTCATTAACAAAGGGTGAGATCATTAATAATACTCAAAGAACAAAAACTCTTTTCAAATTCCATAAAAATTTGTATATACATAAAAATAAAAAGGTGTGAAAACAAAGAAGTGTGAAATAAAAAGATGTGAAAACTAAGAAGTTTAAACATCGAATGCTAGGGGTACGAGAATAAACCCAATTTTTGGATCAAAACATTGCAACTTTATATAAACAAAGTTATAAAAAAGAGGTGTAAAACAAAAATTTGTAAAAACTAACGGGTGCCAGCATTGAAAGCTGGGGGTGCGACAAAGAAACATAATTTTTGGATCGAAACTTTGCAAATTTTGAGATCATTAACAAAGGGTGATACCATTAATAATACTCAAAGAACAAAATTTTTTCTTTCAAAGTCTATAAAATTCTGTACATATATAAAAACAAAAAAGTGTGAAAACAAAGAGGTGTGAAACAAAAAAGTGTGAAACAAAAAGATGTGAATACTAACAAGTGCGAAAACTAACAAATACAAACATTGAAAGGTAGGGGTACGACTTAGAAATACAATTGTTGGATAAAACATTATAACTTTTTATAAACAAAGAGGTATAAAACAAAAAGGTGTGAAAACTAATGTGTCCCAACATGGAATGCTGGGTGTGCAACGAAGGAAAACAATTGTTATATCGAAACTTTGAAATTTTTTAGATCATTAACAAAGGGTGAGATCATTAATAATACTCAAAGGAAAAAAAAAACTCTTTTCAAAGTCCTTACAAATCTGTATATAAATAAAAACAAAAAAAGTGTGAAAACAAAGAGGTGTGAAACAAAAAGGTGCAAAAACTAACAAGTGCAAACACTAAAAGCTAGGGGTACAAAGAAGAAACACAATTGTTGGATTAAAACATTGCTACTTTATATAAACCAAAAGGTGTAAAACAAAAAGATATGAAAACTAATGGGTGCCAACATGGAAAACTGGAGGTGCGACGAAGAAACACAATTGTTGGATCGAAATTTTGCAAATTTTGAGATCATTAACAAAGGATGAGAACATTAATAATACTCAAAGAACAAAATATTTTCAAAGTCCATAAAAATTTGTATATATAAAAAAAGAAAGAGGTGTGAAACAAAAAAATGCAAAAACTAACAAGTGCAAACATTGAAAGCTAGGGGTACGACAAAGAAACACAATTACTGGATCAAAACATTGCAACTTTATATAAACAAAGAGGTGAAAAACAAAAATGTGTGAAAACTAACGGATGCCAACATGGAAAGCTGGGGGTGCGACGAAGAAACACAATTGTTGGATCGAAACTTTACAAATTTTGAGATCATTAACAAATGGTGAGATTATTAATAATACTCAAAGAACAAAAACTCTTTTCAAAGTCCATAAAAATCTGTATATAAATATAAACAAAAAGGTGTGAAAACAAAGAGGTGTGAAACAAAAATGTGTGAAACAAAAAGGTGCGAAAACTAACAAGTACTAACATGGAAAGTTGGGGGAGCGACGAAAAAACATAATTGTTAGATCGAAACTTTGCAACTTTTGAGATCATTAATAATATAATACTCAAAGAACAAAAAATCTTTTCAAAGTTCAAAAAAAATTGTATATATATATAAACAAAGAGATGTGAAAATAAAGAGCTGTGAAACAAAAAAGTGTAAAAATTAAAAGATGGGGTACACGATTATTGAATAAAACTTGCAACTGTTGGGATCATCAATAATTCTATACTGTTAGATGAGATAAACAATCTCACCCGCTAGATTAAATTTGACCCCAAAAGTGAGTTTGCTATTATATATAGATAATAATAAATATTAAAAATATTTAATAGTCAAACAAAAGGTGAGATACTAAAACGATTAAGACGCAACGTTTAATCGTGACTGTTTATATTCTTACAAATCCGGAATCCACTTTTCGTTTTCGATAACAAAGAAGAAACAGGAAAAATCCTAATTTGAGAAAATCATGAGATTCGATAAAATTGATGATCTTCTTGCCGGAAGAACTAATTGGCGTATACACGCCAAGGTCTTACATTCTTGGAGTATCAGCGAGTTCTTTACAAAAAGAGTACTGCTTCTTGTGGATGTAGAGGTTAACGTCGTTAATTGAACATCATTCTTACTTAAATTTCAATTTTTAACAGTTCTTATATATATATATATATATATATATATATATATATATATATGACTTCTTACACAATTGCTATTAAACTATGAAGGGTAACACAATTGAAGCTACTTTTTTACCAAATACACTCGCTAAACACCGAAAATATATCGACGATGGTGACTGATATGATATTAGAACTTTCAAAGTAATCAATCCAACCCTGAATGAGAGGAATACTCATCATCCTTATCAAATTAAATTCGCGGACGATACCAGTATGGCGATAGTCCAACAATTGAGTCCAAAGAATTACTTTTGATTCGAGGATTTGGATGATATATATCGTGGAAGAATAAATCATCCCATCTCTTTCGGTAAGTGTTTCGTTAATTCATTTAATATTGATATGGTACAGTCCATGAGTATAGTTAATTGTAACTTTGTGTTCGGGAATCTAGAATCTTTATAGGATTTGTTGTAACTTTGTGTATTGGCCCCTCCCTTGTGAATTAATGTTGTAATCTTTGTAACTTTTTGTCCTAACTTTGTAACTTTGCTACACTTTACTAAATTCTATCTTTTCCCCAAATTAGATGTATGTGGGTGTATAGTAGATGTGGAAGATAAAAGAAGACCTGAGAGTGCCATTAAAAGTAATGAAGTTGTTTTCACGTTGTTGAATTGCAGGTAAAAGACATTTACTCTACCTTTAGGACAGTTACGTTTTAAGATTGACTCTGTTAAGATTTTTTATTAATTTGATAAACATGTAGGAATGAAACTGTGAAGTGTCGTGTCAACGATAACTACGCTTCTGAATTCATGTCTAAATGGCAATCAAACAAGTGCCATCTCATATACAAATCCGAACCTCTGTTTTTTGTAATGTGGTTTGTGAAGGTCGGAGAATATGAAGGTATGTAACATAAAATAGTTCTGATATAATCATCATAAGGTAACTAATATATTCACTCTGCAAATGTTTATAGGTGCACCATGTATCGAAAACACATTGGCCTCTTCGAAGATCTTTATAAACCACTGTTTGAAGGACTTGTAAGATTTGATTATGTAAAAATAACTTTATACACTTTATATATGATTATGTATGATGTTAAAATAATTTTGTTTCATACACTTAATATATTTACAGGTCTGAGTTTGCTGGACGTTATTACATAAACCATGTAATGGAGCATCAAAGTGAGAGCTCGGAGACTCAGTCATTAAGAATGGACTAAGAACTGAAGATACGGTGGCTTAATGAACTTTTTGTATATGCAAATATAATTTTGAATGTTTTTAGTACCAAATACAATGGTCTAAACGAAAATACATTTATGGGTTGTTTAAAATATTATTTTAGTGGTCTTACAAAATTACATATTATATTGTCCCAAATTATTATATCAAAGTAATTAAAATTGACCGTAACAATTGTATTTGGCTCATTTAAAACTTTGTTACGGTCAATTTGGGCTTAACCTTTATAAATGGATTTTAAAATTTCAATTAAACTTTAAAAATGGACTTTAAATTTTCAATTTATATTTTGCATATGTAGAGTAATACTTTGAGTTATCTACCGACCCAACCATGTTTTAGTCGGATCGCTCCACCTGAACCAAATGAATTTTGGATCCCACCCAATTAACTTTCTTCTTTCTACCGATTCTGAAATTTCTGTAAGACTTATTTTTTTCCAGATCAAATTCTTAAAAACAAAATTCTACACTCACCATCTTCTCATCTTTGAGATCGTTCTTTGATCCAATATTCTGAAGGGAGTAACAAAGACCTGAAGCTCTCCCAACCTCTTTCAATTAAATTTTGACTCCGCTGAGTCAACTCGCTCATTAATTTAATAACTCCTTCAAACTCACCATATAGAAGCTCAATTGTCGTCTATTAGCAAGACTCAACAAGCTCCGACCAAGATCGCAGCTTCACCGATCGCACGAGCTCCGACTCTCTCTGACAAGATCGCAATGAAGAAGGAAGGTGAAGAGATAACTCTAAGGAGTGAAGAAGCTAAAACAATAACAGGCTCTATCAAACATCAGCCTGTTATCGATAGGCCCATTAAGCCTACTGGAGTGATTAAAACGATAACAGGCCCTACCACACATCAGCCTGCTATCGTCAAGCCCATCAAAGAAGAGCCCATTAACACTCCAGCTTCTTCACCCTTCCAACGGTCTCCTCCACCTGCACAAGTAGACAAAACCAGTAAAGCAAAGAGGACACTTGACTGCACGGAACCAATGCAATTGAAGAATAGATTTGAGTGTCTCACCCTATGTGATGAGTGAGCTGTCATATGAGCAAAACCCTAATGATGTAATGTCTATATAAAAGACAAGTGATGTAACCTTAATAAAATCAAGGAAATAAGAGGAAATGTTTCTTACCCTAAAGAGCCGCTGAGCTCATTCTTTATGGTATCAGAGCTATGGATCAAGCTATCCAACTCTATTCTCCTCCTACTCTTCATATCTCTAACTGTGTCACTGTCCAACTGACAGAGAAAAATTATCTGCTTTGGAAGACACAGTTTGAGTCTTTTCTTTCCGGTCAAAAGCTTCTAGGTTTCATTAATGGCGCTTTCACACAACCGCTTGCAATGATTCCGGTTCCTACCATTGATGGACAACTCATGCAAGTTCCGAATCCAGACTTCGAAGTGTGGCATCAAGCAGATCACGTTGTCCGTTCTTGGCTGCTAGGATCTCTCTCTGAGGACATCCTGCGTGAGGTCGTTCATACCACAACAGCACAAGATCTCTGGTCTGCATTAGCTCAACACTTTAACAAGGTATCTGCTTCTCGACTTTTTGAGCTACAACACAAGTTACAAACTGTTGAGAAGTTAGACAAGTCAATGGAAGAGTATCTTAAAGAGATAAAACGTGTTTGTGAGCAACTTGCCTCTATTGGTAGTCCGGTTAGTCAACAGATGAAGATCTTTGCTGCGCTTAAAGGCCTAGGTAGGGAATATGAACCTATAAAAACCTCTGTAGAAGGAACAATGGACACCCAACCTTCACTGACCTTAGATGCGGTAATGTCAAGACTCATCAGTTACTCAGATCGTCTCGCAAGCTACAACAACGGATCAGAGGTCTCCCCACACATGGCTTTTAACACCTTTGGTCCGAATGCTTTTGGCCACTACAACAACAGCAACAGAGGAAGAGGTAGTTCACGTGGTGGTAATCGAGGTGGTCGTAACAATTTCACAACAAAGGGACGAGGATTTCATCAGCAAATATCACAAGAGACTGGTGGACCTACCAGAGTGATTTGTCAAATCTGCGGTAAGCCGGGTCATCCTGCTTCAAAGTGCTGGCACAGATTTGACAACAGTTATCAGTTTGACAGTGCTCCTCAAGCATTGGCGGCTCTTCAGATTACTGATGTCACAGATCTTCACGGGAATGAATGGGTGTCAGACACCGGTGCCACGTCCCATGTAACCAACACGCCTCATCACCTGCATCAGTCACAAACCTATGAGGGAAATGATGCTGTAATGATGGGGGATGGAAGTTTCTTACCAATCACACACACCGGTTCCGCAAGCCTTCCTTCAACCTCTGGTAACTTACCTCTTAATGATGTTCTTGTTTGTCCTGGCATTGCAAAATCCTTGTTATCTGTTTCAAAGCTTACAACAGATTATCCTTGTGGTTTTCAATTTGATTGTGATGATGTGCGTATATATGATAAGGCAACAAGGGGGTTGTTAACAAAGGGAAGGCACAGTAATGGACTTTATACAATAGGAAACTTACGTGGTCGTGGTCGTGCTACTCTTCAAGTCAACTTCTCCTCAAGACAACAAAATGCAACCGAGGACATTTGGCATAGAAGGTTAGGACATCCTCACACGCAAGTTCTCCAACAGTTATCTGCAATAAAGGCAATAGTTATCAGCAATAAGAGTATCAATAAAGTCTGTGAAGCTTGTCAACTTGGAAAGAGTGCAAGATTACCATTTTCTGCTTCAACTTTTGTAGCTACTAGACCCCTGGAAAGAATACACTGTGATCTATGGGGTCTTTCACCAATAATGTCAGTTCAAGGCTTTAAATATTATGTGATATTTATTGACAATTACTCAAGGTTTTGCTGGCTATATCCTCTAAAGCTCAAATCTGATTTCCTAAAAATTTTCTACGGATTTCAAGCACTTGTGGAAAATCAATATCAGCGTAAAATTGGTACCTTTCAGTGTGATGGTGGTGGTGAGTTTGTCAGCAAAGATTTCACAGCTCATCTGCAGAAACATGGTATTCAACAGCTCATCTCCTGTCCACACACACCGCAACAAAATGGATTAGCAGAGCGAAAATACAGACATTGCGGAGTTAGGACTATCAATGATGTTCCAAAGTAGCATACCTCAGAAGTACTGGGTAGAAGCGTTCTATACAGCAAACTTTCTTATCAATCTTCTCCCCACTAATGCGTTGGATCAAAGCCGAAGCCCTTATGAAGTCTTAACAGGTCGAACTCCTTACTACACAGCTCTTCGGGTATTTGGTTGTGCCTGTTATCCAACTCTCCGTGACTACACTGCAACAAAGTTTGATCCTCGATCATTAAAATGTGTGTTCTTGGGGTATAATGAGAAATACAAGGGTTACAGGTGCTTACTACCTTCTACTGGTCGTGTGTATATTAGCAGGCACGTGATCTTTGATGAAGAGGTATTTCCCTTCTCAACCATGCCTACCAATGCCTCACAACGGTGTACTCCACTCATGACTGCTTGGTACAAGAGTTTCCCTCAACAAAACCATAAAAAGGGATCAGAAGCAACAGAAGACGAACAACAAAGCAGTAAACCACTGTTTTCACCAGCAGATTTTCCACCATTACCTAGTACAAGATCGCAGGTTGTGTCTACTGAAGGATTGGAGGAAAGTCCTGAGTGTACGACAGGCTCCGATCCTGACTCTATTGGCAACAGCTTTCCTTCCTCTCCTATCAGGATGGATACTCTACTGCAGGATTCTCAGTGCTTTGACGCATCAGTGCCCTCCACTCCATCTGTTACCTCTCAGCAAGACTCTCAGGGTGCTGACACATCTGTGGTCTCTACTCCATCTGTACCTGTGACTCCTTCCGTTACTTCTCCTACAATCACAACTGATCAAGCTCCTGTGACACATAATACACCGAAATCAACAACTAAGAGTTTGAGTACACCCACCTCTGTTTCCTCAAGCTCAAGCTCCCCAACTCAAGTTCCAAGCTCCGTGGCATCCCCAGAATCTTCTGTTCAAAGTCCTCAAAACATTGCAGAAGCGGTTAGTAAAACTATGCCAAGTCATGGAATGACAACAAGACTGAAAGATGGGATACGAAAGCAAAATCCAAGATACGCCTTATTGTCTCATAAAGTATCTCATCCAGAACCAAAAACTGTGGCTGAAGCTCTCAAACACCCTGGCTGGAATGGTGCAATGGGAACAGAAATGGGAAACTGCAAAGCAGCTAACACTTGGGACTTGACACCTCCTACACCAGAAATGAATGTGTTAGGAAGTAAGTGGGTGTTCAGAACAAAAAGAAATGCAGACGGGTCATTACAGAAACTCAAAGCTCGGTTGGTTGCCCAAGGTTTTAATCAAGAAGAAGGAATTGATTACCTGGAAACTTATAGTCCAGTGGTTCGCACAGCCACAGTCAGAGCTGTCTTGGATATGGCCACCAAAAGAGGTTGGGACATCAAACAAATGGATGTTGAGCACGCCTTTCTTCATGGAGATCTCACCGAGACAATATATATGAAACAGCCGGCTGGTTTTGTTGACCCTGAAAAACCAAACCATGTGTGTCGACTGAGAAAATCACTCTACGGGCTAAAGCAAGCCCCGCGAGCTTGGTATGACAAATTCAGCACCTTCCTATTAGAGTTTGGGTTTACCTGTAGCATACCAGATCCATCTCTCTTCGTTTACAAACGGGATGGAGCAGTCATCATGCTTCTGCTCTATGTAGACGACATGCTTATCACAGGGAACGACTCTCCTGCTATGACCAACTTCCTAGATTCCCTCAACACTCAGTTCCGTATGAAGGATCTAGGCCAAATGCACTACTTCCTCGGAATCCAGGCTCATTTCCATCCTTCAGGTCTCTTTTTATCTCAGCAGAAATATGCAGAAGATCTATTGATTGTTGCCGCTATGAGTGAACCCTTCGTATTTTCGAAGTCTAGCAGGGAAGTTACAATACCTGACACTTACAAGACCCGACATTCAATTTGCGGTGAACTTTGTATGTCAAAAGATGCATGCTCCGACGTTTGCTGATTTCCATCTTCTCAAACGGATCCTGCGTTACATAAAAGGTACCATCACTATGGGGCTTAACTTTAACAAACACACAAGTAGCACCTTAAGGGTTTACAGTGATAGTGATCATGGTGGCTGTGCGGATACAAGCAGATCAACAGGCGGATACTGTTCTTACCTTGGTACTAATCTGATCTCCTGGGCATCTCAGAAACAGGACTCTGTGGCTCAAAGCTCTACCGAAGCTGAATACAGAGCTATGTCCGATGCTGCTGCTGAGATTTCCTGGATCTGCAACATTCTCAAGGAACTGGGAATCCCTCAGTATCAAGCTCCCGAGTTATACTGTGATAACTTATCCGCAGTGTATCTCTCCGCGAATCCTGCTTTTCACAAAAAGAGTAAACACTTCCTGAATCACTATCACTATGTGAGAGAGAAGGTTGCACTTGGCACAGTTCTGGTGAAACACATACCTGGTCATCAGCAGATCGCCGACATCTTCACAAAGTCTCTTCCTTTCCGACCGTTCAGTGCACTCAGGTACAAACTCGGTGTTGTCCTCCCTCCCACACAGAGTTTGCGGGGGAGTATTAGCAAGACTCAACAAGCTCCGACCAAGATCGCAGCTTCACCGATCGCACGAGCTCCGACTCTCTCTGACAAGATCGCAATGAAGAAGGAAGGTGAAGAGATAACTCTAAGGAGTGAAGAAGCTAAAACAATAACAGGCTCTATCAAACATCAGCCTGTTATCGATAGGCCCATTAAGCCTACTGGAGTGATTAAAACGATAACAGGCCCTACCACACATCAGCCTGCTATCGTCAAGCCCATCAAAGAAGAGCCCATTAACACTCCAGCTTCTTCACCCTTCCAACGGTCTCCTCCACCTGCACAAGTAGACAAAACCAGTAAAGCAAAGAGGACACTTGACTGCACGGAACCAATGCAATTGAAGAATAGATTTGAGTGTCTCACCCTATGTGATGAGTGAGCTGTCATATGAGCAAAACCCTAATGATGTAATGTATATATAAAAGACAAGTGATGTAACCTTAATAAAATCAAGGAAATAAGAGGAAATGTTTCTTACCCTAAAGAGCCGCTGAGCTCATTCTTTATCGTCTATATAAAACATCTGTGATCTCTCCAATTCATCCTAGGCCGAAAGCATCGCAATTTTGAGATACTGATAGGTCCCAATCAGACAGTAAAACACAAGACACAAGCTTTTTTAATGGGTAGTTACAACTACCTCTTTTTTTATTATTTTTCTGGGTTTTATAGAGAATAGAACAATTGAGTTCTAGAGGTTGAAGAAGAGATAACACCAAATCCTAGAAACCCAAATCGTGATAAGAGAAATCCTTATCACGTGAAAGAAATAAAACGCAAAAACCAAAACCGATAATTCCTTGCCTCGCAGAGCTTAATCCTCATAGCGTGGATTTGGACGTCGTATTCGCACCGGCCTGATGGATAGCTCAATCTGAGGCCCATCAATACCCTCCCCTCGAACAGCAGCCTTGTCCGCAAGGTGCACCACAAAATCCGGAAAACTCGCGACCAGTTGACGGTCGTCCTCCCAGGTAGCATCCTCGGGAGACAAGCCCTTCCACTTGACCAACAGCTCCGTCACCACCTTCTTGCCGGACTGAACCTCTCGCTATCGCAATACCGACTCAGGCTGAAGATGGAGATACCCATTTTCACGCAACGGAGGTAGATGCCCTGTCTCAGGCGTGTCAGACCCAACGTATGGCTTAAGGAGTGACACGTGAAACACCGGGTGAATCCGAGAACCTTGGGGTAACGCAAGCCGATACGCTACCTCACCAATCCTTTCCTCAACCTTAAAGGGTCCATAAAATTTATGCGCCAACTTCTGCGACGTCCACCGAAGAACGGATCGTTGTCGGTAAGGTTGCAAGCGCAAATAAACCCACGAGCCACACTCATAGACAATGTCCCGACGTTTCGAATCTGCAAGTTGTTTGGTGCGATTGTTCGAAGCCAGAAGATGTCGCCGGAGCTCCGCTATCAGCTCATCACGAGAACACAGTTGCTCATCCACCTCTGCCAGCATAGACGAATCCACCTCGTAGCTTGGCACTGTGGATGGCTCGCGGCCGTACAAAGCCTGAAACGGTGTCGTGCCAGTGCTGGAATGATATGAAGTGTTATACCAAAACTCTGCCCAAGGTAAGAGTGAACTCCACTGAGTTGGCCGGTTTTGAACAAAACATCTCAAATACTGCTCAATGCAGCGGTTAACAACCTCAGTTTGCTCATCGGATTGAGGGTGATAGGCGGTGGACATGTGCAACTGAGTGCCGGTGAACTTCCACAACTATCGCCAGAAGAGACTGACGAATATCGGATCACGGTCGCTAACAATCGACCGAGGGATACCATACAGCTTGACAACGGCTTCCACGAACTTATGAGCCACTGTCCTGGCCGTGTAAGGGTGAGACAATGGTACCAGATGCGCGGACTTAGTCAGGCGGTCCACCACCACCATAATCGACGTATGACCCTCAGAACGCGGCAACCCATTAACAAAGTCCATGGAGATATCTTCCCAGATGTTATCCGGGACTGGCAACGGCTGTAGAAGCCCAGCAGGTGACAAAGTCGTAGCTTTAGCTCGTTGACACACGTCACACGCTGCAACATATTCTTTCACAATTCTGTGCATGGCAGGCCAATAAAACTGTCTTGCTAACCGGCGATATGTCCGTAGAACTCCAGAGTGGCCCCCCATTGGCGTGTCATGGTGCTCCTTCAATAGTTGTGAAACCAGCGGTGAACTAGGCGGAACCACCACACGGTTCCGGTAGCAAACGAGATCATTCCTCCAAGCGTAAGGGCTTCCTGGTTGGTCACGGGCGAGCTGACCAATCCGATCCATATACGGATCCCCTTTAGCCGCTTCCCGAATTTCCTCCCAAAGCGAGGTGTGCTGAACGTACACGGCGTGAAGAACTGGGCTGCCTGTCACCCGTGAAAGTGCATCCGCTGCGGAGTTGGTTTTACCAGGCTTATAAGTGATTTCATTGTCATAACCTACCAGCTTACTCATCCACTTCTGCTGCTCCGGTGTTAGTATTCGCTGCTTTAGCAAGTAACGCAGGCTTCTCTGATCAGTTTGAATGATGAAACGCTGCCCCATTAAGTACGGACGCCACGTTCTTATAGAATTAACGATAGCCAACATTTCACGTGCATACGTCGACCAAGACCTCTTCGCCACGCCCAGGGACGTGCTCATGAATGCTATCGGTCGGTCCCGCTGAGATAGGACTGCCCCAATTCCATCCCCATACGCATCAATCTGGACAACAAACGGTGTGGTAAAATCCGGTAACGCCAATGTTGGTGTGGTTGTTAATGCTTCCTTCAGTGCCACAAAGGCAGACTCAGCATCCTCTCCAGAAACAAAACACCCCTTACGAAGCAGATTGGTCAGTGGCTTTGCGATCACCCCATAATCCCTCACAAATTTGTGGTAGTAACCCGTAAGCCCAAGAAATCCTCGGAGTTCTGTAATGGTGGTGGGCACAGGCCAGTCCAACATCGCTTGGACCTTGGTCCTATCGACCTTCACCCCTTCACCAGAAATGATATGACCCAAGTATTCTAACTCCTGCTGGCCAAAGTCACACTTCTTGAACTTCACTGCAAGTTTGTGTTGTCGCAGAATCGTGAAGACTTGCCGAACGTGTTCCACATGCTCCTCCCACGTCCGACTGTAGACGAGTATATCGTCAAAGAAAACCAACACAAATTGTCGCAGCAGTGGTCGAAAAATGTCGTTCATGAGTGCTTGAAAAGTGGAAGGAGCGTTGCACAGCCCAAAGGGCATTACCAAGTACTCAAAGTGCCCGTTGTGAGTCCTAAATGTTGTTTTCGCAACGTTCCCCGCGAACATCCTCACTTGATGGTAGCCCGCAGTAAGATCCAACTTGGTGAAGAACACAGCCCCATGGAGCTCATCCAACATGTCATCTACCGTAGGTATTGGAAATCTATCCTTTATTGTTGCAGAGTTAAGAGCACGGTAATCAGTACAGAACCTCCAAGTGCCGTCTTTCTTCTTCACCCACAACACTGGAGATGAGAAAGGGCTTGAACTAGCCTGGATAATCCCGGACTGCAACATCTCCCCTACTTGCCGCTCTATCTCATCCTTCTGGTAGTGAGCATAGCGATAAGGTCGCACATTTATCGGGTCTACACCCTCCTTGAGCACAATCTTATGCTCGATGGAGTGTTGAGGCGGCAGAGTCGTTGGCGTGTGGAACAAGTCATTATACTCAGCCAATAGCGCCCTCATACCCTCGGGAACAACCCGCTCACTTCCTTCAGGTACCGCCACTTTAATCGCAAACAAGTCTTGCCCCCATCGTACATCTTTCTCAATCTCATCGAGCTCTGCTTTCTGCAATTCTGTCTGCACTCCTTGTAGCTTGTGAGTTCGTCCTTCCCATTGAAACTCCATGGTCCGTGCGGACCAATCACAAAGGACAGGACCAAGTTGCCTCAGCCACTGCACTCCGAGAACGATGTCTAGACCAGCTAATGGCAGTGCGTACAATGTCACAGCAAACTGCAACTCACCTAGTCCGACTGCAACTGACTCTATCCTTCCTTGGCATTGCAATGCCTTACCATCAGCTACACGAACAGTAAATGGTTTCACGGCTTGGAGGGGCAACTTAAGCTCTCTGGCCGTCCGTTCACATACGAAGTTGTGGGTTGAGCCACTGTCAATGAGAGCCACGAGTGAATGCTTGCCAATTCGAATCTGCAGGCGAATAGTCCAGGGCGTGCTCCAGCCTGTTAGTGCATAGACGGTGATCTCCGGTTTTTCACTGTCGTCGTCCTCCTCTGTTTCTACGACCACGTTGTCATCTTCGCCTTCCATGACGAATAATTGTGGTGGCTTACATTTGTGGCCAGGTATATATTTCTCATCGCAGCTAAAACATAAGCCTAAGGTGCGTTTCCTTTTCAGTTTGTCCCAACTCAGCTTCCGTGGCTGCGAAGCGTTTGTCTCCTTTGGTGGGGGATCAGACTCCTTGATCTGGCTCGAACGGCTCGGTGTGGTAGGGTAAACGATCTCGCTGTTGATGCTCGGTAGGACCCCTTACGTCGTTGTCGTTGGATCTGTTCATCTTTCATCCGGGCTACATTCAACACCTCACGCAGAGTCTTAGGTCAAAACATTCGTACACTGTCAGCGATAACCGGATCAAGTCCTCCCACAAATGTTCCCATGAGCGCTTTTGGCGTCCAGCCCTCTACCTTGTTCTGCAATCTTTCAAACTCTCGCTGATACTCCTGCAACGTTCCTGTCTGTTGGATTTTTGACAAGGCTTCATCGAAGTCTTCACCGTCAACAGGGCCAAAACATACCCACAGTTCCTCCTCGAAAATCGGCCATGCGACATTGATCCCATCCTCTCGTAACGCCTTTGATGTGGCCTGCCACCACTCATTGGCCTCATCCTCCAGGTGATACGAAGCAAAGCCTACCTTCTGGTCCTCGGGCGTGTGGTTATAATCAAATTATTGTTTGACTTTGCTTATCCACGCCGTAGGATCCCCTCATTTGAATCGAGGAAACTCCAGCTTCACTGTCCTCCCTTGCGCAAAAGGATTCAAGTTTTCCCCTCGGTTCAGTGGTTGTAACTGCTGTTCTTGCCCCCCGTGGCGGTGGTTGCCACGTACGGCTCCGCCTCCTCCGTCTCGACTATCTGTGACCGTTTCTGTCAGCCTATTGATCGCATCTTCCATAGTCTGAAATTTGTCGGTGAATCCCTGACTCAGCTGCTGCACGTCTTCCTTCAACTCAACAAGGTTGGATTCTAAATCCTCTATCCTCTCCTTGTTTGTTCCTGCCATCCTCGATGATCGCTGTTACGTGATAGTTTTGACATCACTGGATGTGGTCCGGATCATAACCAAGATAGGACTGCTCTGATACCAAGGTTATAGGTCCCAATCAGAGAGTAAAACACAAGACACAAGCTTTTTTAATGGGTAGTTAAAACTACCTTTTTTATTATTTTTCTGGGTTTTGTAGAGAATAGAACTATTTCTAGAGGTTGAAGAAGAGATAACACCAAATCCTAGAAAGCCAAATCCTTATCACGTGAAAGAAATAAAACGCAAAAACCAAAACTGATTTTTCCTTACCTCGCTGAGCTTAATCCTCATAGGGTGGGTCTGGACGTCGTATTCGCACCGGCCTGATGGACCGGTCAATCTGAGGCCCAGATACGTTGTCGCCGATTTGCTATTTCTTTACTAGGGACGTCAATAAAGTCCGATCTCTAATGATTAAGTCTTCCCTCTTCTATTATCACAAAGGCCTTGTATGGCACAATATCAAAACGTTTCAATCTCACTTCTCATTGCTTCAAGCGTGCCATGAAAATTGATTCAATAATTATCAGGGGAAAAAAAAATGCGAGTATCTAGAATCTACATCAAGATTACACATGCATCTTGCGGTAGCTTAGAAAGGTGACACGATGGTGATGTGTCACTATGCTTTTGGTTATATTATTATCTTTGATTGAGCATGCATGTGGCTTCTATGTCTAGTGTTGTGATTCGAATCAAAGAGTTTGCAAAATTATGTAGACGAAACGATGTTTAACAAGTGTTTGTTGATGTTTGCTCATAGGATAGGGTGTGTTAACGTTAATATAGAGTTTGGTGCTGATGTCTGTACTAATGATTGAAGCAGCATCGTTGGCGTTAGCATAGTAATTGAAGAGTGCCGTCGAGGTGCCCAAGAGCATCAAATGTGAGACAATGGGTTAAGAACAATTCATGCCAGGCATAATAATTGTGATAATCAAGATCCAAAATGAGAGGTATGTGAGACTTAATGTTTGTAACACCAAAGGCTCGTTCATGTGCTGGAGGGGCAGCCATTGAGAAAATGAAATATAAAAAAAGAGAAGAAGAGAGAAGAAAAGAAACGAAGAGATCAGGAGCGAACTCGCTCCCATGAAAGTTGATTAATTCCCCTTCAGTCGATTCATTAAATTACAAGGCTATAAATAGCCAGAACTGTTACAAAGTTGTTCCACAAGAAGGGGATACAAAGAACAATATTAACAAATGTATCTAAGAGGTTGTAACAAGAATCCTATATTCTATCAATGATGGCTGCTGACGAAGAATATGAAAAAAAAAAACAAAAAAAAAAATGCGGAGATTGATGTTAATTTTTTGGTTTTTGTGTGAGATACAACTAAAAATCTTAGGTACAACTGAGACAATTGGTGTATCGTGTATAATTGATATGTTGATATTATTTATTTTTGGTACAGCTAAGATCACTTATGAAATGAGTTACTCGAATTTATTGTGCATAGTGCATTAAAAACGAATTAAAATGAATTTTAAATGGATGAATCACTTGTTAAAATGAATCACACAAGTAGCCACATGTTTTGGAAAATAAATTAAATATTGACTAAAATTTCAAATAATTGTACTTCAAATTATAGTTGTACCGATATAAACATAGTTGTACTTTGGTAGCTTAACCTAATTTCCAGTAGTACTTTGCAGTAAATTTATTTTTCATAGTTGTATTTTTGATATTAGGTAAATAAAGTACATTTACTACAATTTTGTAAGATAATATGTGTAAAATAATTTATTTACATGTTTTGGTATATTTACTGGTCTAAAATTTACAAAGTAACCATTAAAGTATTAAGAATATTTGCTATATTGTAGGAAAGATCCATAAAATGACCATAAAATTTACAAAGTGAGCATCAAAATATTGTATGTGTGTACGTTTATAATCAGTACATAGAAATAGATTGGTTTTCTGAGTTTTCAATTTTATTACTTGTATATTTCAGTTAGTTGTCCCACAAGTATAAAATATAAAGTTAATTGTATTATAGCTGTACATGTTAACAAAACCAACATAGAACCGTGAAGCATATCATTGATAAGGCCTCTAATCTTCCTTTCTCAAAACATATAATTGGCTTGTGTCCTTTATTTTCTGCAAACACCAACAAAGGCTTAGAATACCAAAAGTATAAAGCAAACAATAGTTTTCTTATCATATAGTAAAAGAAAGCAATATCTTCCTAAACCATCTTCCCTTGAAAGTCAAATGCTCAACACACTACAAGAAAACAGGCAATTTACGACTGCATTTGTAGTCGTTTAATAGTCGCTATTTCGTAAATTACGACTATGTTACGACTAATCACTGTTGTCGTAAAACGTTAGTCGGTAGGAATTTCAGTCGTAATTTAGTCGGTAAATAGCGACTACTTTACGACTAATCCACGTAGTCGTAAATGTAGTCGTAAATGTTTACGACTGTTTTGTGACTAAGTTACGATTAATTAAAATGTGAACAGTCGTTGTGTACAGATAGTCGTAAAGTAGTCAGTAAACATTTACGACTATTTGCTGACAGTTTAACGATTCCTGTGAAGCAGTTCTGCAAAGATAAATGGAAGTAACCGTTCCATAAAAACATGGCAATCATGGCTCTTCATGCCTGAAAACTTTCCATTTTCCATATCAACACAACTAGCTAAGTCTGACGAATAACCATCTGGGAATTTAATTGAGTATTTCACACATTCCAATAAGCTTGTTCTGGCTTCGTCTGTCAATGTATATGCCGGGAAAGGTGTTTTACCCCTACTATCAAGATGTAAGTGTGGCCGAGAACAGAACTTCACTAAATCCAATCTTGACATGATGGTATCTTTTGATTTACCCTTCACACGCATAAGAGTATACATGATGTTCTCCAAAAAATTCTTCTCTGTATGCATCACGTCAATATTATGTCGTAGATTGAGGTCCCTCCAGTATGGCAGCTGCCACAATATGCTTTCTTTGTGCCAGTTGTGTTGCTTCCCATATCCCGGCATCTTATTTTCATGACCATTTCCACCGACATCCTTCGTTTTTGGTGGATTCACACCACTCAATCGCTCAGAGTAAATTTGCTCACCGGTCAAAGACTCAGGTGGATACTCTCTCATAGCGTCTTTACCTTTTAAGAAGTCTTTTTTATTCCACCTAAGAGGATGACCATGAGGAAGAAATCTCCAGTGACAATCAAACCAACATGTCTTCCTTCCATTAGGTAGATAAAAAGACTTTGTATCGTCCATGCAAACTGGACAAGACAATTTACCATGTGTTGTCCATCCAGATAACATGCCATATGCCGGGAAATCGCTGATCGTCCACATCAGCGCTGCTTTTAGATTAAAATTTTGACTCAAGAACACATCGTACGCATCAACTCCAGTAGACCACAACTCTTTTAACTCCTCAATAAGAGGTTGGAGAAATATATCAAGACTAGCTCGCGGATGATTTGGCCCAGAATTCAGAATTGTAAGAAACAAATACTCGGTATTCATGCACATACCAGGGGGTAGATTATATGGCGTCAAGATCACAGGCCATAGAGAATGATTTCGAGACATCCCAAATGGATTGAACCCATCGGTACATAATCCAAGATACACGTTACGGGGTTCTTTGGCAAAACGAGGATGTTGTTCATGAAAATACCTCCACTCCGCTGCATCAGAAGGATGATTCATTTCTCCCTCCTTTGTTTGGTGCTCGGCATGCCATCTCATTGCTGCTGCAGTCTTGTGGCTTCGATACATTCTCTTCAATCTATCAGCAATACGCAGATACCACATACGACTATATGGTACTTTGGTTCTACGTCGGCCCTCCCGAAGCTTCCATCTTTGTGCACCACAAAACAGACATTTATCTTCCTTTTCGTCATCTTTCCAATATATCATACAATTGTTAATACAAACATCAATTGTATGATATGGGAGGCCTAAATTGCGCATCAATTTTTCGGTCTCATAATGTGAACCAGTAGCTTGGTTTCCTTCTGGTAAATAATCAGTCAATATTTCACAAACCGAATCCACTAACTTTTCACTCATATTATAATCTGCCTTATTTTGCATGACTCTAGCAGCTAGGGATAAGTGTGAGTGACCTTCATGACAACCATCATATAATGGATTTTTTGCACCTTCTAACAAGTCATAGAATTTCTTGGAATGGTTAAGTACCGGTTCCTCGACATTCTGATAACGACCATCTTGATGATAATTATCATCTAAACTTATGTTATAACGAAATGCATCATTCACCATATCCACATATCTATCTCCTACCACATTACCCACTTCTTCATTCCCACTTACAAACGTCGGATCTACATAACTCGTTCCTATGCCCATATTAATTTCTTCCCCATGTTTATACCAAACATAATAATCTGGCATAAACCCATAGCAAAAAATATGATTCCAAATTGTACCCTCCGGAAGACGCCTACCGTTTTTGCACTTATCACAAGGGCAGTGAAACTTACCACCATTATTTTGTGCTAAACGCTGACTCTTTGCAAAAGCCATGAACTCCTCTACCCCGGTGCTGAACTCTTCCGTGAAATTTCCCGTCACTTCATCAAGCCTCTTATACATCCACTTCCAAAAATGACTATAATTAGAACGTCCCGCCATTATTAAAGATCTCTCACTCTTGTTTTTTTTTTCTCTTTTGATTTTTTTTCTCAATCTTGTTTTTTTTTTCTCACTCTCTATTTGTTTCTTGCTAATGCTCTTGCTTGTGGTGTGAATGAAATAAGAAACGAAGGTGTGGTATATATAGAGTGATTTGGCGACTGAATACCGACTGTAAAACGACTATGATGTGACTCAAACTAACAGTCGCAACAAAACAAAGCTTACCAACCCCACAAACGAATAAACGTGTTTCTTTTTGGCCGACATGTTTGCGACTCACCTCAATAGTCGCTTAGTAGTCGCCAAATAGCCGACTAACTAATGTAGTCGTATGTTAGTAGCCAAATTAACGACTCCCCGCAGTAGTCACCATGTAGTCGCCAAATTAGCTACTGTTTGCTGACAAAATTACTTTCTAGTCTTTCAGTCGTAAAGTAGTCGCTAATTAACGACTACTGAACCAACTACTCATTTCAGTCGGTAAAAAACGACTAACTTACGACTAAATTTTAGCAGTTGTAAAGTAGTAGTTAAACAGTCGTTATATAGTCACTAAATTTGGCGACTACGAGTTTAGTCGCCAATCGTAGTCGTAAATTGTCTGTTTTCTTGTAGTGACACAAAATCTCTTAAATAATCACATTTTAGAGTCTGCAACAAAACAGCTATGCTTTCTATCAACTTACCAATTTCTCACAGATCAAAGCTTTTATCCGCCATGTTATAGTCAGCAGATAGTTTCTCATAACAAAAAACACAAGAATTCATGCAGAAGCTTATCATTTTCATATACACAAAGTAACTTGACCATAATGAAGGAGTCCATTAATGCAACAACATCATTCACATCAGGAGCTAGAATTCATCATAAACAACATATGAAACAAAACTAAAGATGAGCTCTACAAAGATCCTCAAGAATCCCATCGGTACAAACAACCCCAATGGAAGTATGCACAACCACTTTTGTGAATTCTACAAACACAAAACAATGCAAAATCAAATCATCTTCACCAATACACAGATCTATCTTCCCAATCGGAATAATCGAAATCACAAATCCAACAAATCATGTAATTGATTTAAAATTTTGAATCGGAGGAATAAACAAAGATATAAGTTACCTTGATCTGGTTTGCGGCAACGCTTTTCTAAAAGGACCAATGACAAAATCAATGGCTTCTGTGGCAATTTGAACAATCTGAATTCAATCAAAATCTCCGATGGCGTCTATAGCCATCATTATTATAACTCTTTTTTTTTATGGTAATTTTATTTTTCTTTTAAAATTATTGTTATCAGCGAAAATCAATACAATAAAACTAAAATGCTTTGTCTTTTTCATCTGACAACTCAACATTTTAGGCTCTTCTCAACTTGACATCTCACTAAAATCGTTAGCCAATAAAAACATTTCAAATAATACAATTCAACATGTCTTAACCTATAATAAGTCTTTTTTCATGTCACTCTTTTTCTGTTGAACTTGATCTTATTTTGTTGGGCTTAGTTTTTAAAATAAATGGGCTTAAAATAAGTTGCAATGGAGTCCATAAACTCATATTCTTCTCATCAGCCCAATCGATGAGTAAATGTGAAAACGAAAAAGAAATAACGTGATTGGTTTACAACCAATTTAAGAAACTAGCCGAAAAAGACTTGTATTAAGGAATGACTGAGTTGATAGTATCGTAGGTGTAGAGAACCTAGAGACACAATAACGTACCACACGATTTGGAACATATATCAAACATAGTCATCCTGACCCAAATATTTTTGTACAGATCGTTTTAATAAGAGAAGAATACTTATGTATGCTAAGATCTCGATTTTCATTATAGTTGGAGTCTTGGAGAATATAATAATCTTCATGGCAATTCTTCAAATTAAAATTGACTGAAAAAAAGAGAAAGAATTGAAATTGGTTAATTTGCATTCTTTAAGAATACTAGGTAAGACCTGCGCTATACCGCAGACTATTTTCAATAATTATTTAGTTTTTAAGATTAATAAGATTGAGCATTTTATAAACTTGTAGAATTGGAATATAGTATTTTGCTTTTGCTCAAATATTATTGTATACTTTATAAATTTTAATATATATAGGTAACCACTTCAATGACATTCTCTTAGCAAAAATACAAGATTATAAATTTTATTTCTTATGTCTTCTTTTACTGAAAATTTATTTTACTTTAAGAAAAAAACAAAATTTTTATTTTATTATTTTAAACAATGTTTTAAGTTTAATCCATAAAGAAAACCGAAATACCACGCCGTCAACTAAGTTCCATCACGAGTTACTTATTTTTACTTTTATTTTAGTTAATAATATAGTAAATGACAAAATTAATATGTGTTTATTATTATAAAATTTTAAATAAAATCTTAGCTTAATTTTCCTTTATAAAAAAATATATTTTGTGTTGGTTTGAGTTACTTGTTTTGAATAGAGTTTTTTGAAAAGAAACTGATAAAATCCTCCGTCTGTTCTAAAATTGATAGACTTGATTGATCTGGTCATAAACTGATTGCTCCCTGAAGCATTTGCAAAAATTCAAGGTCTCCTTGTCCCAAATCTCTATAATAATCAACTTGAGGTCCGTTCTAAATAAAATAAAATAGATTGTGACATCTGATCAAGTCTGGTCAATTAACATAAACCTAAAATCAAAATTATTACCGATGAACATTGTCAAAAATTATAATAATAATGATTTTTTAAATACAAACACATATAAAATTATTCAAAAATAATAAAAAATAAAAACAAAATATAAAAAAATCTCGCGGCGTAGCACGGGTAATATCCTAGTAATAATAATAAAAAAAGGAAGGGGAAAATCGAATTTGAGTATAACTATAAAGGTAGAGAGGTATGTAGAAAAAAAATGTATGATGTAGAAATGTTTTTAAGGGAGAAGGGTACACGAGAATAAAATCCTTTTAAAATATCCAAACTCTCCCATCACGTCTATTGGCAGATCATCTAGATACATTTCCAAATAAGACTTTCCACTAGTAACAACAATTTGTTTACGGAAATCTAGAATATCCTGCAAATTTACAAAATTAATTTCAATATTAGAACAAAAGAAAAATAACAAAACCTGAACATTTTTAAAAAATCTGCACATTTCTCAAACAATTTAAGACATAAATAAAACAAAAGAAACAATAACTAAAACCAGGAAAAAATCTAGACATTCATACAACCAAAACTTAAAAACCAACAGCATAAGAGATTGAAAATTTGAATACTTACATCATAGTTGCCACAACTCCCTTTTTTTCTTCATTCTCTTAAGTTTGAGGATTAGTTTTACATTTCTATGTAGAAGATTACGTGAAAATGGACTTATTCTCATAAGATTCAAAAAGAGTAGTAAGCTTACCACACAAATTTTCAGTCTTTCTCTGAGCAGGGCTATTGTCGAGCGTTTCAAAATAATATTTTACAAGTGTTAGCTTCAGCCTTGGATCAAACACCTTAGTCATTGCAAAGGCATCACTAACCTCTTCCCAATAATTATCAAACCTTTTTCTCATCGGGACAATCATACTTATGATGACTTTGTCTTGATTATGTGAATTCGATATCAACCGATTGTTGATCTTTCAAACTTGCATGAAATAAAAGTTTGAAGTTGGATATGTGGAACCTGAGATCAGATTAGTGATTTCATCAAAAGACTCCAAAAATTCACAAATCTGCTTTAGTCGGTGTCATTCAACTTTTATAGGGTGAAACTTGTAGTAAGGCAGCTCGATACTTGAGGGTCCTATCAAGCATCTTGTATGTTGAGTTCCGTTTAGTTTTCACATCCATAATCAAGCCCGCTTTCATCTTTATACCAACAACTTCAACACATTTTACAAACAATATCTCACGTTTTTCAGAAGGTTGAACATATTTGATACTCTCTCTGATCTTTTTCAATGTATCATCTATATCTTCCAAGCCAATATGAACAATGATATTGAGAATATGTGTTGTGCATCTCACATGAAAATAGTCTCCTCCACATAACAAACCATTCTACAATATAAGCTGAGATTTCAGAATCTCTTGTGTTGTGTCATTGTTAGTAGCATTGTCTAACGTGATGGAGAACACTTTTTTCTCAATTCCCCAATCCTTCCACTTCTCTAGAATCTCCATTGCTATGTGCATACCTAAATGTGGAGGCAAAAAAGCATAGAACACAATAATCTTGCTGTTTAATTTTCAGTTCCTGTCAACATAATATGTTGTTAGACACATGTAACCCTCATGAGTGATTTCATTCTACAAATCAAAAGTGAAGCTAATCCTCCCTGGAAGGTGAGCTAATTCTCTCTTTAAATTATTTGTCTCATTCTCATAGAATTTGTAAACGTCTGCTGCAGCTGTGTTCCGGCTTATAAACTTCACATATGGTTCAAATACTTCTACACTGATCTAACTCTCTCATATTCAACATAGGCAAATGGGAGATCATGCTGAATGATACACTGAGCTACCATTTCACGAAGAACCATATGATATCTTCCTAGCTTGTAATCTTGCCTCAGATTTGAGCATCACTTTACTAATATCATCATTACTAAGCCGAACCTTACATGTTTGCATATGATGATTGTAAGAATTTGTACCATTCTTGTGTGAATTATATGCATAATCCCTCTTGTGTGAATTATATGCATAATCCCTCAGAGTTATAATGCTCCACGTTTGGCTTGATTCCGCTCCATGCTTCTTGTGGTGTTACATCCTTCACCAAATGAGTGGGATGTTTAGAATGTAGAATGTCCAGTTCACAGCCTCTGCCCAGAACATCCTAGGTATCTTTCTCATTGAAAGCATGGATCTCACCATATTCATAACATTCCGGAGCATTTCAGAGTGTGGGGGAAGTGTTGCACTTGTTCATATTCCGGATCGAAAAAGAGGAAAGCTCGATGATAAAAGCACTGCCTGCATACTTCTTGGTTTCCGAATTGTACAGCCGATATCCCTTTGATTCTTCTGAGAAAACAAGAAGTATGCAGGCAGTGCTTTTATCATCGAGCTTTCCTCTTTTCTGATCCAGAATGTGAACATGTGCAACACTTCCCCACACTATGAAATGTTCCACGTTTGGCTTGATTCTGCTCCATGCTTCTTGTGGTGTTACATCCTTCACTGAATGAGTGGGACATCTGTTTAGAATGTAGAATGTCCAGTTCACAGCCTCTGCCTAGAACATCTTAGGTATCTTTCTCATTGAAAGCATGGATCTCACCATATTCATAACATTGCGATTTATCCTCTCCGCAACACCGTTTTGTTGTGGTGTGTACGCCGTAGTCAATTGTCTGTGAATCCCCTCCTCCTTGCAGAAATCAGTGAACTCAGTTAATGTGAACTCGCCTCCTCGATCCGTTCTTAGACATTTCTTCTTTCCAGTTTCTGTCTCCACCTTCCTCTTAAATGTTTTGAAATGATCAAATGCTTCAGATTTCTCTTTCAAGAGGTAAGCCCATGCCTTTCTGCTGAAATTGTCGATGAAACACAAGACATATCTCTTCCCACTGGTGGCGGTAGGAATGATCGGACCACAAATGTCAGAATGTATGAGCTCCAAAACTTCTTTTGCTATCCACTTGCTCTTCTTAGGGATGGGATTTCTTGATTGTTTTCCCACCAAGCAATCCGAACAGGTGTAGTTTTGTGCATCAAACTTGGGAGGCCATACACCATTTCTTTACTCTGTAATGTTTTCATTCCCGTGTAGCTGAGATGCCCATACCTTTCGTGCCAGAGCTTTGGTACGTCTTCTGCAACAGTCTGTAGACACCACTGCTGTTTTACTTCATCACCCGCTTGATCATACAACATGAACATTCTATTCCTGCTCATCTTTCTCTCTGCAATCAGCTCTTTCTCATCGTGATAGATTTTGCGTGCTCCTTTCCTTATGATGATTGTTACGTCTTTATCCTAAACCTGTCCCACACTTAGTAAGTTGTTTTTAAGTTCCAGAATGTAGTATACCTCACTGATAATGTATGCAGCGCAATTCATAACCAGTCATACATTCCCTTTCCCCACAACTTCCAATCTCTTGCCATTTCCCAGTTTTACCGAGTGTTTTAATTCAGTGTTCATCGTCAAGAACAGCTTTCGGTCTCTACTCATGTGGTTTGAGCAGCCTGAGTCGAGAAACCAAGCTTTCTTCCTCATGATTTCTTTCACACCATCGTCACCTTCATACGCCATCATAAGCTTTTCTACTTTTGTCTCAATGTCTTCTTCTTCTTCTATATATGCCATTAACAACATCTCTTCCTCTTCATCTACATAGTTGGCTTCCTCTTCCCATTTTGGACATTCATTCTGCAAATGTCCAAGGCGATAGCACTTATAGCACTTCACAATGCTTTTGTTTGGAAACGCACGCCCACGGCCACGTTCCCTACCTCTACCATACGCACCTCTTCCTCTGGCCCCAGCTCCTCTCACATAGGTTACTTTCAGGACTTGATCATCTCATTTGTCCTGCTTTTTGAACTTTTGCTCATGCACTGTCAACAAACTCTGCCGCTCATCAAGTGAGATGCTCTCAATGTCCTTAGACTCTTCTATGGACACCGCCACATACGTGAATTTCTTGCTAAGAGTTCTGAGGATCTTCTCCACCACCTTTGAATCATTCATGATTTCTCCATTGCTTCTCATCTGGTTTGTGATGGCTAAGACACGAGTGAAGTATTCTTCCACATTCTCAGTTTCCTTCATCTTCAATACTTCGAAATCTCTTCTCAGCTTTTGTAGGAGAGACTTGTTCACACGTTCGTTTCCTCCGAACTTCTTCTTCATGGACTCCCAAATGATCTTAGAGGACCTCCTGTCCTGTATCTTCTCAATCACTACCCGATCAATGGATTGATAGAAATAGTGTTTGAATTTGTGATCATTTGTCTTGGCTTTCTCTAGCTGCGCTCTTTGCTCTACAGTTAGCATAGTTGTGCTTGCTGGTTCCTCGAAACTATTCTCGATGATGCTCCACATTCCTTTCGCTCTGAAAAAATTCTCCATGACTTCGTTCCAATGATCCCAATGACCTTCGAATTTTGGTAGCTTCATCTTATCATCTCCCATCTCTCTTTACTCTCGTGTTTTTGAAGCTGCGGCTTTTTAGTTCTCAGAATAACCTGGCTCTGATACCACTTTGTAAGATCAAAAGCTCTTTGAAAGATTCTGAAAACTTGTGTATTTATTCAATGAAATACTATGGCATTTAACTGGCCTTTACAACCTAAAAAAACTGCAAAGAAACAAATCTTCTCCTGCAACTATTTTGACCGAAATAACAGGTCCTTATTTGACGAATCAATACAAAAACACGTTTCACACTCTTTCTCAGCTCCTAGATTCTCGAACTGACTTTATCCAACATGAATCACTGTTATGGCAATATGATATATCGGCTCATCAGTTTTGTTTATCCATACGGTTTATTTTCTTTTGTCGTCACCCATTCGATCTATTTAAGAATGTAAATACCACTTGATTGTAGGTTCTTGTTTATATCTTACAACAAGTTAAAATATTGTTTCTTATATCAAGAAGTTAAGTTATTTTTTATATGATAAATTTATATAGAACTTCTAAATTTCTTAGGAGGGTGATTTATCGCATACTCCTAAAATTATGGAAGTGATTGGAAGATAGAAGAGGGCTTTGTCCAACAAAATTAAAAGCGACGACGAACAAATATGATGACATGGTACACACACGCGCGGCCATATGAATGCCAAACCCTACATTTCTTTTGGCACTTTCCTCTTTTTATTATATACTAAAAAATGTTTTTGGACATTTTTGCATGGCATCGTCACCTATCTCTCCTCCATTTGTCTATCTTTTTTCAGTTCAATGTATCATCAGCAAGAGTTCACTACCCTTGTTCTTGTTTTACACATTCATGCATGGCTTGTTTTTAGTCCTAGTTTTGGACTTTTCTAGCTTCACTTTTGATAGAATTCGGGAGAAAAGATAAATTGATAAACAAAAGGAAGAGTTAACGTTGGATTCTGTTTAATAGTATGGGCTTTATAAAGAATTATATTATTGCATAAATCTAGCTCGAAACTTAATTTCCCTGTTCATATTTATCGAGTAATATTCATTTGTTTATTGTAAACACGACAAAAATGATATTTCGTAGACATCTATTTTTCAACCTATTACCTAGGCATTTTTATTTAAATGAGATATCGGCTCATCAGTTTTGTTTGTCCATACGGTCTAATTTCTTTTGTCGTCATCCATACGATCTTTTTAAAAATGTAAATTAAATACCATTTGATTGTAGGTTCTCGTTTATATCTTAAAACAAGTTAAGTTATTGTTTTTTAAAAAAATTGAGAAGTTAAGTTATTTTTGATATTATAAGTTTATATAGAACTTCTAAATTTCATAGGAGGGTGATTTATCGCATACGAGGATATCTGATATAATTTATATAGTTTAATAGAGTCGTCTGCTAGTTGATTGTATGTTCGCATGATTATATTATAAGACGAGGTCAACCATGTGAAAGGTCGGTCGACTAATATAATTAACATAGAAAGAGTTCAGGCCAGTTAATGTTTAATTAGAGCAATTATGCCACTGCCCAATTTAAATTTGCGAAGCCGAATCAACTTAAATATTGGGCTAGCATTTTGTTGAACAACAGTTTAGATTATAATTAGATCAAAACCACGTTGACGAAAAATAATTCGAAAACTATCTGTGGTAATGCCCATAGAGATATATAGGCAAAAACGGTTTAGTTCCTATATCATCAAAACTGGGAGATTTTGTACTTGTTGCTGAATGTGTAGTTTTCAGAAATTTTTCTTTCACATACGTAGAAAATATAATTAAAACTTTAAGAAGGGTTGTTATATCTATTAGAGCATCAGTATTGGTAAATTCTGGATGGGTATTTCAAAAATTATTTTTTTAATTACTTTTATATAAAATTATTATATATTTAAATAACAAATCAGAAAAATAAAATTTAACCTATTAGAATTTGCCATGTGTCCAGAACAGTTTTTCAAGATTTCTCAACTGAGAAACTTAGAGAAACATTTCTCAACTTCTATCTTACTTTTTTTATTACTTTTTATTACTTTTTTTTTAATTAGTGAGAATCTAGGTGAAAAACTCCCAATACACATGACCTTAGGATTTGAACCGTAACTATATACTACCTCAGTTTTATTTTTCCGCTATTTATACTGAATAGAATGTATTTGTTTTACTGATGGTATTCTTTTTGTGTAGACCCCTCAAGTTTGTTTTGTTGGTGGTGCTAGTGTAGACTAATCAGTATCAGAGACTTCTGTCTTGATAGTATTGTAAACAATAGGTTTTTTGAAGGCCTTAATATAATTTCAGATGACAAAAAAAAGAATGTATTTATTTTTCTTAATAAAAGAAACAAGTAAGGGAAGTTAGGTTAGACATCGCCATTCAATGCGGTTGTTTTAATGAAAAGATCAAACTACCGAATCTAACCAATAAACGTTGACATAATTAGTTTAGTAAAAAAGCAAAATATACTACTAGCATGCAACTAAGGATTTTAGTCAAAGTGATTCCTTGAGATAAGTAGTATAGATAGGACTAGGAGCTAGATAATGTTAATAATAATCACCATTATGTGTGGAGCTACATAATGAACAATGCGGCGATTCGACCAAACTCTGTTACCACAATGTCTCCGCCACGCCGCCATCACAGTTTTTTCTCGCTTGCATGCCAATTTTGAAGTTCGAAACTCTCTCTCTCTTTACCATTTTATCCTCAAGTAACTTCGTTTTCAGATTCTCACCGTCTCCAAATATTTTGGCAAATCAGTATTAAATTGCCAACCATTAAACTGCATGCGGTCTTGATTAAAAAAACAAAAACAAACGCCGGGCAGATGTAAAGTAAACAAACATGTAAACCTTTGACCGGTTTTGGTTGATGATCGAGTTCACGCTACGAATGAGAGTTAGGAGACAAAACTTCAAAGCATAGTATAGCATATAGTAGTACTTAGAAAATAAAACTAGTAAGTGACAGCAAAATTCATGTAATATTATATAAAAAAAGAAGAAGTAAAAATAATATTTTAGAAAGCGTTAATAATTTTATAACAAGTTTCTATACATATAATTAAGTATCTAAATTCCTTTTTTGGTACAAAGGTTACGATGATTATTTCATGACTATGAATTTTGATTTAAAGTAGTACTTATAAATAAAATGGTTTATTTTTGGCGTACTAATAAATAAAATAAAGCAACAAATTTTATGTTCAAATTTGTACTACTTTTTTTTGTCGTTTGCTGATACCATTTTAATAAATTTACACTTACCTAAATACATTTCTTATTCTTGTCATTTACTTCATAAATTCATAAACTACATAACAAAATCTACGGATTTTTTTATAAGTATCTCTTTAAAATCTATACATATTTATTATTTTCAAATTATGAAATTCTTTAAACAAAAAATACACTACACGTCACTAAATTACACACAAACAAGACGACAAAGTTCCGTCCCTTGTTAATTGTTATGATCTCTCCGACCAAACCCATCAGCTTCTCCCTTCTTAAATAGCTCTTTCCTTCTTCTTAAGATCTGACCCGTACTGTACTTTCCCTCAAACCCAAACACACACAAAAAACCCTTTTTCTTGTTGTTTGCTCTCTTTAAAATGCGTATGAGCTGTAACGGATGTCGAGTTCTTCGAAAAGGCTGTAGTGAAAACTGTAGCATAAGGCCTTGTCTTCAATGGATCAAATCTGCAGAATCTCAAGCCAACGCCACCGTCTTCCTAGCCAAATTCTACGGCCGTGCCGGCCTCATGAACCTTCTCAGTACCGGTCCTGACCACCTCCGTCCTGGTACTAATTAAAACATCTCTCGTTATGTTTTACTTGTTATAGTTCGTTATAGTTTATTGATGAGTTCTCGACCGAAGCTCATACATCTTTTTATACCGGGACTATATGAGTCATAAAAATCGCAATATTTTGTTTATTTCCCTAGCATGCAACTAAGGATTTTTATTTTCTTTGGCAGGAATATTTAGGTCATTGTTGTACGAAGCATGCGGGAGGATTGTGAATCCGATATATGGATCAGTCGGGCTATTGTGGTCTGGAAATTGGCATCTATGTCAAGCCGCGGTTGAGGCAGTGATGAGAGGCTCTCCGGTGACTCCGATCGCTTGTGACACGGCGATTACGAGTCAAGCTCCTCCTTTTAACAACAACAAGCTTTGTGACATAAGACACGTGTCAAGCAAGGAGGAGAACGTGAAGAGACGGAGCCGTGGTGCATGCAAGGGAGAGAGAAACGTGAGGTCACAGAGTCACGAGTCATCGCTTAGTCACGAGTCGCCAGTGTCTTCGGAAGGGACGACGACGGAGGAACCAAAGAGTTGGATCGGGCTTGAGCTGACTTTGGGGTTGGAGCCTTTGGCACGTGGGAGTCACGTGGTGGTACCGATGAAGAAAAGAAAGTTGGAGAGGTGTGGCACGTCTGAGGATGAGGAGGACACGTGTAAGATTGAGCTCGGACTCGTGTGTAGTGAGTGAATGGTCCTTTTTGTTTTAACTGGTCTTAATTACAAGTTTTGTTGTTGAGTTTTAGATGTACAAATAGAGATTAACGAATCTCTCTCTTTTCTCCTTTTACTTTTGTTTTGTGTTGTTTTGCATGTTTTGTTTTCTTCATAAAATATGTAGGAATGATAAAAAGGTTTTAACTTAACAATTCTGCTATTTCAGAAATCTCTGGAATTAAAATACAAAAATATATTTAGATAGTAACATTGCTTGATGGCAAAATCTACAGATGATGATTACCCTCTCTCAAATGACTTGTCTATTTCCAACTATGGTATCGAGTCAGATACAATCCGCTTTTTACCCTCGATCTATATGTCTCAAAAAAAAAAGTTCCAAACCAAAATCCCCCAAATCCAAAATCCCCTAAATCCAAAATTCAAAATCTATCTCCTCAATTTTGGATTATAGCGGTTTAACGTCTAAACCCAAAACCAAACCAAATATGTTTCGAAAATAAACCAATTATTAAATCAGATTCCTGCACCAATCTGATCCGTTTATCATAAACCTAGATCTCATATAAAACCTAAAACCGATTTTTATGTTTCATAATCGATTTTTTTATTGAGTTTGCTTCTTTTTCTTGAGATTGTTTTTTCTTTCATTTAAGAGTTTGAGTATCACAATGAGTAATGTATCACCCAATTCCACCAAATCAAGTTTGCGAGCAAGAGGAAGGGTTATCAGTGTGCCAAAGAAATGTCGGTGCGAAGAAGGAATCGTGGCTTTGATATCGAAGTCTGATTCCAATCCTTACTGGAGATATTATTGGTGTGGATTTGCAATTGCTAATAAAGTAACTGAATTCTTTTATTTTTTTTTTTTTTTTATTTTTCTGATTTCGTGTATAACATTGGGGTTATTGTAGTTTAGAAACGATGAACACACATTCAAATGGGTTGATGAGGCTTTTGTCAATGAGATAGATACGTTAAATGCAAAGAATGTTGAACTAGAGAAGCAACTTAAAGAGATCAGAACAGAAAGGTTTGAGTTTGAGAAGATAGTTTATGAGAAGATGGAGAAGGAGATATTTGAGAAGGTTGAAGATGCTTTGTCTGAAGCCAAAGCAAGCAATAAGAAAATGATGCTTATCTTAGTCTTCTTATGTATGATCAAGATTGGTCTCACTAAGCTACCAGGTTGAAGAAGAGAATGAGTGTTGTTGTTAGTTTGTTGTTGCTATGTATGTGTTTCAGTTTTATTAATGTTACTATTAAGACAATATTGTGCGGTAATGAGAAGTTAAAGTTAAGTAGTTATGATCATTTATGAATTCCTAACCGTTCATAAAACATTCACCAAAAGACATAACAAATTTTGACAAAAGACGAAAGATAAAAGGCATAGGAATTTACTAGTCTATGTGGTCAAAAAGACATTGAAGGCAACCACAAAATTAGAACCCTATTTTTACTTAGCTACTTGATTAAGCTTGAGTGAGTGAACCTTGGCTTGGTTCCGGTTGACTTGGCTTCAAAACAAATTTAAAACATTGTAACAGTAGTAAACCAAAACAAAATCCATAAACTGAAACCATGAAAAGGAAAATACACTCACCTTGGCAATTTCATTCTTGTGGAACCTAGAATTATGATTCGCTTCTCCACAAATGCCACAAAGCATGATTCTTTTCTTCTCCTTTGGTTTCTTCTTAGTTGGCGACTCATTGGCACATTTCTTCCTTTCTTTGTCAGGCTTTTTCTTCTTACCATTATCTTCATCTTTATCTTCATCATCTGGTAAACACATATTAGGAGTATTTGTTTTAGGCCAAAACCTTGGACCTCTCTGTGGAACTAGACCTTTGGTGTAGTTTCTTCTCCACATAGCTGTCCGGAATCATTGACAGACATAATTCTCGGCTACAAGTATTTTGTCGATGATGACTGCATAGGTATGTTCACATGGGATGCCACATATCTGCCACTTCATGCAGGAATAAACCATCTTTTTAAGGCAAAATATGTGTTTATCTAAACCATGCGTTACTTCATATGCTCCATTTGTGCTTGAGTGAACCTTCGACTCCGATGCATACTTATGCTCTTTAGCTAAAAAAAATGCAACATACGGAGTACAGATCCCTGCAAACAAACATACGCAATCATTATCGTTTAAAACCAGAAACAAGCATTTTATAACACTAAAATAAAAAACCAGAAACAAGCATTTTATACACAATCATTACCTGTGTGAGAATGAGATTCTGCGGACATTTTGACAATCCTCACCATCGCTTCGCAAGTCGTCTGATTTTCTCTAGTATAGCAATAAATGGTTTCTCCCTTGCCTTGTTAATGAAACTATTAAAAGACTCTGTGGGGTTATTATCAACATCTTCACAATAACTACCAATCTTGTGGAATGCCCTGCACCAACCTTTTGTATTTGTCCTCATGACATCATTGTATACACCAATATCATAATAGTAGATCATCTCCAAGTGCCGTTTATAATCCTTCTCATTGTAAGACCATGCCAAATACCACAATAGTGGCTTCATGTCGGTTTTATTTCCATGATGCTTCTTCAAGTTCCCGTAGATGTGTTGTACGCACATTCGCTGCTCCATCTTTAGTAACTCTAGCTGAACAGCCTTGATCAATCCCTAAAACATAAGAATAATCATTTAAAGTTACCATAAACAAAAGAACAATCAATATCAGTTAAAAGCCAAGAGATAATAAGTTACCTTTTGTCTATCAAAGACCATAATATAACTGTCACCGTCATTTAATCCAAGGTCAGTCTTCAGCAACTTCATAAACCAAACCCAATTGTCGGTGTTATCAACATTTACAACTCTCCATGCTATTAGATAAATACCATTGTTTGCATCCCTACCTAAAGCTACCAAAATCTGTCCCTTCACCTTAATCTCTAGGAAGCAACCATCAATTCCTATTAGAGGCCTACAAGTCTCTTTCCATGTTCTTCTTATGTTGTCAAAAGAAACATAGAACCTAATGAACATATCTTTCCCTCCATCAGTCGTCACACATTCAACCTCTACATGAGAATCCTTGTTTGATTCTAATATCTCAGCAGCATAATCTCTTAATCTAGCAAATTGCTCATCATACTCCTTCTCAATCCAGATAAGTGCCTTCTTTCTAGCTGCCTGACACTGATGCCTAGTGACACTGATCTTCCGCCGTTCCTTTATAATTTCTTCCATTTTCATTGGCATGAAGTATTCAGGATTATCTCTAATCTTATCAAGAAATAACCTAGCTATATGATTCACCTTAAACATCTCGCATTCTCCATTAGGGATACGGCTATGCTTATCATTAAACTTTCTAATCCTCCACATGTTATCACTTGGCAGAATCACAACATATACTTTCCACTAACACCGTGATACATCATCTCCATTACAACCAACACATATTAAGCCAATTTTATCTTTATCATACCTGTATTGCTTCATATTGTTTCCAGTTCTGAGAACATAGTCCGTCACTGCTTCTTTGAAAGCGACTCCACTGAAGAATTTCTGCTTATCGTACAAATGCCCATCACCGCGCCTGATATGTGTATGAACTGGCTCTGGACCGTCACCGTTTTCATCAGTATCACTCTCCGGATACACATCATTGCGGACTGGTGGTTCATCGACGAACTCATTTACCAACTGCTTGATGTGAAATTCATCTCTATCATTGGCTTCTTCATCGAAATCTCCTCCAAACTCTGCATCTGGAACGACAATCACCATTAAAGCTGTCTTCCTTAAGGAATTTAAGCTTCGACTTAGGATTTCACTCTAAGATTCTTTGCAGTTCGGGGTTTTTTTAGTTTTAGGGATTTTAGGGATAATGGATACTAAAATCAAAGTTTATCTGTCAAAAACGGGTCTGCCTCGGTATAATCTGGGTTTAGTTTTTTTCTTAATCAGTTAAGTAAATTGTAAACCAATATAATTCACGCATATGGCTTAATTGATGTAGAAAAATAAAACTTAGAAGATATAGATTTTGAACTTTGGATTCCGGGGATATTGATTTCGAATTTTTTTTGGAGGACATATAGACCAAAGATAAAGAACGGGCTCTATCTGATTAACTCGATACCATAGTTCTTGTGAAGAAATAGATCGTCGTTCTGTACTTTACTTTAAAGTCTCAAAATAGCTGTTTTGTATATGAACCGTTACCAAAATGACTCAGTAGCTAACATGTTACATGTTCGTTAGATTCGTTCTCAAAGGATATATCTAGTAACTTTGTTAGAGAAGAGAAGAAAATAACATGGCCCAACTCTTTGGACTTGAATCCTGTTATTATAATCTTTCCATCTATCCTTGAATCATGTTATTAATATTTTTTACAAATAGGACAAACAAAGAAGAGAGTTTCGTTTCCATAAAACCATTATTACAGACCGAAATTGTAGTCAATGATATAGGTAACATTATTTTTGATTGTTAGATATTGTGAGTTTAATTACAATATTCAGTAGGATGATCGACACTTTAGAAGTTCCTTCAAACTTTCGCGAAACTAATTTTTGGTAAAATGATCTATATACCTTTCTGTTTATTTCAAAAATCTAGATGATGAAGAAACCAATTGTAGAATTAGTAAACATATATTAATACAAAATGTACATACACAAATAGATAAATATATATTTTTACATGTATCTGTAAATGTTCACGCATATTGACAAATTATAACATACTAGTAAGCATCAACGCATATCTTTTGGTTATTCATTGGACGAATAGTATTTACATGCTTTCAAAATGAGGGTGATTAAAATTTTAAAAATCTTTGTTTTAAAATAAAATGGAAAACTGATTGAATGACATCGTTTAACATTGTATTTATTATTCGAATTATAAATGTGACTTTTGTTCTGAAATTATAGCTTGAAAATATGAGTTGTATTGTAAACAGAAGAGCTCTGCTAATCGAACAAAGTGTAACAACGGATGGCAGGTTAAACTCGTATGTTGCTACGGATTATCCGTTTTGGCTGCATCACGTCTTTACGGAAGAAAGGATCTCTCTCCCTGTTTGACCTTGAGTTTTCTGGTTGTAGCTCAACTCGATTTTTTTGTAAAGCCCTCTATATGATAGGGAATGTGGCTCTTAGAGCATTATTATTCGTCATACTGGTTTTGGATGTCTCAAAGATTTTTTTTTTATATATATTTATATTATTTTTATAATTCAATTTAATTTATTATTTAGCACTAATGAGAATAAACCACCTGTCTATTTTTTCTCTTATCCGGACACTATATCTCAAAATTAAACCTTTTCTCACCTTCTTTTAATTTTATATTATTATTATTTTTTTGACACTCATCCTCACAGTATATGGAATGAGAATGGTCTTAGGTAGTAGAAAGTTAAGGGGGATGTAAAGTACCAGGTTTAATCCTCTGCAGCTAATTGTAACCGTATCAAACAAAACTCTATGATCTAATATAACATCAGTTGATAAAAAAAAAAAAAAAAAAAGAAGAGTTGTATTGTTAACAGTGGAAGTGTAGACCCAATCTTTGGGCTCTATAGTGGGTGTGGTGACATTCTCAGAACTAAGATTTTTACTATGTGACAACAAACTAGTTGATTTAGGACATCTCCAACAATACTCTTCATTTTGAAGGGAGCAAATCCTCAAAATGAAGATTTGAGGGTGGTTTGCTTCAACCATGAATTTTCAAAAAAAAATTAAAAAACTAATTAATTTGCAATATAATCCTTAATATTTCTAAAATTTACTCATAATGATAAAAACTCATAAATAAATCTATAACACACAATCATATATATTTTATTATACAACACACAATGTTACATAATAAAGGTTACATGATAATATAAATTACTTATATAATAATAAAACACACATAAACAGTATTAGCAATAATTAGTTATAATGATTAAAACTTTCATAACACAATAAAAATAATATCAAAGAATATTAAAAAAAATACAAAACCTTATATGATAAAACAAAATAATATGTAACTTTCAAAAAACATAAAAGAAAATGTAAAAGTATAAAATTACTCAATATCACTATTTTCATAGGGCTCCCATATATGATTAATTATTGCATTATTATTGTAAATAACATATTTTGTAAATAGTATATCTTTTATGTATTAGTGTTTTTGAATTTATATAGATATATTTATAACAATTGAATTTGATATAACTATTTGTAACATATACATATTACAAGGATTAAAATGAAATTTGTAAAAGAATTTGAGAGTTTCATTAGTGCACCCTCCAATTTGAAGGCTCACTATTCAAAATTGGAAGATTTAAAGGTCTTTTGAAAATCAAAAACTCTTAAATTTGAAGGTTTAACGGTTTGTTGGAGTTGCTCTTAATTTTTATAGCCAACTTATGCATTATTTAATCAATTATATACTTTCATTTTCCGCGTAAGTCATGGATTTACCCTTTGAAAGATAGTCATGAAGTTTCTTTCTCTTTCTTGCGGAAGTGGTTTTTATAATTAAAAATCTTATCTTATAACAATAAAATACAAAAACCAAAAAGTTTTTTGCGCCTAATCATTACTGAAAATATATCAAATACACCTTCGGGACATATGCCCCATGAAACTGCCAAGTCAAACTCTGGGCTATGCGAGCTGCCACTAACCGATCACAACCTAAAGAGAGACGAAGACGATGAGCTACAAAAATTATTATTACGTGGTATTGTGGAGATATCGTGGTATTATTATGATATCGTGGTAATATCGTGATATCGTTTGCAAGTGCACAATTAATCATATATAGTATTTATATATTGAGCAAAAAAGGAGTGAATTTAGAAAACAAAATATAGCTAGAATGAAAATAAATTGAAGGATTGTTTTAAAGTTTTTGTAATGTCGAAAAAGAATATTAAAGCAAGTAAACATGATATAAATTAAGAGGAATCATAGTTAAAAGAGAACACTAAAACAAAAAGAAATGAGTGAGACTATTTCCGGTGACTACGTAATTGAGATGATGGAGATCGGAGACAAGGGATCTCCACCGGGAGATCCACCGGATACCTCCAGAACATGGGTAAGGAAGGTGACAGGGGGTCTGAGTTACTATAAGAAAACATGTATTTTGGGATTCCAGTTTGTGACTATTTTTTTGGTCGCAAAATAGAACGACTCTTATGAGACTACTTTGTGACGATTTAACGACTACTTGGAGGGAAAAACGTCGCTTATTATCGACGAAATATATAAGTCACAAAAGAGTCAAATTAGCGACAATATTAGGACTAATTCGCGACGAATAAATATTGGTCATACAACGGTCACAAATTGCGTATGTGACTAGGTTAATTAGTTGGTGATGATAGTAGCAAAAACGTCGTATATTGAGGAATTATATGCAACTTCATTTTTACCCTGATTTAGTAACAAAGTGGTCACAATTTGCGACGAGATTGCGATAGATACCTAAAGAATTTGCAACTAACACCTGATTTAACTACTCCTTTAAGACTTTTTACTGACTCTGGATGTTTTTAATTTGAAATTTCACATTTGAGATTCATTTACATGTTTATTTTTATGTTTATGCTTTGTTTTGCTCGACCTTATCAATAATAACTTTTTCAAAGTCTTAATTTTCAATGATTATAAACTAAACATTCATAAGTTCCAAATATATCTTAAGTGTTACATGTTTTTTTACGAGAATGTGTTGCAATGAAGAAAAATCTGAAAACTTAGTGATGAAATCAATGTTTTACTAAATCTTACTATTACATGTACTTTATACTACTATTATGAGTGCTCCTGAGTGATTTATATAAACAGTTTTGTTCATCATGTGTAGAATTCAAGATTTTTATTTTGTGATGTATATTAGGTAGTCTCAAAAACGTCACAATATGCTACTGATTTGCCACGCTGTTAGGACTACGTCAATATGTCACTCTTCTGCTACCTTTTAGCGACATATTTGCGACGCTATTGTGACTAACACATGAAGAATTTGCGACTAACACCTGATTTAGCTACTCCTTTAAGATTGTTTACCCACTCTCGATATTTTTAACTTCAAATTTCATATTTGAGATTCATTTACATGTTTAGTTTTATGTTTATTCTTTGTTTTGCTCGACTTTACCAATAATAACTTTCTCAAAGTCTTAAAATTTCAATGATTATAAACTAAACATCTATAAGTTCCAAATCTATCATAAGTGTTACATGTTCTTTAATGAGAATGTGTTGAATAGAGAAAAAGTTTCAAAACTAAGTGATGAAAACAATGTTTTACTAAATCTTACTATTACATGTACTTTATACTAGTAGAGTGCTCATGAGTGATTTATATAAACAGTTTTGTTCATAATTTGTAGAAATCAAGATTTTTATTTTGTGATGTATATTAGGTAGTCGTCTCAAAAAGGTCACAAAATGAGACTGATTAAGAATAGAGAGTCATAAAAGTGTCACATTTTGTGACTAAATATACAGAATGTTACAAATCAGTCACAAATTACCTACATATATGCTACTTATTAGCGACTAAAACTTGAGGTTGTGACGATTTTGCTTCCATTTAGTGACCCTCGCGATTTCATTTATATATTTTATCAATTGAGATTTGCCAATATGTTAAGTTCTAAGGTTTCTATGTTAATTTGAACTACTATAGATAGTGAATCATTATTATACAACTAAAACTTTAATTTTTCTATGGTTTAAACAAGTTTTCAAATATATAATTTGACAATATTGAATGGCTAATATTTTGAGTTTTCCATTTTTGCATTGATTTGAACTAATATATTTATATACTCTTTCTAAATATTTTAATTTTAGACGTTTTAGTTAAAATCTTTGTAAACAACAAGTCATGTAGAAGATGGTACATATGTTTTTAATGTAAGGTTATGTAAGTTAGAAAAAAAACTTACCAAATGATTGTTTTACCTCTTAAAATTAAAAATATACTTCACAATTGGACTATAAGTGCTTCTAAGTCTTACGATTATTGTATTTAGATCTCAAAGTTAATAAATATAGAATACTGGTTTGTGACTCATACTATTACGTCACAAAAGAGTTACTATTTATGACGAAAATGCAACTGAAAAATGTTACGACTATGTTACTACGCTATTGTGACTAATTTGCTACGATTTTTGGGACTATTTTGTTTTGGTTTAGCAACTCCTTGGGATTTGAAAAATATAATTTGAAAATATTGAATGACTAATATGTTGAGTTAACCATTTTGCATTGATTTTAACTAATACATTTATATATTCTTTCTAGAAATTTAATTTTACATGTTTTGGTTAAAATCTTTGCAAACAACAAGTTATGTAGAAGATGGTTATGTAAGTTAGGTGATTTTAATTTTATATGTAAGGTTATGTAAGTTGGAAAAAAAAACTTACAAATAATTATTTTACCTCTTAAAATTAAAGATACATTTCACAATTAGACTATAAGTGCTTCCAAATGCTTATTGCCAATTTATTCTTGTCAGTTTTTTCTTTCTTAATTCTAAATGATAATTTTAAAATTTCTAAACGAATGATGTAACTATTATATATACTTAAAATTGAAATCAATCAACAAATTTAGAATATAATATTTATAAATTTAATCGATTTAAAGTAAAATTAAATCTAATACGTTGTAAATCTTAAACTCCTAAGTTCGAAATTATGTCACAAAATGATAGTAAATTACCATAATTTACCTAAAGGAAAAAATAAATAAATAAGAAAACATCTCATTGGCTAATCTTTAGTGGCAAGAATTATCATATGGTGTGTTATCTACCGTTGATAGATTTAATCCAATGGACAAAAATCATCTTTGTTTTTCCTTCCCTTCTCTTCCTTCCTTTCTCTTCATTTTGTTTGTTTCCCTTCTTCTTTCTCTCCTCTTTTCTAATCTCTAGGTTTAGCCCCCTTCTCCTTTTCATCAAGTGAAATCGACAAACCCGGAAAATCAAATCGTTACAAAAAACTCAGATGATACCAAAGTCTTCATGGGCAGAGCCAAACGCTGCCTCTACGTCGACCACCATATAAAGTACGGCAACTGTGTCGGTGAAGATGGTGGAAACAGAAATAAGTTTGTCTCTTTCTCTCTCAATATCCTTCTCAATCTACTTATATGTATGTGTATTTGCTTGAGATTAGAGCTTGTAATGGTTTTGCTATTCAGATCTAGTTTCTCAACACATCTTTACTGAGATACATCTACGGAATTGTTATGTGTTTTAATTATCTCTTTGGTTTGTATATTAGATTTCATCGTTAGATCTGAAGAATAAGTATCAAACGACGACATAGGTGATACTGGAAATGGAGGACCACCGTTGAAGGTGCTTGGGCCGTTCACCACCAATACATCTCAAATTCTCCAGCGTCGCATCACCGACACTCTGGTTGTCGTATCGACGTCTCCGGCCACCGCATCTCCGTCTCCGGCCACTACCAGCCACTACCACCGTTTTGTTCTCCGTCGCTCCGGTCGATGATGCTAATATATAGATATAGTCAGATAGATATATACATTTTATTTTCGGTTTGTAATGATAATTACAAATAAAACTATTTTTGATTCCCTTTTCTTTTATATAATAAATCTTTTTTTTTTGTTTTTTTTTTCTTAAATTGGTCGCAAAAACGTGAGTAATATGCGACTTTAAATGACCTCCAAATTTAGTCTCTATTTTGAGTCACAAAAAACTCATTAGAGATATACGTCACAAATTAGTCTCTAATATATGACTACATATTAGAGTCTTAACATAGTTGCAAATTTAGGACTCTAAAATGAGGTCACATAGTAGTCGGTATTTTGCGACTATTTTGGGACCATGAAAATTTGCGACCAATTTTTAACGACCATCTCAAATAGTTGCAAAGTAGTCGTATATAGCATATATGCGACTATTTTGGGACGATATTTGGAGTCACAAATAGCATGTTTTTTTGTAGTGAGTGGCGGTAGACCTTGTCCGGAGGGGATAATACCGAATGAATATGTAACGGAGAGGCTGCGTGTGGAATTTCCGAATGGTCAGCATGGAGAACCGGTGATCACCATTCAGAATGATGTTTTGGAGGCCATGAACGGATTGTGGAAGCAGTGCATGGTTGTTAAGGTGCTGGGTCGAAATGTTCCACTCCCAGTTTTAAACAAGAAGTTGAGGGAACTGTGGAAACCGAGAGGGTGGATGACTGTTCTCGACCTTCCGAGACAGTTTTTCATTATTCGTTTTGAAATTGAGGAGAAGTATATGGCGGCTGTCACAGGGGATCATGGAAAGAGTTTGGTAGTTACCTTATGGTGCAAGCATGGTCGTCGTCTTTTGATCCACTAACGGATGATATCGTTACCATGCCGGTTTGGATTAGGTTGTCTCATATTCCGTTTAATCTCTATCATAGAGCCATCCTGTTGGGAAACCGATCAGGATAGATCCGATGACTCTAAATGTTGAGCGAGCACGATTTGCTCGTATATGTGTGGAGGTTGACTTAAGGAATCCATTGAAGGGGTCAGGAGTCATCAATGGTGAATGGTAATACGTAATGTATGAAGGTTCAACCAATATTTTCTCTGACTGTGGGGTATATGGACATTTGGTCCATGGATGTCCGCAGATAAAACCAGAGAAGGAGGTGGTCGCAATCCCCCCTTCGGTGGTAAGGCGGTCTAGTGGGGTAGATAAGGATGAGGATGGGTTCACGGTGGTGCGTCGATCGAGAAACCGGTCGGAGAAGAAAAATCAGCGAGCTTCCTTTTCGGCATGTAATTTGGGAGGAGGTTTTGGCAAGAATCTGCGGGAAATCTCGGTAGTTAAGGAAAGTGCGGGAATCGCGGTGTCAAACAGTTTTGACGGGATAAGGGAAGATAATGCTTTACTACTGATAAGGGAAGGCGTTGAATCTAGAGGGGAGAATAAGGAAAATGAATATGTTGAGATGCCTCATAATAATGGCAAGAAAATATTTAGCATGACGCAGGAGGATTCGAATAGGGGAGCGGTTAAGGCAGATAATGGCGCGAGAGGAGGTTTAAAAGATAAATGGGTCGGAGTTAGAAAGCCCAGTGGTGCGAATGGCCGGGATCTAGAGTTAACAATAGGCCCACCAGAGGTTTAATTTTTGGTCCAGTTTAGGAGGAGATCTGTTTGTCTACCTCGGGTTAGCGTCCCCGAGTCGGGAGTGATGGTGCTGGTCGGAAGGATGGAACACCTAATATCAAGAATGGAGGTTATGATGAGTCGACTCCGACTGAGACTCCCGATGGAATGGATGCTCAGAGGCCGCTTCAATTGGAGATGGGTTCGAATCTGGGACAAGGGGATTCTGTTGACCGTCGGGTCTCATCGGACGGGGATGTGGAGTTGAGGGTTGCATAACGGTTGACCCCGGTGGTTCGATAATTCCTATTTTTGATCGTGATGATGAACATTTTGATGTGGAACTATCTGGGGGGCAAATAAACCTAATTTTCGAAAATCCATACGTTATACTGAAGAAGTTTAAGAACAATAGCTTAGCTTTGTTTGAGACGCATGCGGGAGGTGATAGAGCGGGGAGGATCTGTCAGGGATTGGGATTTGACAATTCCTTCTGGGTGGATGCAATGGGTCAAGTGGTGGACTGTGGTTGCTTTGGCGTTCGGGGGTTGGTGAAACAAGGTTTTGATGGTGGTGAATGTGAATGATGATGAATGTATGCAGTGAATGGATGGATGGTAAGGTGTTTCAATTCCCCTTATGCAATTGCAGTATAAGAGGTATCGATCCAATCTGAGTGTTTGTGAACAATCAAGATGTGCATAAAGATCTAATTTAAGCCAGATGTAAAGGATGTTTGGCACTAACAATCCTATGATTAAAATGCAAAGAGCAGAAAATAAAACAATAAGAACTAGATGCTGAAGGTAAATGAACAGAATGATTATAACAGTAATGAAACTAAAACAGAAATATGAACTATTATAATGCAAGAAATAAACCTATGCAAGACAAGCAGTGAACAGAAAACTAAATGAATGCAGCAGAAATGAAACATGAATGAAACAGGATAATCACAAATCATAAACACAAACTCTGGGGAAGAACTCGAGCAAGCACTCGACCGAGTGTAGGTCGAGTACAGGGTCGAGCTAGACTAAACGTGAAAACAGAGCAACACAATAAAAACAGAGCAATGCAAAAACGAATCAAACAACAATCAAGCAATAGGATTAAGACTAAGATATCAATAAACAAAGAAGGTCCTGAAGAGGGATTCATGGGCTGAACTAATCATTGTGGTTATTTAACTTGGTTAACAAACCTCAAACAGACTTTGAGCTAATCTCTAGACATACTATTGTAAGACATGTTTAATCCACTCTCATGGCAATAAACAATCAAACCTATGCATTCCTAGACTTGCTCTCACATAGTAAAGAATCTACACAAGCAGGCATTAAACAATACATCTCAAACCAAACAAGACCTCTAATCTCTTAGCAAGCCTAATGGTAAGCTCTAGATCTAGCCTTATCTATGCCCCTTAGACATTGGTGTGATGCTAAGATGCTTGAAATCAAACCCTACCTTCTCAGATATAGGATCAGCATTAAGAACATCTAGCCTAGAAGAGATCTACAACAATCAAGCTTAACCAAATCAAATAAACCACAAGATCAACCCAGCCTAACCCATCCTCAAGATCCTAAGCAAACTACTCACAAGAACACATGGTGAACAAAGTCAAAAACCCAGAAAATGATGAAACTTGCATCACTAGAAAGATAAAACAGTGATCTTCAATGTTGAAAAAGAAATGAAACTTGAATTCTCAATATTAAGAAAGTTATGAAACCAACAATATTGAAGAATTTAGTCTTTTTCAAGTACAAGATCTAAGAAAAATAAAAATGCAAAAAGAATAATTCCCGAAAAGGGTAAAATACTAGGTTTAGAGAATATCTAAAAAGCTGGACTCTTTTGTGGCTGCAGGTACAAGGCTTTATATAGGAGGGGAGTGGAAGCCCTAAAAATACTAAAAGACAAAATAGTCAACGGCTCGGTCAACTCGACCTGTGCTTGGTCGAGTGGCAGGTCAAGCTGGCTTCTCTCGTGCATTCTCCACTCGATCGAGTCCTCCTGAGCACACGGTCGAGTGTCTGGTCGAGTGTGCGGTCGAGGTGGACTCCGGACCTTGTTATTTCAGCCTTAACTCTCTTGCTTTCCCTTCATGATTGCTTCACTTCTTCCTCAGCATTGCTTCCATGCTCCTTAAGCTCCAAAATCACCTGTTTATGCATGAAAAGATGCAAATGCAATGCAACTAAACTCTAATGCATGATTAGTCCTAAAGCTACACAATAATGGTGAAAATGGATAGCAAAATATGCAAAAGATGTGAATATACTAAGGGAAAACATGGTAAAATATATGAACATCAACACCCCGAAACTTAGTCTTTGCTTGCCCTCAAGCAAATAAGCAAGACATAAGAAGGTAGGTGAGGTTTGAAAGTGGGATCTCAGCTCCTAAAGATTGCAAATAGACCATCTAGAATCAATGTCCAAGTTACTAGTACTATGATGCAAGTTGAATGAGCTGTACTTAAAGACTTTTAGACAAGCATATCACAACCATTACTGATTTGAGCCTTAGATATCCACATGCATTCAAATTAACCATTTCCTTTAACATTCATTAATCAAGAACATGAACCAATTCTATGCAATGCTTAAACTCATTTGGCTTAGAGGTAAAGGCTTTGAGACAATGATGGTCTCTTTTTAGAGTGGGGCTTGTCAATATCAAGGTTCTCTCATAAAAATGGATTGAGCTTTGGAAGAATGCTAAAGGTAAGAACACCTAGACACATACAAGAATAAAACCTTGTCTACCCAAAGGCACCCAAAGTGTTTATCCTAGCAATCTAAACCCAAATGATCCTAGTGCTACCCTTTAACTTCTTCTTTTCTCTTTCACCCTTTTTTCTTTTGGTTTTCAAGTCTTAAGAGAGGTTTCTTATTTGATCTTTCTAGTGGGATGGGGGATTCTTACTTATTTGCTATGGTTCTCTTTTCTTCTTATTCTTAAGACATACAAGCTTTTTGCTAGACTTTTATTTTCTTTCTTTTCTTTTCTTTAACTAGAACCATCTTCAACAATTTTCGCTTCCCATCCTTTCACTAGACCTTCCTCTTAAAGATTCTACCCTTTTTCTTTCTTTTCTCTTTTTTTTTTTTTTTTCTTTTCATAACAGCCAAGTCCCAAACCCAACAAGTGAACCACCTAGTCCTATCTAGTTTGAAAAGTGCAAACTAGAACTACACAAGGCTTTACTCTTGTCAGTTCAAACCTAACACTTTCTACCAAGCTCAATCCCAAAAATAGGCGTCACACACTCAAGAATAAACATGGCTTGAAAGAAGGGTTGGTTAAGGGTAGGGGAAACTGATTCTTAATGAGGAAATCAGCTACTTAGATCAACAAGAGTGGTAAAAAGGAGAAAGATGATCCAAATATGTATATGGTATCCATGAGTTTAAAGCAATGCACACATTGATAATTGAAAGTCAATATTAGGTTCTTATAGATAGGAAATAGTGTCAATTCACAACATGCTTCAATATAGACCAAATACAATGCAGGAATTCAAGGCTTGGTTCGATCTTATGCTTCTAACCACTCAACTAGCATCAAAGTACTATTAACTTGGGCATTGATCCTAGTCTAGTGAATAAGCAAGCTAACAAGGAAGTACTCATCATAGATCCCTAATGCAAATATTATACAATCCTACATGAAACATACTAAACAAGATCCTAATATGCAATGCAAACTACATGAACACTCTTTTTTTTTTTTTTTTTAAAGATTTTTTTCAAAAATTTTCAAATTTTTATGGTTTTTCTATGCCTTAGATGCTTATGCAAATACTAATATGAGGATGCTAAAAATTTGAAATAAGATCACAAAACACAATGTCAAATGCTATCTCAAACCCTCCCCCAAACTTAAATCACACAGTCCCCTGTGTGAAGGAAATTTGTAAGAGGATTCAAGACTAAAAACAAAACACAAATATGAAATGCAATGATATTTACAAGTGAAGGTGATGGTGGTACCTTAGGGATTGTGGAAGAAGTTGTCCACATCCTCTTGCATGATGTCAAAGTTGTAGCTAGGGTCTTGTTGGTGACTTGGAGATGGAGATTGGGGCAGCTCAACGACGGTGATCGACCGTGACTCGGTCGAGTACGTGGTCGAGTGGGGGGTCGAGCTGGCTTGCGAGTCTGTTTTTTCAAGTCCAATTCTCTTCAAACCCATCTACACTCTCATTAAAAGGCCTACCAAACACAAAAATAAAAGAAAATACATCAAAATTACAAGGAAAATAAAGCTTATTTACAAAGGATACCTTAGGGACTTCCTCCCTAATGAGCTTGTTTAAAGTCACTAAGCTTGACTTCTTATAGCTCTTCAAGCTTCATTTGGAGACCAAGGAGGTGTTGAAATCCCCCTGGTTCTACTTGATAACCTTGGTGTTCCTTCTTGATCACTACTTCCTTGACACTTGAACCATGTTTCTTCTTAAACTTGAGTTTTGGTCTTGCCTTCTTCAAAGACCTTTTGTTGAGCTGAGCTTGAAGATCCTTCACCCAACCAGCTAACACTTGAACTGAACCTTTGAGATGTTGAAATGATTCCTCATGAGATGAGACCTTAGCTTTTGAAGTCTCTTCTTCTCTCAAAACCCCAAAATCAGCTTTATCTTCAATCTTAAATGATTGACCTCCAATGGTTGGTTGGTTAGGTGGATTTGTGATATCAAAGTTCATGGTCAAACCTTCAGCTATGTTCAACCTTATCAGCCCTTCCTTAACGTCAATGACTGCTCCTGCTGTGGCAAGGAATGGTCTCCCAAGCAAGATTGGATCCTCTAACTCTTTATCCATCTTTATTATGATGAAATCAGTGGGAATTCTTACCTTGCCTATCTTGACTAGGAGGCTATCCAATTTGCCAACCACATCCTTATGTGAACCATCAACTAGACTTATGTGGAGATTGCTTGGCTTGAATTCAGTGTGTCCAAGCTTTTCTGCTATAGAGTATGGCATGACACTAACAGATGCTCCAAGATCACACAAACATTTGTTGAAGTGAAGGTAGCTGATGGAGCAAGGTAGATTGAATGGACCTGGATCTTCAAGTTTTGCTGGAAAAATAGCTGTCCCAATCTCCTCTTAATCTCTCTTGTTTTGAGTCTGAGCCTTCTGCTGGGATATGGCAAGTAACATTCCTTTGTAGAGAGGATATGGAGCATATTGTTCCAAAGCTGGTCCTTTCTCCTCTTCCTTCTTTTCAATGACTTCCTCTTTCTTCTCAATGACAACCTCCTGTTGAATAGCCATCACTTCCTTTCTTTCAATCACAACCTCTTCCTTCAAAACCATCACTTCTTCCTTCTCAATGACTTTCTCTTGTTGTAAAGCTAACTCCTTCTCTTGTTGCAAAGCCAACTCTTTCTTTTTCTCAATAATGTCCCTTAGTTCCTTCATCTTTTGTGCCTTGAAACGTCCTGGCAATGGTAGAGGTGGTTTGTAAGCAGGAGGAATGTACTTAGTAGGCTTAACAGCTTCTGTGTCCTCAGCTCGATCGACCACTCGATCAGGCACTCGGTCGAGTGCTGGCTCGAGCACCTGGTCGAGTGCTTTGACGGATTCAATCTGCTGTGCACAAGCTTCACCCTGGGCTTCAATAAATGACCAATCCTCCCCACCTTGAATCTCACTGTCCTTAGTGACAGCATCTTCATAGAGATTCAGAGCTTTAGCTGTAAACTCCCTTGGGTGTGGAATAGGTTCTTCAAGAAGTTGGTTTGGCTTAGGAGCTGAAGTAGGAGCAATGGAGCTCTCCATGTACTTGACCTTGAAGTTTAGGTCACTAGAATAGGAATTCAACGTTTGGTTCAGCTCAGCAAACTGCTTTGCTACCTCAATCTGCCCACTTGCTTGCCCAAGTAAAAGTTGCTGCATCATAGCTCTTAAGTCAGGTTCTTGGGCTTGTGAAGTTTGAAACACTACAGGGTGACACCATTGAGCCTGGAATCCTGGTTGATGTTGCCATGGTACAGAATGGAACATACTGCTGTGAAACATGATGACTGACTCGGACAGGCACTCGGTCGAGCACAGGCTCGAGTGGGTGGTCGAGTCGACTGGGAACTGATGTCTATTTGAATCCGGCTTCTGACTCGATCGGGTACTCGATCACTCACTCGGTCGAGTGGTGGTCGAGTTGGTGGTCGAGCTGGTACCTGAAACTCAAGCACATACAAGCAGAAGAAGAAACAAGATCAGTAGTGAACAAGTGGATAAACGAACTTAATCTTAGACTTTTATGGATCCTAATTGTCACAAAAACACACTCAAATAGGCAACGGCGCCAAATTGAAACAAGGTTTTGATGGTGGTGAATGTGAATGATGATGAATGTATGCAGTGAATGGATGGATGGTAAGGTGTTTCAATTCCCCTTATGCTATTGCAGTATAAGAGGTATCGATCCAATCTGAGTGTTTGTGAAAAATCAAGATGTGCATAAAGATCTAATTTAAGCCAGATGTAAAGGATGTTTGTCACTAACAATCCTATGATTAAAATGCAAAGAGCAGAAAATAAAACTATAAGAACTAGATGCTGAAGGTAAATGAACAGAATGATTATAACAGTAATGAAACTAAAACAGAAATAGGAACTATTATAATGCAAGAAATAAACCTATGCAAGACAAGCAATGAACAGAAAACTAAATGAATGCAGCAGAAATGAAACAGGAATGAAACAGGACAATCACAAATCATAAACACAAACTCTGGGGAAGAACTCGAGCAAGCACTCGACCGAGTGTAGGTCGAGTACAGGGTCGAGCTAGACTAAACGTGAAAACAGAGCAACACAATAAAAACAAAGCAATGCAAAAACAAATCAAACAACAATCAAGCAACAGGATTAAGACTAAGATATCAATAAACAAAGAAGGTCCTGAAGAGGGATTCATGGGCTGAACTAATCATTGTGGTTATTTAACTTGGTTAACAAACCTCAAACAGACTTTGAGCTAATCTTTAGACATACTATTCTAAGACATGTTTAATCCACTCTCATGGCAATAAACAATCAAACCTATGCATTCCTAGACTTGCTCTCACATAGTAAAGAATCTACACAAGCAAGCATTAAGCAATACATCTCAAACCAAACAAGACCTCTAATCTCTTAGCAAGCCTAATGGTAAGCTCTAGATCTAGCCTTATCTATGCCCCTTAGACATTGGTGTGATGCTAAGATGCTTGAAATCAAACCCTACCTTCTCAGATATAGGATCAGAATTAAGAACATCTAGCCTAGAAGAGATCTACAACAATCAAGCTTAACCAAATCAAATAAACCACAAGATCAACCCAGCCTAACTCATCCTCAAGATCCTAAGCAAACTACTCACAAGAACACATGGTGAACAAAGTCAAAAACCCAGAAAATGATGAAACTTGCATCACTAGAAAGATAAAACAGAGATCTTCAATGTTGAAAAAGAAATGAAACTTGAATTCTCAATATTAAGAAAGTTATGAAACCAACAATATTGAAGAATTTAGTCTTTTTCAAGTACAAGATCTAAGAAAATAAAAATGCAAAAAGAATAATTCCCAAAAAGGGTAAAATACTAGGTTTAGAGAATATCTAAAAACCTGGACTCTTTTGTGGCTGCAGGTACAAGGCTTTATATAGGAGGGGAGTGGAAGCCCTAAAAATACTAAAAGACAAAATAGTCAACGGCTCGGTCAACTTGGCCTGTGCTTGGTCGAGTGGCAGGTCGAGCTGGCTTCTTTTGTGCATTCTCCACTCGGTCGAGTCCTCCTCAGCACACGGTCGAGTGTCTGGTCGAGTGTGCGGTCGAGTTGGACTCCGGACCTTGTTATTTCAGCCTTAACTCTCTTGCTTTCCCTTCATGATTGCTTCACTTCTTCCTCAGCATTGCTTCCATGCTCCTTAAGCTCCAAAATCACCTGTTTATGCATGAAAAGATGCAAATGCAATGCAATTAAACTCTAATGCATGATTAGTCCTAAAGCTACACAATAATGGTGAAAATGGATAGCAAAAGATGCAAAAGATGTGAATATACTAAGGGAAAACAGGGTAAAATATATGAACATCAGTTGGTCCGGTTAAGGTCGTGGAAGCTACTGATCAGTTTATATACTCAACAGTGGGGGAGGGGACCGATATTATGCACCTGGTGGTGGTATACGCAGCTCCAACGGTTAGTAGGCGAAGTGGGTTGTAGGATAAACTAAGGGAGCCGTTACACAGGATTTTGGAGCCGGTGGTGGTTGGAGGTGACTTCAACACAATTCTACGCTTAGATGAGAGGACAGGGGGAAACGGGAGGTTGTCGTTGGACTCATTAACGTTTGGAGATTGGGTGAATGCATCTTCACTTATTGACATGGGGTTTAAGGGAAGTAAGTTTACCTGGCGAAGAGGGTGTGTGGAGAGTACTTATGTGGCAAAAAGGTTAGATCGTGTTTTCTGTAATGCTCCTGTGAGACTGAAATGGCAGGATGCATCAGTTTCGCATCTTTCCTTCCTTGCTTTGGACCATGCTCCATTGTTTCTTCAGTTGAGCCGTGAGGTGGACGTAGATCCGAGAAGAAGACCTTTTCGTTTCGAGGCAGCTTGGCTGCAACATGAAAGTTTCAAGGAGATGAGGAATTCTTGGGATAGTCAGGTTACTACTCCGCAAGCATTATCTCGACTGCAGAGAAAGCTCAAAGATTGGAACAAAGAGGTATTTGGGGATGTCCACAAGCGTAAGGAAGAGTTGGTGAGAGAGATCCAATGGGTTCAGGATTTGCTGGACATTCAACAAACAGATGCTTTATTACAACAAGAGGTAGAACTCATTAAGGAGTTTGATGTGGTTCTCGAGCAGGAGGAAACCATTTGGTTTCAAAAGTCTCGTGAAAAATGGATAGTTCTGGGAAATTGGAATACTACCTTTTTCCACACCTCAACAATAATTCGGAGCAGGAGGAATCATATTGAGATGCTGAAGGATGCAGAGGGCCGCTGGGTTACAGATGCTAAAGAACTTGAGCAGCTGGCATTGGATTATTAGAGAAGATTATATTCTTAAGATGATGTTGACCTGATTGTTGATCAGTTACCACAGGAGGGATTTGTGCGTTTGTATCATGAGGAAGTGAGAGTATTGGAGAAGTCTTTCATTGAGCAGGAGGTGGAGGGTGCTCTTAATAGTATGGGGAAGTTTAAAGCGCCTAGTCCGGATGGTTTCCAACCGGTGTTTTATCAACAGTGTTGGCAGATGGTTGGAAGCTCAGTAAAAAGTGTGTACTCGACTTTTTTGAAACTGGAAGTTTACCAGAAGGGCTTAATAACGCACTTGTTGTTTTGATCCCCAAAGTGGGCAAGCCGGAGAGGATAATGCAGTTTTGACCAATAAGTCTATGCAATGTGCTCTTCAAGGTCATCAAGAAAGCCATGGTACTAATATTTAAGCAGGTAATGCCTAAGTTAATTGGCCCAACTTAATCCAGCTTTATTCCAGGGAGGTTAAGCCTCGATAATGTTGTAGTAGTCCAGGAGGCGCTGCACTCGATGCGTCGCAAAAAGGGTCGTAAAGGGTGGATGATACTGAAGCTGGATTTGGAGAAGGCTTATGACAGGATTCGATGGGATTTCCTGGCAGATACACTCAAGGCAGCAAGGTTTTCAGATAGATGGGTGGATTGGATTATGTCTTGTGTCATTGGCCCGTCAATGAGTCTTCTGTGGAATGGCGAGAAGTCAGAATCGTTTAAACCGTTGAGGGGACTGCGACAAGGGATCCCTTGTCACCGTATCTGTTCGTGCTCTGTCTTGAGAGATTGTGTCACCTGATTGACAGGTCTATTAACGCTGGGGAGTGGAAGCCTATCACGTTGTCTCGAGGGGGTCCTAAACTATCTCACATTTTCTTTGCTGACGACTTGATCTTGTTTGCTGAAGCATCTGTAGCACATATCCGTGTGATAAGGCGAGTGTTAGAGAGATTTTGTATGGCTTCAGGCCAGAAGGTTAGTTTGGAGAAGTCGAAGATCTACTTTTCAGGTAATGTGAGTCGAGATTTGGAGAATTGATAAGTGATGAGAGTGACATTATAGCAACTAAGGACCTGAGAAAGTATCTTGGAATGCAAGTTCTACAAAAGCGGCTCAATAAAGAGACGTTTGATGAGATTCTCGAGAAAGTTTCATCGAAGTTATCAGGCTGGAGAAGCCAATGTTTGAGTTTTGCAGGCAGATTGACATTGACGAGAGCTGTTTTGTCATCCATTCGGTTCATACCATGAGCACCATATCCTTACCAAAGTCGACCCTGGACAGCCTAGATAAAGTGTCAAGGTCTTTTTTTGTGGGGTAGTACAAAAGCTAAGAAGCGTCAACACCTAGTCTGTTGGGATCGTGTTTGTCGTCCTAAGAGTGAGGGTGGGTTTGGGATACGGTCTTCACAGAATATGAATAAAGCACTGCTCGCAAAGTTGGGTTGGCATTTGTTACACGATCATTCTAGTCTCTGGACTAAAGTGCTACGAGGTAAATATAAGGTGAAGGACATTCGTGATTGCACTTGGCTGGTGCCTAAGGGTACTTGGTCCTCAACGTGGAGAAGCGTAATTACCGGTCTCAGAGAGGTGGTTGCACCAAATGTCAGGTGGGTTGTTGGAGATGGCAGGAATGTCAGGTTCTGGGCTGACAAGTGGGTTTCATAGGTATCTCTCATGTCAGTAAGTGAAGTGAATCTTCCTTTGGGGGCGGAGCTCATCCAGTTTGCGATGTATGGCAGAATGGTAGGGGTTGGCGATGGGATCAAATTGAACTGTATGTTCCTGCAGAGAGGGTGCTGCAACTGAGCTCGGTGGTTATTGATAATGTTACAGGTGCAAGGGATCGTTTATCATGGGGAGGTCAGGATGATGGTAAGTTTTCGGTCAAGTCTACATACTCCTTGTTGACACGAGAGAGCAATCCTCGACCTGATCTTAGTAGCCTATTCTCACGAGTTTGGAGGGTGCGTGTACCAGAGCGAGTCCAGATTTTCTTATGGTTAGGCATGAACCAGGTGCTTATGACGAATACAGAGAGGCACCGACGACAATTATGTGCTTCCGAGATTTGTCCTATCTGTAAGGGGGCTGAGGAGACTATTATTCATATCCTACGTGACTGTCCTGCTGTGTCAGGGATTTGGAACAGGTTACTTCTACCTCGGCGACGAAGGTTGTTTTTTGAGCAGTCTTTAATTGAGTGGTTATATAGTAACCTAGGGGAGACTGAGATGCTAGGAGATAGCCCTTGGGCTACATTGTTTGCACTTACGGTTTGGTGGGGGTGGAAATGGCGTTGTGGCAATATCTTTGGAACCAATGGTAAGTGACGGGACCGAGTGCAGTTTCTCAAGGGTCTGGCGGGAGAAGTTACAGCGGCTTATAGGAAGATGGCTGAGCAGAGTGACCAAAGGGGAAGGGTCAAGAGACTGATAAGTTAGGAGCTTCCTCGTGAACGGTGGATGAAATTGAGTACTGATGGTGCGTCTAGAGGTAACCCTGGACATGCTACTGTGGGTGGAGTTTTGCGAGACGAGACTGGGAGCTGGGTTAGGGGGTTTGCTCTTAATATTGGGATTTGCTCTGCACCTTTAGCTGAATTGTGGGGTGTGTATTACGGTTTACACATTGCTTGGGAGAGGTGGGTTACAAGGTTGGAACTTGAGCTGGATTCAGAGATGATGGTCGGATTTCTTAAGACAAGGATCAGTGATGCTCATCCTTTGTTTTTCCTGGTACATTTGTGCCACGGCTTATTATTATAGGACTGGATAGTCCGTATATCACATGTTTATAGGGAAGCTAATCGTCTCGCAGACGGATTGGCGAACTATGCCTTTTCATTGTCACTAGGTTTTCATCTGTTAGAGTTTGTCCGAGATTGTGTCAATGCTATTTTGCTTGAGGATGTTGGTGGAACTATGTTCCCGAGACAAGTTAGATTGTAATTTGAATGTTTTTTGAAAAAATTTAGGGGGGGGGGCTAGCCTCCCTTTTCCTACCAAAAAAAAAATGATATAAATTAAGAGTAAAAACGTTGCACATTAGAGATATTTACCAGATATTTACAGTATTTATAAATATGTTTTTTAGTTTCAAAATTATCATCACTCTAATTATATTCAATATTATATCTATCATTTTAAATTATTAATAATACAATTTAACAATGATACCTAAGACCATCTCCAATGATTTCTCTTTTTTTTTTTCTCTATAATAGAGGTGAATTTTACCCCAATGGATTTCTCTATTTTTTCTTCTAAAAAAGAATATTTCAAATAGATACTAATTTTATTTTACAATTAACACTTTTTATTTATAAAAATTAACTAATTTACTTTAAATTTTGTAATACTTTCATAAAATATATATATATATATATATATATGTAACACTGATCGGATTGATATTATAAGATGAAAAGTCAAAACACCAGACAAAAAGTCAAACACAGGACTAAACAAATAGATTGAATAAAGGAAACTTTCTTTTTCAAAATTCACCTTGTCCAAAAAATAAGATGAAGATAGGCCAGAGAACATAATGTGACCTCAAAGCCAAAGAAAAAACAGTGTGGCCTTACACCAAAGACAACCGTCAAAACTCTTCATGTGTTTTTTAAATGAATTCTATGAAAATATTTTTTTTACATATCTCCAATTAGGAGTGTCAATCGGGCTGGTCCAGCCCGGCTCGGCCCGAAACCCGTAAAGCCCACATATGTTTGATCCGACCCGGCTCGGCTCGAAAATATTTCGAGCCTATATTTCAAAACCCGAGTCCGGTCCTAACAGGGCTACAGAGCTTTTTGGGCTTTTCGGCCTTATCTTATCGATAAAAAATTCAAACTGATAAGTCTTAAAAAGTAGTGTTTAAAGGTGCACTATAAAACAAATTAATCAAAAATTTAATTACTCATCTATATTCACTACAACCAATTTAATTTAATAGAAAATGTTTAAAATTATATAAAATTTCGATACCTTAACCAAATAAACCAATATATAATTCATATAAAATATCATTAATAAAAGTATAAAATATGGTTATTGAGTAAATATAAAAACTAGTATTAGAGTTTAAAACTTTATTTACAATAAATTATTAATCAAATATTGCAATCAAACAAAAATGTTAACAATAAAATACAAATATATTTGTTAAAGGCTATTCGAGCTGACCCGAGCCCGGTCGGGGTAAGCCCAAAAAACCCTATAGCCTAAACGGACTGAATCCAAAAAGCCCGATTTTTTTTAGATATATATATTTAAGCCTGAGTCCTATGTTTTTCAAAGTCGAGCTGGACCAGCCCGTGGACTTTGGCCCTAATTGACATGCCTATCTTCAACTAATGTAAGAGAAATTAGGGCGACTAACTTTTCATATTTTAATTTGGCACCCTTTCATTATTGGTCTAAGAAACCAGCTCTTGATTTACTAAAAAGAAAGTATCTTCGTATATGTGTGTTTTATCTCTCTCAACTTAGTTTCCAAGCAAGAATCTTACGACTACATGTCTACACTGTCCAGCTGGCAATTGACAGTGTTTTTGCAGAGAAAACTTATGAAATTTTCCAAAACACATTGAAGTTAAAAACGGTGAACAGTATTCTTTCAAAAAACCTTGTAATTTTTTAAAAAATTGTCAGTGTTTCCAACAGCGAGTGATTTTTCCGAATATGCTTCTAAAATCATTAAAATATTACACACATTGTTATATTATAGGGGAAAAAAATGTCTTGAACCTAACCAAGTAGAAGTAGTTAACATTTTACCTTTACGATCTTTTGAATCAACATAATTTAATTCTAATAAATCCTGTTATTCCGCATAGTAGGTAGTTAGAAATAGGTTACTTGTCACTTTGTTAAACCAACTAAGGTAACTTTTTTAATATTGTGTATGTTTAGTGACAAAACATATATATTGCAAACAAAAAAAATTAATTTTAAAAAATTCTAAAAACATTTTGAAATATATATTTTAATTTTTAAAAATGTCCAATAATTTAAGTAAGAACTCCACTTGTGCTCTTTTTTGTCTTGCTCGAATTGGGGGAGCTACTCCCATAAGAGAGCTAAACAATACTTATCAAAACATTTTAGCATACAATTAGAGTTTAGAAAACGAAAAGTTCTATTGATCTGATCTGAGTGAGTGATACCAAAAGCATATATTCAGAAAACGCTCTCTCTCTCGAAAGACGACGAAACAAAAGAAACTGTTTTTTCCATTATCATATCCACCGACCGACGTCGGAACTGGCATAGGTTGTACTCTTTGTTTCTGTTTATTTGTAATTAAGCCTTTTATCTTTGAATAAAACCAGAGCACATGACTACGAAGTTCCTATTTCAAAGTCTCGCTCTTCTTCTCTCTCTCCGTGAGAGTTTTCTTCCAACCAGTATATGGCAAGGGCGCAGGAGTAATTGTGTTGGCTTCATTCCGATGGTGTTTTTTCCAATCAGCTTCCGTCGTTTCATGTTTCAGTTATGAAACGTGAAACGACCCCAACTTTTTTTTTTCTTTTTAATAATAATAATAATAAATATATTATATATATAATCAAGTATTCCATACTACTCAATTAGTCCAACCCAAACCACAATCAACATTAACCCAGCAATAATCATTAAACACAGCGGAAACATACCAATAATACAGAAACCATACTTCATCCATAAAATAGCATTCCTAACCATTCTATCCAGCAACCTAACATAACTCTAACCAAGGTTCCAATATGAATAATATAACCAACAACATACAAACGAGACCCTAGATCATCCTCCTCCTCATCGCCATGATTCCACGTCACATACCTGCACACCCCAAACAACAATTGAGATGCGTAAGTATTATCATAAATACTTAGTGAGACAATCCTCCCATCTACTAGGCTATACACACAAGCAATAGAGATATCTCAAACCAACAACATCAAACAATAACCAACAACAAACCAGGCAACCACAACGACCGACACCAACACCACTTGCATCGACCGACGCCAACACTTGCATCGACCGACACCAACACTACTTGCATCGACCAACGCCAACACTTGCATCGACCGACACCATAATCCCTTGCATTGACCGACGCCAACACATGCATCGACCGACACATACTCGACCTTGCACGGAATCCCTAGTTGCATCGACCAATGCCTCCACATGGCATCGACCGATGCTTCTAGGTCAAAACGCACCGTCCTCGCTTTGCATCGCCCGATGCACATGTCGAGCATCGACTTTACCGAAGCCTCTCTCCGAACCTCCGTCCCTAAACCACCAAAGCACACAAAACAAAGCCACAGAAAGCTTCCCCAAAGCCTCTTGCGACTCAACAAAACTCTAACAATCCAAATAAACACATAAACAAGCGGATTAGAGAATCTCTCAAGCTTAGATAAGCCATGGTCATGCACTCACCTTTGCCAAGAAGATTATGAACCTCAAAAAAGCAATTCTGCACTCCTAGAAAGCTCCTACAACGTTCTCAGCTACAGATCTTGTAAGAACAGCTTCAAATCTCCCCAAAACCCCAAGAGCATCTTCTCTCCTTCGTTCTCTCTCTAACTCTCGGCGGCCACAAAAGGATAAAACTCCCTTTTAAGGGTTTTCCACGCCAAAACGCAGCGTTTAACTAAAAATTGGTTCGCGACCAAACCGGCTTGCATCGATCGACACACCATGTGCATCGATCGATGCATCCCCTAAACAGGGAATTCCGGTTCGCGGATGTTACAAAACGTTTCGATTTCTTCTCCGACGTATTTGTGAATTATTTTGTTCCAGATTAAAGAAGGGGTTTCAATCATAGATATGGGATCCATGGGAGAATAGTTTTATGGAATATCTGATTATAAGAGATCGATTATGGCGGGATTTCACTTACTCCATTACCGATTTAGAAGAAACCTTACAAAACGTAATTGTCTGCGCCATGATGTTGTGGTGCATTCATGGTGTTTTTCTAGGTATGCACAGCCTTCTCGATCTGATGACGCTAATTGTTATGATGATCTCCAACGACCTCTTTGGTGTCAGATGTATAATAGGATGGGACTACACAAGTGGCAAGCCAAACTTTTTTATATGCACAAGGACATCGATACAGATTTGGTATTGGATAGTCATATTTCAGAACTTTTTCCAAAAGCAACGGGTTTTTTCTATGTGATGTGGAAATTCAAACAAAGAATGCCAATAAGGCATACATATCACATTCGAGTAAGATGGCTTACGAAGAAGGAACATATCATGTTTAATAACATGATAGCGAATAAGGCTTATCCGAAAAAAACTCAAATTCACTTCTTCATACTTGTTATTTTCAGTATATGACACATATTTCTGCTTATGTAATAAATTGTTTTCTGAAGTTTTGTATTGGCTTTGTACTTGTTGTAATAACCAATTGATTAATAAAAGTTATTGGAAGGAAAAAAAAAAAAAAAAAAAGGAAAAGTTCTATGAAGTATCAATTCATGATTGATTCTGTTAACAACATGTGAGTATCATTGAGTATATTAAATTTCCAAACGCGGGATTTACAGTGAAATTATGATTATAAACATGTCGAGAAATTATATAAATAGTTCTGTCGAGAAACGAAAGTAAATTATATAATTTGTTTAAAACTGGTAGCCATTAACCCACTTTTCACCCTCTATCCCATGACTTGCTATGTAGATTTCTTTTAGATTCGAGGAAAAATCATTAGTTTTGTAAATCGTTTATTTTATTTTTTTAATAAATTACTTGTTCTTTTTAACAAAAATAAATAAATAAATTACTTGTTCTAAGGTTTTTTTCTTTTTTTTTGTTCTAAGGTTAAAAGTTGTTTGATGCAGTGCATTTCCACTTATTTTGACTTAGTATTTCTTTCCATTGTTTTTATAGAAGTTGACTTTTGATGATTTCCATGTTGTAGAGTTTAGAGTTTGGAAATTACTTTGATACCCTTTTTATTCTTACTTTTCTCTATCAATTGTTATTAGCACCAATAAAAGGTTTTCTCCTCAAATGGAAGTAATTATAAGTTACCTCTCACAGTTACAGATTAATCACCAATGGAGTAATTAAGACAAAAAATAATACTCTATCCGTTTCAAAATATAAGATGTTTTAGAGAAGTCTTTTGTTTGATAATATAGTATATTTTCAAATTTCTATGCAACAATTAGATTACTTTAATATTTTATATTTTACAGTATTGTTTCTGATTGGTTGAACTTGTTAAAAATAAAAACTTCTTAATCTACGTGTTTTAGTTAAAACATCCTATATTTTGAAACGCGGAGGGAATATAATAGTAATCACATTAAATTTCAATAAATACTTTCAAACCACGAGGATCAGATTCAATAGAAATTAACTCAATCTCTAGAAGTGTGAAAAGTTCATTTAAATCAAAAGTTCATTTTTTATAGATGAGTCAGAGAAAGAGTATCATTATTGGGATCATGCTGAAAGAGTATCATTTAAATCTTCATTATACTCATTTCAAAATCGTTTCAATTACAAATCCCTCATGTCACACAAAAATCAGAACTCTCTCAAGGAGCTTTACTAGATAAGTCTCCTTTCACGAATCAAGTGGCTTCAAAATTAATTGAACTCCATACTTGGGTTTTATAGTAAGCACAACAATAGGCGCATGTCTATATGTATCCGATATTGCGAAACTGAATTTGGAAACAAGCATTGCTAATATTATTTTTGCCTCCATCATTGCAAAAGTTTGGCCAATGCAGTTCCTTGGTCCAGCCGCAAAAGGCATGAAATGCCGATTAGATGCAAAACTTCTAGTTGCAAATCGCTCAGGGTTGAACTCGTTCGCATCTTCACCCCATAATTCTTTACTATGATGAATTGCAAGGACAGGGATCCATATAGATAAACCTTTAGGGATAATAAGGTCACCTAATTTTATGTCTTCAAAGGCCATTCTTGGTAAAAGAGTAGCAGGAGGGTAAAGTCGTAGTGACTCGTTTATCACTTTGTTTAACTGTTGAAAAAAGAAAAAATAAAGAAAGAAAGATAAGTTAGTTGAATATTAAATTAAATTACAGCAAATCCTTTTAAGATATCATATCTTATGACTCTTTCTCACAGATATAACAATCTTGTGAAGTGCCTTATGACTCTTTCTCACAGATCTTTACATGGTTTTAAGAATTGCCTTTCAAGCTGTCAAAATCGTTTAATGAAGGATATCTTTTATTATCTTATGCAAAGCATGTTGTAGTGCTAATCTTTTCAACAAGTGGAATATTTTATTTATCTCATTATTAAATCTGCCTTGTTTCGATTTTTAGATGTGGAAAGCCTCATCACGAGTCTCTCGATCTCTCTAATCAAATGTTGAACAATGCTAATGTTAATTTCATATTAGTCTAATAAATACATGAATTCTGTTCTATGCCATTACATGAAATGAATCATCTGAGTATCTGACTTCAAAACTATATAATAATAATTTATGGCAGTATTAATGAAATATCTATTTATATCATATTAAAGTTGACCAGATATGTAGTAATTGAGATTTAGTTACGGAAGAAGCACTACGACTTAGTGGCATTGCCTGTAGTGTGTTGAATGAAGGTACTACCCCACCCGCACCCATAAAAACTGGCGTTACAAGCAAAGAATTTTTATAAAATGAAAGATATAATTAAGATTCTATCCAAATTCTCGACCAAAGTCAAAACTTAGTAGCTAGACATGTGTATATGCATAACAACGCATAAAACATTAACACATACGTTTCAATTTTTTTAAGAGACTTTTGTTTTGTTTTGAGTTTGTTATACTATACTATTGTTCTTACTTCTTTATATATTTTAAAAAATTATTTTTCTTGTAATGATAATGGAAACGTGAAACTTGTAAGATCTTTCTCTTTCATTTTCCTTTTAGTATATTCAAAAGAATTCTGATTTTACTTATTTATATATATATTTTAATAAAGAAGAAAACATATAACGAATCAATCAATGACCATCAGTTCATAATTAAATTTACCTACCTAGCTCATCATTAAAAAAAAAAAAAACAGTTATTTAAAACACTATTGGAAACCGATATTCATAATTCATTTTGCACTACTCCAGCATTCGAGGAGGGCGTAACGCCTAATCAATCAATGACCGGTTCGTCGAGGATTAACTAGTATATATATATATATATTTGTATTATTGATTTTATTTAATATTTTGTGAACAGAAAAATTATAATATGATATTTAATATACCTTTCTCGATATTTTTTTCATTCTTAGTATTTTATTATTAAAAATAAAAATATATTAACCGGTCCATGAATTTGATTAATCGGAAGCCTATTATTAAAACAAAGAATCGTTGAATTCTTGTCAACGAGTTGGTCACAATCAGAACGTCCGAGACTAAACGTCTAGGTGTCTAATAAGTGGCCACTATAGAGAACAGTGATGAGAAACCATTGTTCCACTAAGATACAACGAAATAATGTAAAAGTGTGAGACTGTGAGTGATAAGAACATACCGAGGTAAAACTTGAGAGTTGTTCAACGGAGGGGACACCATCTTGGCCACAAACTTGACGAACCTCATCGCGGACCTTGTCCTGCCACGTTGGATTATGAGAAAGGAGCATGAGAGTCCACGTGAGGAGAAGAGAGGTCGTCTCATGGCCTGTGAAGAAGAAAGTCTTGCATTCATCCATTATCATCTGAACATTAAGGTTGTTCTTGTTGCTATCCATCTGGTTCAAGAGAAGCCCTAAGAGGTCGTCGCCGTAGGAGCTACTCCGACCAATCTCTACGCTGTCTCTTCGACTCTCTATGATCTCCATCAAAAGACGTTCTACTTCCGTTTTTAGAGACTTTATTTCTCTGTTGTATTTGCTCGGTAGAAACCTTTGAAATACAAAAAACATTACTACCACGTTAAGTCATCAGTTAGATGCATGCAACGTTTTTATGTTGGCAAAATAGTGACCATGTAAAAGTCCTCATCCATGAAAAATATTGTTATTTTTTTCAAATATAATATGTTAGTGGATATGGTTAAATTAACGTTTCATCAAATTAAGTAACACTAAAAAATCGTGAGAACCAAACAATATATATAATATATATATATATACTATTATATTATTTTTTTAAGAAAATATTTGATATAAATTGCAATTCCTAACACAAAGGAAAAATCCAAACAAAGCTTTATGAAATAAAATAAAACTTACCGGCTGCCGGGAAAACAGAGGTGGCGAGTGGCTTGAGCACAAAGACGTTGTAGGACAGTGAGTAAACTAAATAGCTCCTTTCCTTTGTCACAACTGCTTCCAAACTCCGTCCTCGAGATTATATCCGCCGTGAGCCGCCTCATCTCCTCTCCGATCTCCACCTCTTCGTCACCTTCCTTTCTCAGCCTCTCCGCCATCAAACTCGTGCACTCCACCATATGCTTCGCGTATCCTTTGAGTCTATCACGTGTGAACGCTGGCGCTGTCATGTGGCGCTGGTGGTGCCAAGCCTCGCCGTTGGCCATGAGTAGCCCACGTCCGATAAACCCTTTAGTCCCTTGCTGTTGCAACCATGATTTCCCGGTGACGGGATTGTGCTTCGTTAGCAATTCCTTAATCATCTCTGTCTCCGTCAAGCATAGCCTCGGTTCTGTGCCGTTCCATACGATAAATCGCTTCCCTGTAAAGGATATTTCAGTCATTACATGACCTAAGTGTTAAATGTGTAATATATTTGCTGGAAAATGTATCGTATGCATGTCCCGTCCAAACCGTAATTTCTTTCAGTTTTTATTTTACGGTAACAAAGAAAACATATTAAAATGACACAAAATTTTAATCTTAACGTTGGACATCTAAAACCGTTGGACCGGCCCTAACTGTACATACCGTATTGTTTGGACCAAGTGACGTAGTGAGGAAGAAGGCGTGGAACGATGTTGTGGTGGATGGAGGAGCAATCTTTAGAAGCAGAGTGAGAGAGCATTTTGGAGACATCGATGATGTTTCCGGTAAGGAGGCGTGGTTTAGGGCCGGTGACGCCTTGACGTTCCATAAACTTCTTGATGCGTCTTGGTGTGAGGAAGTAGCAACAAATGGAATCGTATAGGACTCTCAATATCAAAGTCATGACTATCACAAGGACATACTTTAGTATTAAGATAACCATCATCTTTATATTATTTGTTTTATTGGAAAACTAAACAAGATTTTTGAGAAAGAGAGAATTGAAGAGATGGTTTGGTGAGAGATACGGAACAGCATTGCTGAGTACCAAAGCATCTCTTTTATAGGTGCTGCAGAGAGCAGTAGAGCAAAAAAAAACAAAAACGATGATAATATAATATCTTATTATTGTTTTATACTCTAATCTTTTACTTTTTCAAAAATGTTTAGTACTTTTTAAAAACTACTTATTTATTAGTTTTTTTTTGTTCTCGGCTTCATTTTTTCATAGATATAAACACGAAAGGAGAAGAGGTTCGCCGACTAGTCGTCACAGATCTAATTTCAATTTTAATTATTATAACTGATATTGTGGCTGGTGCTATATCTAGCTTTTCGTTTATAATTTAAAGATTTTGCTGTAAGTAATCCTTCAAGTTTTGTTTATGATAACTAATATAAGTATGATAGGTGAAAGTTAGTTGTTAATATTAGTTTATTTGTAGTTAGATTTTTTTATAAAGAGGGGTATACACTTTACAATTAATAATCATTACTAATCAAAAAAATTCTCCATTCCAAATTGGACCAGTGCAATATTTAACATAATTCGATAACATAATTAAATAATTATTTTTTAGAAAAATTTACTTAAGTATATGATCACATCAATACTATAAATTAAATTAGTAACTGTATAAACTTATCAATATATTGTTTTTCAAAATAGATTAATATATACTTTAGTCCGCACATTATTAATTTCTAGAGGTTAGTTACTACAGTTGAGAAACTAGTAAGGTTTTTAATATTATTTTAAAAAATCCTTTATATCTATGTATTCTTTTATTTTTAATATATATATATATATATATATATATATTTAGAAAAACTTTGCAACATAAGTATATAAAGATAGACATAATAAATTTATTCATTAAAAATGTTGGGGAAAATGTTTTTGGTTCACAAGTGGGGTCACTCTGATACAAAACACTAATCCTAAACCATCAGTTAATTATGAAATCTCCTTAGAAATTACTAAAACCAATTAAAAGACTACTCAACCGTAGACAAAGAGAAAATCAAAGATGAAAGAAACATAATTGAATTACAAATTGAAATAGAATAAAGCTTAGAAATCTTTATTAAGTGAAGATGAATAGAGATTTTCCCCCAAAAGTTACGAATATGAGAACAATGTTAAGAACTGAGTAGAGAGATTGTCCTTTTTAGTTTTTACTGAACTTACGATGTTCAATAGCATCACAAACATCATAATATTTTTGGCCAACAGGTCCAATATTTTAGCTGAAATACATTTCAAGGTGATAAGGTGATCCCTATTGTGTCTAGAAACGTTGGGTATGGCTCTTTTGTTAGTCATCTAAATAAACGTGAACTACGTACCGTGGATTATTTGGAATGAATTTTCCCGGTTCCAGAATGATGACGGGTCACTTTTGATGACCATAATGTCGACAAAATGTGCTAGTGAAACAACTGAACATAGCTTCGATTAAAAATATATTATATACGTATAATTAAATTGGGGTCTATATCATGGATTTTTTTTTAAAAAAATCCTATTTTACCAAATACATATATTTTTCACAAAATTTTGAACATGAAATACATAAAAATAAAACAGTTATATAGATTTTTCCACTAATTGTATTTGTAACTTATACAGTTATACTCATTACTTTGTATCAGTCCTGCTTTGTATATAATATACAGTTATACTCATTACTATTATTGATATTCTAAGTTCTAACAGTCTAACTTATAAACTTTATTGCTGCTTATCAAGTGTCAAGTAGATAATTGTAAAACACTTAAGATTTCTGAATATATTATAATCCTAATTTTTTCTTTTAAATTTGGTCTAAAAGAATTGCTGTTTTTACAGGTACTATGTCGATTTACATACTTTTATGATTAGAAAGAAGATTTTCCGTCAAATGAGAAAAGCAAAAGCAGTGATGGGTAAAGATTGCGTATCTTGGGAAATTAATATGAAAAGCAAATAATAACTTGTATACATCATAATAAATCTCGAGAAACCTAGCTAACCAGATTTATACAATCCACAGAAAAAAAAAAAAAAAAAAAAAAAAAAACCAATATTATCTTACACTGTTTTAGTTAACTTTTTCACGTCACTTTCTTTTCGGAAGAACATGTTTGACACAACCCTTAAATCAAGGATACACATATGGAGCTTAATTCGTGCTGTATATAATATACTAACCAATGTTGTAAAAAATCGTTTGCGTAGAAGTTGCCTAAATTCTACTAGTAATTTAGTAAGCTATGGACCTACGGTGATGTGTTTTTTTTCTTTTCTTTTTCTTAATTGATGTTAAAAAATGAGTACATAATTTTCTTAAAAGTTTCCTACGTTATTCAGTATGATCTCTATTATAACCTAAACAGAATATATATTTTTCTCATGCTCAATAACTCATCGTGTGGAAGAAACTTCTATAAACAACCCACTAAAAGATACCAAGGGTAAATCAATGTCATATAAATTTATCAAATGGACATATCAGATAAAGATCTAGCGGATCATTCTCGTAGTGACATCCAAATAGATTATATCTTTAGATTAGATACATCAAGATTCCATTAAGAAGAAAAAAAAGATCAGAGTGTAATTAATATATAATTAGTGTTATATTTAGTCAAAGATTGCAGAATCAACAAAGATGATCACAAAAAAAAAAAAAAAAAAAACCTTATTTCTAATTCGAAGTGAGACTGAACATTCCTTTCCCACAACGTGCAACACAATCCCATCGCATGCCAAGTTTCAAAAGATATTTCATAATCTTCTTTGATATAAATACATAAACCCATTTTATTTGGTCAAATCAACAAATGATCATTATTCATTCTCTTTCTTTGCCATGATAAAAATTAGTCGGTAAGTACTTTAGTCCCCCAATTAGTGTACCAACAACCATACTAATGAATAAAACTTAAAAACGTAAATCCGATTAATGCTTCCACTACTACATAATTCGCCGACTGTTTTCATAGACCTCTACTTGTTTAGGTTTTGTAAGAACTTTAATTAACAACTTCAAAACTTTTTCTTTTATTGCATTGCTAATAGATTTGCCTTGCTCATATTCTTGTAAGGCATTTTTTGCGTTATATTTTTTTTGTTATCAATAAGTAATATCCGAATTCACCGGATAAAAACACAAATCACTACTAGGCTACTACATATATTGCATTTAATCGTATTTGTAAAACTCTTGACTCAGGAAAAAACTCTTGACGGAAAGTATCAAGAAGAGTCATATGTATACAGTATGTTGACGAACCTAAAAAAGTGATCCTTGTGACTAAGTATTATATATATATATATATATATTAGTGAAGTTGCTTCTTCTCTGGTCAAAAGAAAAGTAAAGCTATGTGAATAAGAGATACAGAATATGATTGTTGAAAAAAAAAACTGAAGTAAATATTGGACTTTTTGTGTGTGAGATTTCCCTCCCTATAGTTACGGTTCAATCTTTACTTATAGCGAGTTATACATTTGAATCAATTACGATAATGTGCAAGAAAAAAATTGTGTACTTAAGCAGGTTGTAAAAAATACGAATACATAATTGCAGGTGAATCTAATATAATAACAGTTGCGAGAATTTGAAAGAGAAGAGAATGGGCCTTTTTCATATATATAAAGATACTGTAGCAATAACAGCCAGCATTTACTAAGGTCATACAATGTTATACAGTTTAGAGTACTTCACAAATTAAGTTAAGTTACGTTTTTATAGGTCCTCGATCCTTTTCTCTTCCACCAAGTGTTGTTCAGTCCCGCGAGTTTTGCATCAGCTCGAACCACTGCAAAAACAATAACAGAAGTTGTCAGATTTTATGTATGTATTTGACATTGTTTTCCTTTTCTCCTAAAAAATCAAACAGAGAATGGAATAGTGAAAAGTTACCTGTCTCAACACATCACCAAGTGTTCTGGGTAGGGCTTCAATGTCTTTTAGCACAATGTAGTATGGGAAGGGGAAGGAATCCAAGTAACACTTCTTATAAGGTCTCATTTCACTATCAAATCCATAGTCCTGATTGGATTAAAACAGAAAGAAAAAAAAAGGCAGTTTTTAGTATCTTGACAACTTCTAATTTCAATCTTACAGATGAGTAATAATATAGCAAGTAATGGAACTGGACATACCTTTAAATCCATAACAGATTGCTCAGCGTCATCGAGAAGCAGATATACCACCATACGTTTCTTCTGTAGAAAGCTTCTGACGGATCGTTTCAATTTCTCCCGCTCATGGAATTTCCCATCGCCGATGATTAGTACAAGCTGTTGAAGCGGGTTGCTACCGTAAGACTGTCGTCTTGTGCTGGCCAAATTCTCTAGCATTTCATTCATGTTTCTTAGTAGATTGACAACTGGTTGATCTTCAATGAGATTTTCTTGGTTAAATGTTAAACCTGAGATCATCTGGCATCACAGAAACGAGAAAAGAGGTGTTTTGTAAGCAATCAGAAGACAATTCACATTGCAACACATGGGAAATAAAAGATTTGAGGTCACTAACCTTAATGCCGGATTCTGTGGTGAAAGACTGACCAAAATCATGTAACATCTTTATGCTCCCTTGCTTCCCGAAACTTGCAACAGCCACACTTCCCATCTCAAGCTGTGACATAGCTCGGCATACAGTTGCTAAAGCTCTAATTGCAAAATCACCACATCCACTTTCTGACATGCTACGCGAATCATCCACAGCAATAACAACTTGGTAATCACGCTTGTTTGGTTTCGTCCTCCTCAACCAGATTTTATCTTTCCGATAGTGACTTGCTATGTACGGAATAACCTTTTTCATGTTTATCCTTTTACCCGTTCTGTAGTCACCACTGAGCTTGCTAGCAAGCGTGGGTTCTAAGACAAGGCGTAGTTGCTCAGCCAGTTCCTGAGATGGTTTTGCAGTAAGCAATTCACATCTCCTCCAAAGAATAACAGCATTATTTTTGGCATCTGGATTTTCCTGATCATCCTGATATCTTTCGGAATCATTATCAGTCAATTGCATTCGGTCCAGATTATATGCATCATCCCCCAAGAAAGTGTTGTCAACAGAGACCACATAATCCATTCTGCTGTAACCATCACCAGAATTATGAAAAGGCGAATTCTCTTGGTGGGTCCTGTCTGTCTCTGGTTTTTGGACCTGTTCAGTGATGCTATTACTGATCAACGGTTTCGATCGGCTAGCAGGTTTGTTTTCGGGGTTCAAGTCATCAATATCCATAGGAGAGACTTCATCCTGATTACCTGCGAGTTTTTCTTCTTCGGATTCCCCTTCTCTCATATCTGTGTTCACTTGCTCAGGCAACGCAGGTCCTAGAGCTTGGGAAGTTCCTGGATCAAACTGAGACGCAAATCCATATTCACTAGTATTAGGGTCTTCCATCTCATTTTCAGCCTCTTGATTTTCTCCAAGGTCTGAGGAGACTCTAACTCTTTCTTTCCACTCCTTCAATGCATCACCAACATTCCTATAAGGATTCACCTTGGTTTGTTGAGCAGTAGATGACTGGTTTTGAGGAAATTCCATCTTTGGTATGTTGTCCGTCAATGTCTCACCACTAGCCAAGCTAGACATCATGAGGTTCATCTCAGTGTTACTCCCTGAAGGCACATCCATTGAATCCGTGAGTTCATCCGTAACATCAGTAGCAGACAAATTTTCTTGTGGTGCTGTACTTCCTGCACCCAAGACATTAGATCCATGGGGATTTTGTGAACCAGACTCTACGCCAGAATTATTATCATTACGGAAGTTCGGTTTTTTCATGTCTTCTGACATAACTTCTTTTCCTTCTATTGGTTCTGTTTCTGGTTTCTGTTCAAGACCATTGCCAGGTTCTTCTTTTTGAGGTGATTCACACACATCTTCAGCCCCATCCTCCATTTTTTCCTCAGCTAGCACTTGAGTTTCTTTATCATTTTCACCTTCTTCAGGATGATTTTGATCTTCAGGACAAGGTTCTTCCTGCTGATCTCCATCTTCGTTTTCGACCTCCTCTGTTTCATCAATCTCCATGTCATCGTCGACCTGTTCATTGCCCACATCAGGAGTTAGTCCCGATGGATCTGCAAGTGCTTCTTCCTTAATCTGGATTTTATCTTCTAAATTTTCTGTATCACCACCACTATCCTGATCCACATCCTCATCTTTTCCTTCTTCCGGGTTTTCGGACTCCTCAGGCTCACCGGTAGTGTCAACACAATCATCCTTAGCTCTTAGCTCCCTTGATTTCGTGTCCTTGTCGACTATCGACGGTCCAGATTCATTCTTCTCATTCAAGTTTTCTTCTTCATCCTCTTCATCCTTGTTCCATGGCTTTTCATCAGCCTTTTCAGCATCAGATCCAGCATCTCCTATTGCAGAGTCCAACTGCTCATCCTCACTTTCCTCGTTCTCCTTGTCTTCTTCTTCATCCTCGCTGACGCTGTATTCTTTGCCATCAAAATCATCACTCATTTCAATGCCTTTGTTTTTTCCCAGCACATCATCTGGAGTATCTTGCTCCTTCTCTTCCTCTTCCTGCAGAGACAACGAAAGAAAACTCTATTGGTAAAAATCAATGCAAAAATTCAAGATGAGTGGAATAAGGAAAGCGACGATATAAACCTTCTTGTCTGTGCCACGCAGTTGATCTTCATCTTCTATTTGGTCACTTACGTCTTTCGCCCCCACGCCATCTCCCATACCAGTACCTTCTGCTGCTTCTGATTTGTCAGCTTTAGAGCCATCATCTTCATCATTTTTAGAGATGCCAAATCCGTTTGTAAATAGATCAGCAAGAACACTTGCAAGGACATGGGTTATCAATGACACCTACAGACCAAAACCAAAAAGTACCAAATAATTGTAAAATATCCAGTTAACGAAGTCATGATGTTGGTACTATTGTCTCGACAGCAGGTGAGCAAATGCCGAGATCTCGTCACACTAATTAAGATGCTTGACATTAAGGAGGTCGATGAAACATAATATATTCAATTAACAGGATCAGTGTATAGCCCAGGCGAGTATAACTATTGTCCTGAATGCCTCTCAAAGAACAACATAAGATAAAAACATACCGTTTTACTTATGGCCAAAAACTCTTTGAGGTAACAATCCCCGAAACTCAATAAAAGATCCAAAAATGCTTGAAGTTGCTTCAACTGGTCTCCAACACAAGCTGAAAGGACACCTGACGAGTTCAACAGTTGTCCCTGTGAAGAAACAGCCTCAGATCAACTCACGCTTGAAAATGAAAGGAAACAGCATCACCATAATTCAAAATAAAATCCAACTTACGATGGAACCAAATGTTTCTGACAGCAGTTTACATAGGATATCAAGGTTCAGGTCATTTTCTGCCTTCTTAACCAGATCATCCCAGGTAGTAATATTCCCTTCCGCTTCCTGTGAAACACTTCCGTCTTTGTACGTGCAAAGCTTTCCAATCACATCCTTGACATTTGCAAATATACTTGAAAGATTTTCTTCAAGGAAAAATTGTTCCTTGGGTTCCATTCCAGTTGGTAGGTCTCCCACGTTAAGCAAACAGTTCAGATTTCCAGCCAGCAATTTTCCCTGCATTGAGTACATTTCTTAAATCAGACTCTAAGGACCCTAAACACAATCTGTTTGCTAGGCTAGCATCTGAAAAAAAGGTAACAGAATCCACAAAGCTTGGATAAAGACAGGAATACCTCTTTAAACACAGGGGAAAATTGTCTGAGAAGTACTTCTCTAGCATAGCTTTTTTCGTTGTCTTCACAGAAAGTCGAAATTTGATTCTCAAGGTCTGTAAGTTGATCAAAGTTCTGGCGTAGCAGCTGCACCATATGCTGTGTGACAAACTGATTAAGACAGCTACTTGGTGTGACGATATAACCGTTGCAATCAAGTAGAAGCCTATCCAGTGAAGCCTGATGACAAAAACATATCAAGACTCCTGCAAAAGATAAAAGAAAAAAAAAACAGACAAGAATTTGCACCTTCGAATTTTGAGCGATGGGAATTAACTTTTCTATAAAGCTGAGCAAACACTGTGATGAGGTTTTGACTGCTTGACAAGAGTCCAGGTGTGTACTTGCAACTGTTCTCAGTAAGGCCGACTCCTCAAGAAGCATCGCAGTAATGTTATCAAAGAGTTGCTGTCATAACACGAAAAGAAAACGTAACATTAAATTTGGTTGCGAAATTTTTCGAATACAGAAAAAATCTTCAAGGCTTAACCGAGTGTTAATGCAACCGGCATTTAAATGCGCATCATTCAAGTTAGAAAGCTTCACCTTCTGTAGCCACAAACAATTAAAGATGGCATGCTGATTTGTGGGAAAACTGAACACAGAATTATCCTTTTCATCAACACCAATTGAATCCCCCAGTAATTTTGCTAAAGACAAAACACACTGGCGAAAGCGGTTTAGAAGTCCAGCAAAGCCATAAGCAGATTTTCTTTGCTGCCGTTGTATTTCCACAAGATGGTTGAGAAATGAGACTGACCGTTTAACCTGTTCACATAGGATATTTAGTGCGAGGACTTTAAAGTTTTAAAACAACTGGCTTAAAACTGAGACTCAGAAAAGCCCAGATTACACTCCAAAGTCTACCTGCTCAGATGTAACATCCGAGTGTTTTCGGTCAATATTCAGCATTAGTTGCACTGAAGCCAAGCTCTTAAAATAAAACTCATTCGCCACCCTCCACTCAACTAGTGAATTCTCCTTGTTTTCCTCCTCTACTGCCTTGGAAGAAATCATGCTACTTTTGGTATGTGTTAACAGCAACAGATGCTTTGGATCATATGCTGGCTGATATAGCAACCCTTTAAAGTGATTTGACATCTATAAAAGAAGATCATCAGAGAATATACAGTTGATCAATAAATAAAGTAAAAATAGAAATATAAACAGAAATATCAACAAGCAATAGTATACCTCTACATTTTCAAACTTGTGTTTCTGCAAACCACTATTTTCTAATAACTTGAGAAGCTCAATCAGGGCCCTCTTCTTTGCAACATCTCTGTCACTGTTTCTCCATAAATCTGAACAGCCAGCTACGGTTTCACCAATCCTAGAAACCGTACTCCACAGTGTTTTCCAATCACCCTGATAGACAGGGGAAGAAAACTGATGCTCTGCAAAGATATTATGCACGCTTAAGAATATGTGGACTCCGCAAAAAAATGGAAAACGATGAAATAGAACCAAGAGTAAATGGAGCTAGTGTACAAACGAACCTTCACCCGTCAGCAATGTTTTAAAGTGCATTTCTTGGTGGAACCTTCCTACCGATTCCTTTAATTTGTCCAACCAGACAGCATACCAAGAAGACCTAACAAGAAAAGTGTAAAGCATAAATCATGGAGACTTCAGCTTCCATATACTTCTAACAATGCATGCAGACAGGTACAAGATGCAAATGTATACCTGTCATTCAATTGTTCTGCATCTAAAGAACTAACTAGAACCTCGATTCTCATGTCAGATGTTCCATTCAAAAGATCCGGACATAGTAGAGGGAGAAATTGAGCTCGCTCCTTCGATAGGTCTGGCCTAACAAGCATTACAGGGACCCGCAGCATGTCCTGCTCAAGAAAAAAGATGCCATTTAGAATACTCTGAAATCAGGTTCTGTCATTTCAACTCAAGGGAACAGATACAACTTACAGTAAATTTCCCTATGAGTTTCTTGACCTTCTGCCTGGTTCTCTTAGTTGTCTCATTGGACAAATAATTATCTGGCCTCTCCCACCGACAAAGTTTTAGAACCTCCTTTAACTCAGCTTCAACATTTTTTCTATTCAAATCTAACTGCTCCATTACACTGGTAAGATAAATTTAAATTGAGAACACTATTTTGGCAAAACAATCTTGAACTGATAAACTCCAGACAGAATTGGAAAAGAGCTTACACAGGCAGGAACTGAATATAGAATCCAAAAATATTGTAGCAAATTTCCAACTTCCTCTTGTGTGAATCACTGTCAAAAAAAGCGCGAGTTAAAGCAAAAGAAAAATACAGTTGAGTTAGAATTCAACTGTTAAAAACAGTGGAGGAGCAACCAACTGTGATAATGAAATAAATAATGCTGAAGCCCCTTTAAATCCATTAAGAATAAAACCGACGAGGATCCAGGCGATTATTCATACAAAGCTAACCTTGAATATATTCCCAACGAGCTACCCAGACTTAATTGAAGAAGGAAGCAAAAGAGAAGCTGAAGACGTCTCTTAAATTCACCAACATTTGACGTTTCAATGAACTCCACCAAACTGCAACAAAGATATCTTTTAGATGACCAAATACTAGCAAGAATGAATGTAATGTTGTGGTACCCACCTTTCAGAAATGGACTCGTTTTGATGTGCTGAAATTTCAACACCATCTTTCTGAAACAGAACTGAGAACAAAGGAAGCCACAACTGCAACGAAAAAATAAGTGTTACCCTTAACAGTCCTTTTGTTCATAAATAACAAATTTTCTAACTATACCGACCTTCCTAGCGTTTAGTTCATACTGATCCTGAACTTCATCAAGCAATGTAGGCCAACGCTCAAATTCCACCTTCTGCCAAGAACTTGCGAGGGAAATAATTGGCTCCAAAAGATCTGTAGGATACAAAAAGGAAGAACACAATGCAACACCTAAGAATATATAAATAATGGAAGAATGGTATGATTAAGAGAGGCCATAATCAACCTAGTGTACAAAGATTAAAATCCATACCAGAGATGGGCAATTTACATCCTTCTTCCTGTAACTTGTGAACCTTGCAGAGCAGAAATTGCAATCCTGAAAGAGCCTTCACAAACAATGGCAAAAAAGAGCATAATGGTTCAGTAAATTAATGCTTATGACGAACCAACAAAATATAAGATCAAACAGTGACGGCAACGCCAAGCCATTTCCGTGGGTATAAGTTGCAATTGCATTAATACTTTCCATAACATTGTTACCACAGAGTTGCTTAGTTAGTATCTTTTATTACTTAATTGAGTATATAAATAAATAGTAATACCTTTGCCAGAGGAGTACTTGACGGAATATCCAAGAGCATCCGAAGTACATCAGAAAGCTTCTGAAGACCAGAATGGTCCTCCCGTTCTTGCACGAGCGAATTAATTCTCCGTTGAAAAGCAGTGAGAAACTTGACCATTTTCCCCAGCTCAGGACCATCGAAGTCCTATAAAAGAGACAGTCAGAACAAAGCCGGACGTAAAACTAAGAGCAGATGAACTTCTTCAGGAAGTAAAAGCTTTGCAGACCTTGTAAAAGTTATATTTACTGGCAGACTGATAGTTTGAAGTGAAGGTTTTTTTGTTCTCCAAGCAAAGACGAAGAAGGTGTTCTGGGACAAGTTTTGCATCCAAACTCGATGTAAATAAACCCCTTACCCCTGGAATCAAGATATAATCCAGTAACAAAATTAACAAATGATTTTAACCACGTTAAACAATAGAGACAAATACTGTCAATTGGTCACCTTTGATCATATGGACTCCAAGTTCATAGGAATCAATAAATGAACCCAGCCTTGTACTCTCAGTAATACAGAATCTTCCAGACTGAAATAGAATAAATCGTCCTGTCAGATACAATGGAATTGTGACAGGACCTGAGGCAACAATTGCAGATTTGGATATTGTTTCCAGTACCTTTTCAGAAAGGTCACAGAAACCAAATAACTCGTTATGTGTGCTGTATATATTATCCAGATGCTCCTGTATCAAGTTCCAATCATCCTCCAAATTTTCCTCATCTTGGTCCATATGTGTCTGTGGAGGGCAAAACAAAAACATAAGCGATAAACAAGAGAATTTACAATTTTTAGTGGACCATAGGACTTAAGAGTTTACCATTTCCTTCATATCATCATCAGCCAGATACTCTTGCCACTCGGAGAAACTATCATTTGGGAAATATTTGCCAAGGGCAGATATATCTACTTCCATGACACTCTCAATTTTGAAATCCCGGGGACGGAATTTGTACAGCCCAGAAAGATTATCAGCCTTTGTTTTTGATTGTAACTTCATCTCCATCCAAATTCTCGCCAATTCAAAATATATTTTATCCAGTAACTGCGAATAGAACTCGTGACATTAGATAACCTATATCAACGTATTCAAATGCATGCAAATAAGCAAATATTTTACCTCAAAAGAAGCTTCATCCATAAGCCCAGCGTTTGCAACAAATTGCAAAACACGATCATGCAGGTTTTTATATAGAGCAACTTTTAATTGCAATTCAGAAGCCTAAAATAATCAACCAAAACATAAAGAATAGATAAATAAAAAGATTTTGACAATCTTTCCATTATGTGAACGGGAATCATAACTTTTCAATTGGAAATTATATGAAACATTACTTTTCTTGAATCTTCCGCACTTGAGACAGAGATAAGTTTGTGCAGCAAGCCAACATCCAAACCTAAGGACTTGGCACGAGAATCGGCACCATGAGAAAGGTGCAGAGGTGGCAAACATTGGATGTAGGTAGTTGAAGCTAAGGAGGACCCCCTCGGAAATCTCATTAAGGCATAAATAGTTTCCTGCCAGGTGGATGAAGTAATTAAATTTTACAACACGAAATGACAAATTCAAACATTTCTGAAAAAAAAGAAGAGGTAAAGTACCATGACTGAGTCAACCATGTCTATGCCAAATTTGTTGAAAAGTTTACCCAAGAGAGCACCAGATACAAAGAGTGATAAACCCAATTTCATCTCATATACTGAAACTTGGATTGGTTGCGTTATATCAACATATTCGGAATAGTCACTGGACAGCCGATCAATAAAAGATGTTGCTGTCTCCTGCAGAATCCAAGGATTATAAATGAAGCCAAATAACATACAATTGATAGTCATGAGGAAATACAATTGACAGTCATGAGGAGAAGCATACCTGCCAGTTGAAAACCTGCTCAACAGTCTGATTCCAATCAAGCACTTCAATTTCGTTGACGAGACTTATGGGACGTGTGAGAAATCCAGCAAACTCATCCAGCGCTCTTTTTAAATCCTGGTACTTTTTAGGATCAGACCGAAAAATAACCTGTTTCAGAAGGGGTAAAAAAGGTGAGCATGGAGAAATGAGATACGTCACATACTTATCACACAGCCAAGAGGGGAAAAAGGTGCAGTAGCTGCTATATACCTTTCTTTGCAATCGTTTATGATCAGTTTTGAGCTTATATAATGCATGTTCCCTTTTTTCGTCATTGTTTTCAGAATAAAGTATTCCAGACAAATACTCGCATTCTCCCCGGACCTGGTAATAAATTGATATAGGCCAATCAACAAAACAAACTCGGACAATATGCAACTGCTATTGTGAATCTACATAATGCGAAAGAGCAACCACCTTGATGTTTAGCTCAAGCGATGAAATTTTCTCTTCTAGTTCTAACAGCTTGCAAGTTATCTTCATTGCGGGATCTATAACATCTAAGCTATTTAAAAGATGGAAGCGTAGTCCTCCAAGATAAAGCCACGCCAAGCCAAGATTGGAGTAGAATTCTACAAAAGTGGAGGATAAAGCTGTAAAAAATAACTACAACAGCCGAAGAAGGTTTCCCTTGTCAGGAATAACAGTTTATATATAAACTATATATAACAACAGTACCATTTGATGCGCACTCAGAATAAAGATATTTAGCTAGTGGTCCGACAAATGAGTGAGTAACGGATTTTAATTTCTGATGGGTTGATGTGCCAATCAATGAGATGAGAGACCGTATGCCATCCACCTGCATAAAAGAAAGAGAGGCGTAAACTGGAAGATGTAGATATGATCAAAAAGAATCTAAACTGTTAAGAAGATTCCAATATTTTTTACAGGAAAGAGGAAAAGAAGAATTGAAGATATAACTTTTAGAATCATACCATGTTCTGCTTCTTCTCAATTGCAAGAAATGCAGACTTAATTGCCATATACATTTCTGGCTCAAATGACTTTTGGTGCGCATATATCATCTACAAAGGTTGAAATTAAGATTAAAAAATTGCACAGTAGGCAAAAAAACAAAAAACAAAATAGACTAATCAAATTTATCACAATTCAGTACCTGTTGGAAAAGGGAACGTGCTATTGGCATTAGAGAAGCAGGCATCTCCTGATAGGGTTGTGAACTTTTCCATAGATGTCTTGAAGCAGAAAAAAGTTTCATTGATTGAACAGAGTATTCCTTAACAGAAAATACATTTTCCCTGCATAAAACATTAATAAAAAAGAGCTTTATCATATGGTTGAACCACATTGTCCATCATCAAACATTTTTAGTATTGTCCTGGAGAGCAAGCATTGCAGTCTTGGTACAATGTATCAATGTGGCATATGAATGTTAGAAATATCAAACTGCAAGCAAAAGTATTCAACGTGTAACAAAACAATATAAAGAGATCTCTTACAGAATCTGAGCAACGGTAGCTGTTTTCACAGGCTGAATCAGCATAGAAGGTGACAGAAACCGGCAGTTGTCAGTATCTGGGATATTCTGTAGGCCCCGGGAACATTGAAAGAAAGATGTTATAAATTGAGCAATCTAAGTAACGCTGTGAACAGAAGTTATATAGTTTAGTATCTAATACCATGAGACCGATTTGACTACTTTTCCACAAAACAGAATGCCACCAGTACCACATCTCGAGAACAAAACTAGTAATTTTAGCGTCCACTGCAACATAGCCAAAGTTAATCAGCCAGTTCACCCAAGTACACAGAAAAATAATGGAATATCCAACTTACCTCCTAGTTGAGAGGCACGTGCATCAATTGCCCACATGATTTTTTGATGAGCTACAAGAGTCTGTGGAGGCCTTGTTGAGGATAAAGAATATTCGATACTCGGTTTAAGCAGTTTTCGAATGTCCATAAAATCCTACAACTCAAAAAAGTAAGTCTTACAGTAGTTTCACATACATGTTTTATCCACTAAATAACAAAAAAAAAAAAAAAAAAAAAAAAAAAAAAAAATTCCAGCTTCCACTAACCTGATGTTCAGTAGGTTGAGCCACCAAGAGGTACTGAAGTGCACCTAGTAACTCTACATCTAAAGAACAACTTTCACTGCTAGATATAAAACATATTTCCACCCAACTGCTGAAGCCAGATTTTGTAGCCACAATTTCAGGGCTAAAACCGCAGCAGCTGGCAGATTTATCTTCAGTATTCTCATTCTCACTGAAACCCATTCTATCCTCAAGTCTCTTCTTCTCTAGTTTAAGCCTCTCCAAAAACGTCTGAAGATGATGATTAATTGTGAGAAGCAAATAGAGACATCTCATTAGTCATTACACATAGCATTATAAAGAAAACAAACCTGGTAGATCTCATCAAGCTGAACAGCAGCTACATAATCTACATCATCTTCGTCAGCAATGTATGATGAAATGCAAAGACCTGCATATTTTGGACGAATAAGTAGAGAAATAAAACAATATGAATCACATAAAAATCAGACAATCAGAAAAAAATAAAAATAAAAGTAGGAGACTATTAATAAATTTCTTAAGCTAGTTGTTCACAGAAGAGGTTTTTGACAAAGGACAAATTCCAAAAGGATAACAAACAATCACTATTTCTCGGTATGCTGTACAGTCAATGAATTCTAATTCAGTTTCATATAATTCTACATTAAACCACAACAGTCAATTAAGCCTTGGTTGAAGACAACAATATATGTAGTGTTCAGAACATATTGATTTATCTAGGTTTTACTCTACCTGTATTAGAGAAGCTACGTAAAATGAAACAAAGATGAGCAAATAAACATTAGGGATAATTACCTTCCAAGGCAAGCCGACATAATTCAGGGCCAGAAAATGCAATGGCTTTGGTAAGATGATTATCTGCCAACACGCAACAACTATCAGACAAGAGTTGAAGTTGTTTAACAAATCAAACGTGTAGTATCGAAACGTTTCAGATATCAGACCTTGTTCATCCGATTCTGATTTCAGTGGCCAAACTGTGCTGCAGAGCTGTAGAAATTCCTGCTGCTTATGGAACAACTCTGCAGATATAGGCAAGGAAGGATGGCCCCCATAAGCCCATAGCAAAGACTTTTCCGGGTGACCATGCAAGACTATATTGTTAATATTTTTGCTTTCCTCCTACAGAAGAAAGGCAATGATATTATTGAGCAACCAGTATGATAATTTTAGAAAAAGAAAATGGAATAAATGAAAGTTAGGCTTACCAGAACCACTTGAACTTCTTCAGGAAAAGAACTGTGCATCTTTTTTATAGCTTTTATCAGTGACCAAAAGGAAAACAATAGATGCTCATCTGAAGATAAGACCAAATTAGACCAAAAGAATGAATGTTTTTCAATAACTTCGGTGTACAACTGAATCAACACACTGAAAGAAGGTGCTCCAACAATTTCGCGAAGAATTTTTTCCTCCAGTGCGCATAGCGAATCCAAAAACCGAGTAAAGGAGGATGCATTGGTGTGGTTGTTGTTGCTCTCTGCAAGCCACTGCTGATAGGAAAGTCGAAGAACGCCAATTGAGTTGAGAGACTCAAAAAGGGATTTACTGTAAGGTTTTGACTGGTCATTTGATGCGGCTACATCAATCAATTTGGAGGACAACATAGGAATTGGAACAGCATCTGGGTCCAATTTGCAGAGGGATTTCAGATTTTTCCGACAACTAGATATATGCTTCCAAATTGGATGTTTAAACTCATCTTTCAACATATTGAGAAAACACAGCAAAAACGGACAGTATTGTTGAAGTCTAGAACCAAACCAACTAAACCATGCAAGATAGAGTTGAATATCCTCTTCGGTTGCCTGTTCTATTGTCCAGTTGGCAGCAAATAATAGCATTTTTGAGGCCAAATCATCTCCAAATTTTGCAGCATTCGGTGCACAGCTTGACCCAATTAAATCTTTAGGAAACAAGACTCTTTTTAACCTCGAAGAATCAATCGTATAAATAATTCTTGGTTCCCCAGCAGCAAACTTCATATCTCTCAATTTGACATTGTAGCTTATTTTAGACTGATTTGATGCATACTGAGCTCCTAAGAACTCCAGATACATGCAATTCTGTCTAACTGTTGTTTCTCTCGAGTACCATGTCAAGTCTCTCAAGTTGAAAGGCTTTGGCCATCCTCCAGGCAGGCACAGACCCCCACCGATAAATGAATCAAGCTCACAATGTTCAACATCTAACAAATATGTATCACGCACAAAATCAACAACTTCTTTTCCATCACTTACCCCAAGCGAAGAGAGATAGATGTGTTCCCAACTTAGCTGTAAGCTCCACAGAAGTTGATTGCCATTCATGAGCAACAGTTGGAAGAGGTGAACCCACTGTTCAAGCTCAAGATATGTGATCCGTACACCAAATGTTTGACCATTTACCCATGCATGAACATGTGCTTTCGCCATGGAAGTAACCAGCTTATAACCTGGTATACCTGACAGAGCAAGAAACCTTTCCACACCTTTCAATACAAGCTCTTCACATTCTGAGCCTTCCTCATTAAGCTGCCAATGTGGCCCCATCATAAATACCTCAACGCCTCTGTTCCTCATTGCTCTTGACACTTCCCCAAATTTTGGATTTACAGACAGGAACAAACGAAAGTTAGGGTGCGGAACAATAGTGACAGGTTCACCATTCATAATCCCACATTCATTTATAGTGATCGATCCACACGGTTCCACCAAAGAGTTGATCCTATCCAGTACCTGAAATTAAAGTTAATGATGGATATTAGCTACAAGGGAAATTAACGGAATTGTTTCCAACTGGTGACAAATTTTGCATGCAAACCCATGCGAGATTATAATATTACCGTGGGATTGCAGAGATTAGCATTTTTTAGGACAACCCACTCTCCTTTCTCTATTGCTTTTATCAGCATTCCTGTCACCCATTCAAATTTTGTAGACTGCTTTTTCTCATGAGTTTGCAGCTGCAATATCGTCTTCAAGATTTGGTCCAGATGCTTTTTTGACCAACTAACGGGTAGAACACCTTCCTCCAAGACCTGTTGCAGATTTTTTACAATGCCTACTAATTCAGAGAGTGTCTTAGAATCGTTCAAGAAGAATGAAGGGTTCTCCACGAGAGAGGAATCAATCTTGTTTAAATAGGAAAGCCAACTCGAAACTAAGGTACTCCTATTGTTCAAAAGGGCATCCTGAGAAGACTGTGATAACAAACTGTTATAGTCATCGACAAGATGTCCAACTTTAGTAACCACCAATCTGAAATTACGGAAGGCATTGTACTGCTCAAAGCATCCGAGTAGATCAGAGCTGTCAGTCGCAGACGAAAGATTTATTTCATTAAGAGGAAATCCTGTTAACTGAGCCAATATTCTGATTACCGAAGTCTTTCCAGATGACGATGGTCCAACTAGGATGCACAGCCATTGGTTCTGCACACAATGTGCAACAGCTTCCAGATTTTGACGGATTTCAGGCAGAATCTTCAACTTCTCACCGGCAATATTAGACTGAGTCAAATTTCGTTTAATGGCAGCAGTTCCAACAACTAAGTACCCAGGATTTAGCTGAACCCGAGGATAGGGATTTATAGAAGGGTTTTTATCAAAAATAGCCTTGTAGATACTCAGAACTTCTTTACGGTCGGTTGCAGTACGCATTCTTTGAACATACAGAACATTGAGAAAGCTTTCCACTTCTAAGTCATGTATTGCCTCTGGAACGACACGATAACTCAAATTAGTCTAAGCAACTGTCACCTCGAAAATGCTATTATGAAAATTTTATATGAATCTAGCTACTACCTTGCATAAACTGGCATGATCTGATCACATCGCGTAGATTGAATTCCCATGGTGAGCCATCCTGACCAAACTTTCGATGTAGCATAGTACCATCATGTAACTGTCTGTTAAGAGCAATAAACTTTGAAAGCAATGGACTAGGAATAGATGGGTAAAGTGAGCGACAGATGAAGAGATAATCATCTTCCACTAACTCGTCTACATACACCTGAAAACATTTGAGGCGGATTAGATGAAATTTTCATTTGGAAATATAATAAAAGTTAGACATATCATGAGCATCCATGACCATAAAACGAACAGTGGAGCATACTTTTGTAAATCGGTTCAGGAAAGACTTGGGAAGACCTTTCCTGCCCCCACCTTGAGAAGAAGGATTCTGACATGCAAAAACTCTAAAAGTTGGAGGGCATTCAAAGGTACAGCCAAGTTCTGGGATGAAGACTTGAGCACGATGATCCAAAATCGCATTCAAACCCTGGAAAGATATATATTCTTAATAACACTTACCAGAATAAAAAATGTGGAAAGGTAACAGAATTTAACATGTTCTACCGCAAGAAAAGTTTTACTGAAAGATATTTAGTGGCTTGCTGCTCACCTCTAGAACAGATTGTGGGGCAAGGTTCAGTTCATCTAACAAAACCCAAGAGCCTTCTTTTAGAGCCTGTAGAAATTACATAATTAAGGTCTGCAATATTTAAATTGATACATACTTTAACATCAAACAATCCTTAACCTGCAAGAGAATTCCATCAGACCACGCAAACTTCATGTCCTCATCGCTGTCAACGGGTAAATCTGATCCCAGCAAATCCATCATGTCAGTCTGCATCAGAAGAACCGAAGTTAGAGTACCCAACAGACGAAGTAGCATACACAGTATTGATGCCTGGTGAAGAAATCGAACCTGCTCCGACAGATTTACGCGCACAACCTTGTGGCCAGAATATTTTCCCAACGCCAATATCAGACTTGTTTTTCCAACACCAGGGCTACCTTCTAATAAAACTGCAACAGTAAAATACTCCAATATTAAAGCCAAACATCAATCTCCAATAACTACCATGATAACCAAATTTAATGAGGCATACTTGGTTTTGACAGCTGCATTGCACGCAATACTCTCAAGACATTCCTGTGGGTGGTTGGTGCTAGAAACTCGAATCCACCAATCTCAGGATTTTCATCACCTGAACAGGTAAGTTGTAGGTTCCAAACAAAATCTCATAAATGTCTATAATCATTTTTGCTATAGTATGACGATATAATTATACCCTTTGCTCACCTTTGCTTATAAAAAAAGGATCAATGCCAAACATGTCCTCGTCTCGAACACTATTACTTTCTTCACAAATTGTTTTGGTATCACCCCAGCCATATAGCTCCATTCGTGAAAGCTCCAAAGGGAGTGTACCGCTACCAAAAAGCTGGACCAGAAAAGTCAAGTGAACGAACATCACTATTAGTTGGAGAACTAAACACAGTATAAGTAATACGGTTTAAGAATTTAAAGATGCTAAGAAAACGTTTTTGACCTATAGCAAAACAGAACTGCTTTTCTAAAATATTTTTTACACTGATGAGGACAAAGAGAATTCCTAGCTCTGACCATTTCATAAATATATGGAAGACATGCTAGATAATAAAACCAAATAATGAAAACCTCTGAGAGTTAAAAAGAGTAATACTTTAAACACATGGCTAGAAAAGTTGAATCTAACCAAAAAATAACAGAATTCAAAATAACATACTAGAAAAAAACTTGGCGAGTTGTGTTTACATAAGTAAAGCGACACATTGTGGTATCAAGATGGAATTTACCTGAAGTTGTTGTAAAAGAAAAGCGAAGCATTTTTCTCTCAGATCTTGACCATCTCTTCCAGAGAAACCAGTTCCTAACAGAACATAAAATAAAAAAATAGGTGAACAAATACACTCTGGGAAAAAAATATAAAAGCATTACCACTCTAACTCAGATAATGAACATGAAATCACAATAAAGTTGAATACCCTGAAATCAGTAAATCCAACGACATATTCAGCCATCAAGGTGGAATACCAATATATTCGAATACCCAAATTCAGCAAAGCACATACCAAAAACAAGTACATAACATTGTTTGTATATACAAGTGTTCCCGTCATTGTCATGAGTTTAGATTACAAAGATCTATATCGCAAACGATCTAGGTTGGCCTATTTATTTTTTCGATGTTAAACATATTCCAGTGTACTTATATTCATTACATCAAAGAAAGACATGTCAATAAAATATAAAACTGTAGATGACAAAGGCATTTGATAGAGCAATCAATCTAAGAAGCGGCTAGAGAACATAAAGAATATGTTTCAACGGAACACTAGGCAATAATCATCTTTCTGTAGGGATGTGAGGGATTCACTATAGCCTAGGCTAGAATTAAACACCCAGCCACATATATCAATGACTAATCTTATTGACAAATTCAAAAGTCAGCTTGTTCATACAAAAATGCAATCAAATAAACAGAAACCTCCCCAGTGCAGATAAAACTTGGGTACAGAAGGGACGAATAAGAGTTGAATAAGTATAGCAATCAATCTTAACAAATATACAGAAAATTTAGAATTTGGGAAAGACCTACCAAGACTTAGACCATCAAGTAACACTAGAAATGCTCCATGAAGTATAGCATATGCTGGTCCTATACTCCCATTTATCATGTTGACAAACGCAACCCAGGAGAGGAGATCTCTGACAGTAAGAGTTCTCCCAGTCTGCAACCTGTTGAACCACTGTAGCAAAGAAAACTAAACTGAATCTATGTACAAAACATATAATACAGTATAATCAAATAATATCACGTATCATTGACAAGATTATAATTACAAAGCTCATAACATTTTGTGCCTGACGAGAGAGGAAAGAGATGTATGGAGCAATCAAAAGTAAAGCAATCAAATTGTTTTCCAACAGCACAAATATGTGGTCGTGTTCCCGTTGGTTGACTTCAAACCATTTATTACTTTTAGGGTTACAGAATTTGAAAAGGACATAAGATTGAGTAAAAGGATAGGGAAACTACCTCCCAGAAGTTGATAATGGGATCTACAATATTCGATTCCTTGGGACCGGAAAGGCTACGAAAGAAGAATATCAGGAATAAGCAACAAGATAACTATTGACAAGTATCCTTTTGAGCAATTCAAGGAACATACCAAGAAAAGGCAATACTTCTGAGCTCCTCAGTATCTGTAATAGGAGGGACCCATATCTCAGTAAAACGATTGCGAAGGGCAGGTGACAATTCCTTCTTTCCATAGTCACCACCCGGGTTCATGGTGGCAAGAACAAAAAATTGTTCATGAGCTACAACGTCCTCCAAGACGGGACCACCTTTCTCAGCTAAGGACTACAAAGATAAAGTGAAAATAATAAAAAGATATGAGAGGACAATTATACAGACAAAAAATTCTACGAACCAGCGTGGAGAACTGATGAAAATAATAAGGAGTCGCTAGCTGACGGACATGAAGGCAGTCTAGCTCTAATGAAATGATCAAGAACTAATAGCAGTGAACTAATACTCACCAATTTCCTGTCTGTCTCCAACACACTATTCATTCTTTCTAATACACTGTCATCAGCCAAAGATATCTCATCCACAAGAACGATATTTCCAGCTCTCATCGCTTCCACAAGGGGCCCATCTTGCCAAACAAATATTGAACACCACTTTTGATACAGCATCACCATATTGTTCCTTATCTTCTCAAGAACATCAACATCCTGAGGTGTGACGGCCGCTCCTATGACTGAGTCATTTCTGCATTTCTCCAGAGCTGCCTCTATTGATTTGATCAACAACTCAGCTCTACTAATATCTGCAAAATTATCCTGTACACGACATGTTCAAGAAAATATAGTATCAACGATAAAAGAAAGACGGGTGAAATACCAACATCAATGGTGGGTATTAGGATACTAACAATATTTTGGACGGAAGGCGCCAATGCCTGAGAGAGCTCCAACTGTTTAACTTGATTCTCGTATTCCGTGACTAATTTTGATCTATCTCTCACAGGAAAGAATCCCTAAGAAAGAGGCTGACATTAGAAATGTAAACGAAAGAAATAACTGTATGTCATTGGAGTTCGGATATATAAGATGAAAAAGATAAGCCTACACCAAGAAAATCAGATGTTTCTGTGTATTGATGACAGTTAAGGATGTGCAATCTTTTCTTCTTTAAGTCGCTTAGTATTTGGCAGATTGTTGTTTTGCCTCCTCCAGTGTCACCAACAAGAAGAACAGGCTCATGCAGTTCATAAGAACGGTTGATGAGAAAAAATAGTCTCCGCATACTTTGTGTCCACGTGAATTTTCTATTTTGTCTATTTAAAAATTGAAAATAATAGCACCATCAAATTTATATCAGACTATTCAAAGATTAAACAAACAAGCACGAAAAAAATGATTCAATAATAGAAAAAGTAGGAGGGGAAAGAAATTTACATGGAATCCAAACTTGGAAGCTCCTGGGGTAAGAAAACAAAAAATACAGAAACCAATATTTATATCAGAATAATGTAAGAAATAGCAAAACTTTGTAATGATTCAGTAATAGTAAAGCTTAATAATAATGCAGTAAGACCAACAACTTTCTTCAAAAAGAATCTATCAGAATGAAGATAAGTGGCTCTAAAAGTGTAAAACAACAGATCAAGAACCAGCAATATTCATGAAACAGGCAGTTCACTGTATGACACACACCACCATCCAATGGATATAACGTAAAAAGACCTACAATATAATCTAATTTCGGGAACCTAAAATGAACTAGTTCCAAGAAGACAAGACAACCTAGATGCATGACATGCTGTTGCATCAAGTATCTGAAACTAATTTTAATAAAGGTTCAAACTGACAGCATAACTTACCATTTTGTACAAATCATCTTTGGCAAGACTGACACGGAAATGTCTCTCCAGCACCTCTTGAACAACTACCTTCTCAGTGTCATCACGCAGCCTCTCTGCAAGAATGTAATACCCTTCTCTGGCTAGCTCTTCATAAGATATACCGTCTCTATAAGTCCTGGAACGATATGCCCACCGGAATAAATCTCTTGGAGTTATATATCCATGTTTTCCAGCAAAAGCTTTGCTAGTCTGCCTACTTCGTTGCAGGTCTTTCATCACTTCAACCATTTTCGAAGCATGACTGTTGGGAATAATACACTTCCTAGAAAGAATTTCAGTCAGTTCATCTTCTGGAATTTCATCAACATGAATCTCCACAAACCGATTGCGAAAAGCTCGGGACAGTATTTTTCGTCCACCATATAAAGTTGGAGGGTTCTGCGTAGCGAAGAGCATAAAATTAGGATGCGCTGAGATTGTTTCACTCAACTCAGGCACAAAAAGCTCCCTATTGTCATCAAGCAGTCTGTTTAGTGCCTCTAAGACATCAGATGGCGCCAAATTAAGTTCATCTAATACAATCCAATGCCCACCCCTGACGGCCTTCACCAACGCTCCTTCGTGAAATACAAGCTTGCCTGCAGAATCAGTCATATAGGAACCTAAATACTCTTGGATATCAGTCTGCTCATGATTATTGATTCGAACAAATTTGTTTCCACTTATTGCTGCAAGATATTTGACAAGGCTTGTTTTTCCACTGGATGTTGGTCCTTGTAAGAGAACAGGATATCTTTTAATAAAAATGGCATGCGCCAAATGATTGAGATGCTCTATTATACTCTTCGTCTGAACATAACTCTCAACAAATTTATCAGAACTGCATTTTAGTTCTCCCAAGTATCTTTGAAGTGGTTGGCTTCGGATATTTTCCCCAGAGATGCGTTTTATTATTGGTTCCATGATCTTAGCACTGGAAGCATCCAATAGGGAGAGGAAAAACATGGAAAATCCATCGTATAATGCTTTCTGAAATCCACCAATACCTTCTGCCTTTATCACATATTCTAGCGCACGGTAAAGAGATCTTAAGCTATACTGTGGCTTCTGATTAGCACCATCTTGTAAGGTTTCTTCAGATAACCTTTTAGCTTCTTTGTAAAACCAAACGATGCTGCCAACTAACTTACTGTCAGATTCACGTCCACCCAAAAATCGCCTCACGAATATCTCCAGGTCAGCATCAGATATGTTCTCATCCACAGTATACTCTGTAAATCTGCTTCGGAAGGAGAATGGCAAGTCTCGCTTACCAGCATCTGTGGCTGGGTTCATACAGGCAAACAAACGGAAATTCAAATGTCTGGGAATGCCCATTACATCCCCTCTCTCAGCTAAACAAAGAGATCCCCTCACCCCTTCAAGAACACCAATTAGCCTGCCCAATATCTCCGGTGGGGCTAAGTTCACTTCATCTAGTAAAATCCAATGCCCCTCCCTGAGGGCAGTCACAAACGCACCTTCAACAAATGTAAAAACCATTCCACCTGAAGATATTTGCTGTCTAATCTTCTTCACTTTCTTCGACAGATGCGCCCAGTTTACAATCTCTTCGGGTTTCTTTCTCTTTCTACCAGACTTTTCTTCCCTAAATTTACCTTCAATGCCATCAGTAGCTTCCATTAACCCTTCCAAAAATTTATCCCATTTCTTGGCTCTAAAATGTTTTTGCAGATATTTCATAATGCTTGCATCATCCTGGATACCAAAAATGAAGAGGACTAATTACTCGAGCAACATGCTAAATTTCTTCCAAAACATATCTCGTTAAGAATGAGTGCAGGAGGAAACCAATGCGTGACTAAGTTTGAAATGTAAACCTACCTTAATCTTCGAAGCTCTTGCCAATTCATTGAATTCATTGTACAGCATTGTGCACATAATCTTTGCATCAATAGGCTTAAAACCTCCCAATAGATCAACTATATCACTTTGCTGGCTCAAATTCTGCAGAAAAGTAAACTAGAAATTATAGAAAACACTACGATAACTAAAAGAATAAACTAGAAATCATAGAAAACCACTATGATAACTACTACAAAAATTTATGTCAAAACATACCAAAACAGTGAGTTTCTGTCCGATCCAGTGTGCAAGATTTTGAACTAGTGTTGTTTTCCCAGTCCCTGTTTCTCCTACTAAGAGAACTGGCTCGTTGTACTCGACAGAGCGAGCTATTTTCTCAAGTAACCGTGTAGATGTGCTTGTTTCAACAAACCTAGACCGATCATGTGACTGGAAAAAAAAGTAGATCAACAAGAGGCCGTAATAGATAAATAATTGTATCAGGAAGAAGGAGATGCTTATAGACTAACCGCAGTTTGACCAAGTGGAAGAGAAACTCTGCCAATTTTTAGAATCCCAGAATATTTCTGCAGTTCATTGAATTATTAGAAAACAATCTCAAAGCATCAAGCTAAGACATTGGGCTCAAGGATCTAAGATACCTGAATTGGGGGCTTATGCTGAGATTCTGGAACGGCGACATTCCAAATGCTAGCCACAATGTTACTTACTGTCACTCGGTTTTTAGTTGACATATAAGACGCAGAGAATATATCCGCTGCCTGAGGAAAAAGCACAAATGGCATATTAAAATATTAAAATAAGAGACTAATACAAGCAAACTTCAAAGAAACAGACCTCCTGATAAATTTCCTGGCCATCGAAGGAGGACAGGCCATGAACCCGCTCACACCACTTGAGCAGATCTCTGGAAACGATGACCATTTAGAAAGAATAGAATGACCAATCATTAATAAGAAGAACTCTCAAACATAGATATATGCCTACCTCAGTGAAAATCTACTTGGAGAACTGAAAGTAGCTGAGTTTTCAGTTGTTGAACCAGAATATTGGGGACGAAGAGCAGAGTTGACAGTTTCAAATGTTTCTGCAAAGATGGAATAGTTTCACAGTTGGTACAGATTACATGTATAGAGGCGTATGCGCAAGAGGAACTTACCAATAAGTTTCTCTGCAACAGGAACCAGGTTTTGATACCGAGCACTCAGGATACTTTGCAAGCTTTCACGATCTGGTGGATATACAACTATTCTCCTCCATAAAGGACTTAACGAATTTCCAGCTACATCCAAGATAATCAGACATAAAAATAATAAGGTATCTTGAACTGAATCTAGTTTGCAAATAGTAAAAGATGGGTTTTGCTCAGGCTCTAATGTAACGTAATAATACAGATAGTACCTCATAAGAGATTTAGTGTTGCAAACATCAAAAAAATTGGATATTTAATCTATCATGCACTTTGAGATAGATTGGTTAGGCAAATTGGCCACGTTGATTAATCCCTATATCAGCTTTGGTAATTAGGATAAATAGCCAGCATGAATATTCATTATAACAGCAGTTAATTGAGCCTCTAATCCCACTGGCATTTGGTTTGATGCTTCAAGCAATAAACTCCATAAAAGTTTCAGGTTTTTCAAGCTAATCATACGAAAATACCCTTCAACCAATTTTGCAACCACGTCACCCCTAGATGACATTAAATGTCGCAAGATCACAGTTATCATGCCCTTCGAAATACTGAATGGTACTAGTGCGAAAATAAACCAACGAAAATGAAACAGTTAGCTGTCAAACCAATCAGTGTTTGCAAGACATACCTTCCCTGATGTGTGACACACTGCATTCGGGTGTTGATATAGTTGAAAACAGTTGGAAACTCTCCGCTATCCGTATCTCCTGCAAGCAGATTTAAAGTTAAGAAGCTCTGAAACTTGAATAAATCTCTCAAGGAAACAATACAAGTACCCACAACAGGAGTAATTCAAAAGGTGTGAGTCCCACAATATTTCCCCATATAGGATAAGTAATGGAGCACCAAAAAGAGGGTGTTTACCTCTCCTTGACTGGTCAAGAATGAGCCAGACCCTCCCAGCAAAGGTGACAAGACGAGGGGAACATCTGATGGAGCTTTGTCTATGTCTTCCAGAACCACCCAGAAACCATTCATAATCGCCTGCCAAGATAGAAAGCACAAAAAATATTGGTGCAACTGTAGGAGGATGGATAAATAAATAGGTTGCCATCTGAATTTAATTACACAAACCTGGGTAAGTGAGCCAGGCTGCCATTTGAATTCGCCAGGTTGGTCGGTACACACATAAGTGCCAACCAACGTTTTCCCATCAAGTTGATCATCCATGTGGATAAACACAACTATCAAAATTAAAAGAGGCAAAAAAAAAACAATATATAGTGAGAAATAATTCTGTTTAAGGCCTTAATTTTAACAGTGGAAACATAGTATGCACAGCATCATCTCCAGATATTTATTTTTCCGTTCCAGTAAGGTACAAAGTTGCTTGAACCTAGCCAGCTAAAAAATTCTTTGAGACCAATATACGTAGATATTAAAATTATAACATACCATGGTTACCACTTTCATCAGCCAACTTCCTAATGAGGGCAGATTTTCCAGATCCCGAGGGACCATACAGAAGAACAGGTCGCTTTTGACTAACAGCCAATGAGACCATTTCAAAAGATTTCTCCACCCTAGAGTGGATTTCAAATGGTTCAGAGAAAGATTTGACATCCCTGAATGGAAGAGAAAGGTGGAATTCAACCCGAATAAGAGCAAATTAACATTAAGTACAAGTGGCATAAGTGTTGAAATTTATTTCGAAAGAAACGTAAAGAGAACAGACCAGGTGTCCAGCCTCCGAATCTTCATCAATGGCTCATTTGTTTCTAAACCTGCTGATTGTCGCTTGTGAATCCCAGGTACAAGGGTGTTAAATTGTTGCAAAGACTTCACAGCTGTGTATGTAGGCAATTGAATGTATAACCCAGCCTTTTCTATTTCTATATCCTGACAAAATTCCTCCCAGCTGAATGTATCAAAGAAAATAAATCCTTAGAAACAAAACTTGAGACGAAAAGTGAATTAAAAATCTAGAGTATAGCTAAAACTGGATTACCGTAGCAAGCACGAAAGTGCTTCTTCCACTGCAAAACCAAAACATCCAGCTACTCTGTCACTGCATCTTAAAACAACAGAAAGAATTTGAATCCCACACCACACAGCGTCTCGATGCTTTTCCGAGAAATGCCTTTTTTGTCTAGGACATTCTGAGAGCCTTTTCATGGAGTCCAAGTAACAAGACCAATCCCACAACTTAGAGAAAATCTCAGGTCTAATGACGAGAAAACGATATGATACACGAAGACAAAGCAAGTATGCCGCTGTAGCCTGATTCAGGGGAAAAATAATCAATATAACTGGCCAAAGACTAGAAAGTAGATAAGAATACCAACAATGTCATATACTTTACATATGATGCTCTGACATCAGTAAACGTCAAATATAACAACCATACCTCCATGTGCAACTGATAAATTGTTTCTTTCACAAGAATTCGCTGGTATGGTGGTGGAGCTTCCTTAAAATAATTTAGAATAGACCTACAAATTTAAGAAATCTTCTGTTAGTAGACTAGTGTCGAGCTGTTTTTATTAAACCAAAGTAACTTCTTTTCACATTTCTCAGCTTTATCGCTGGTTCACATAACTGATCGCATCTTATATACTCTTTATAACTTCAAAAACATAAACCATAAAGTAAATAGTCGTCTTACCCTAGCAAAGACGAATTTAAATGAAGTGCACGACTGAAGGCCAAGCAAGCACACTCATGAAGCTCCAACCGTTGTCCACGCCGAACATAAAACTCGATCACACTAATACCTTCCTTCATGGCATTATCCAAAACTGATGATACATCTTCTGAGTAGTCAGTGCTTGACTTTAGATCACCCACTAGATGAAGAAGACCCACCACTTTATCTACAACCCTTCTTATAATAGGAAGGAAGCAATGAACCAACGGAATTGTACACTCCGGGTGAAGAAACACATCCGACAAAGCATGAATCACCTCTTTGTTATCCAGCACATCTCCTCCCTAAACAAACCCACCACCCTTAAAGATTAAAAAATTGTTCACAACAACCTCAAACCCATCTTGGGGTAACGTTTGATTAACAATTACAAGACTTTACCTTGCTGAGAATCGAACTGAAAAATGGAAAAGCTGCCACCTTGGGGCAACGTTCAGAAAAAGTCTCCAAGGCAAGTTTAAGGTTGAAACTCCCATCAATAGCCATCGATACCTGTCGAAAGATGAAACCACAGACACTAAAAGTAGGGTTTCTAGGCAACCCAGGGATTAATTTTGACACAAACACAAAACAAAGGGGAAAATTTAGGTTTAATCGTGCCTACACTCAAATCCTCCGAAGACGATGAAACTTGAAATCGACACAAGAGCTGGAAAGGAAGTACCTTTAGAAGCAAATCTTACGTTTTCGGAGAACGGAAGGCTATGGAGAGAGATTGGGAGGATGAAGGACGAAGAGAACGCGGCGCAGTCACAGGTTTAAGGGTTTAAGCTAAGCGCCTTTTTAAGGTTTTTGTTGCAGTCAAAAAGGCGGTTTGGGTTTTAGGAGAGGAAAGAATAATTACAATATGAACCCTTAATTTACCCATATTGCATACCTAATCACTTTATTTTGTTTGTTTATAATTTTCCCACAGAAGTTGAAAACGCGGCGCTTCGATGATAACAAATAATAATTTTCGGAAACCAAAAAAGCCTAGGCTGTCAGCATATATTCGATGCAGTTGTCTAGTAATTCGAGTTATATTTGGAGATGGGATTCTAAAGCCATTGCATAGTTTAATTGTAGACTTGTAGTTTTTTTGTTACTGAAATTATGTCTTACATAATGAAAAAAGTAGTAAAAATTATGGCTACATATGCCTTGGTAAAATTTAGATAGTGACACGACGATACTAATAAGTTACTAACACAAATTAACTGCTCTCTCTCTCTTCCAATAAGATATTTTAGGCCTTTTTATGGAGAAAGTGCCAAAAAAAACCCGAAGTTATTTTTATTTGAAAGTTTAATACCTAATGATTTTGGATTGGAATAAAAATACATCAAATAATAAAAACGTGTCATTTAAAACCTAAATTAATATGTGTTGTTATTTTCATACCCACAATTTTTTAACAAAATCAAAATTCCAATTTTACCCTAGTTATCTAATTAATTATTAATTTTTAATATAAAAATTCTCGGTTTTCTGTTAATCATGTCAAACAGAAATTAACCCGGTTATCTCTCTTCTTCTTTCTCCTCTCTCTAATTGTCATCTCCACCGAATAACAGAAAACCGAGATTGATTCAAAAACCCACCACCGCAATTGATTAAAGAGACGTCATCTTTGATCAGATTGATCGGTGAAGATGATGAGATTTTAAAGGCTCAGTTTCATGAGTGTAACCATATCTTAGAATCGAAGAAGAACTCGAGGAAGAAGAAGATAAAGAAAACAGATTAAACGACAATGGCGGATACAGAGCAATCAGGTTTATGAGAGAGATTAAGCATCAATTCAAAAGGGTTTTCGCGTCTCAAACTGCGAATCTAATCTTGAGATTCCAATGGAGAATCATATCAAATCTTCCTAGCTTCATGGCTATGAAACTTTCAGCTGGTTATCTCTTCATAAGACAAGAACACGAGGCAGCAACAACAGCAACATCGGTTCCGGATCCAGATATCAAAAAGCCGGAGTTAGATTCAAAGCCGGAGTTAGATTTAAAGCAACAACGAACGGTAACGTTTCAACGGTTTCATTCGATTCAAACTTGGGTCAGTTTCACCTCCCTGTAATAAACCTAGACACATCAACACAGAAACAGTTCTTAGAAACCTCTTATTTTACGAAGCTTCTTGCGTTTATGTTTATGGTTCTTGGCAGATTCTTGTGTTTTTGGCTGCAGTTTTGTTGATGGGGATGTCGGCGTTGAAAGCTTCGTAGAAGAAAGCAGATTTGTGGGAGCGAGATGGGTATGAGATGGAGAGAGATGAGACCGATGGTTTGATGATGTATGGGTGAAAGTACTCAGCTTGGTCGCCGTTTTTGAGAGTGAAGTTTTGGAAGAAGGAGTTGGTAGGTAGAGGAGATGAGAGGAGATCGAGAAGAGAGAAACAGATTGTTACTTTGTCTTGAGCAAGACATTTCTTCAGGCGGTGGAGATGACAATTAGAGAGAGGAGAAAGAAGCCGGAGTTAGATTCAAAGCAACAACGAACGGTAACTTGAGATGACAATTAGAGAGAGGAGAAAGAAGAAGAGAGAGGAGAAAGAAGAATAAAGATAACCGGGTTAATTTCTGGTTTGACATGGTTAACAGAAAACCGAGAATTTTTATATTAAAAATTAATAATTAATTAGATAACCAGGGTAAAATTAAAATTTTGATTTTGTTAAAAAAATTTGGGTATGAAAATAACAACACTTATTAATTTGGGTTTTAAATGACACGGTTTTATTATTTGATGTATTTTTATTCTAATTCAAAACCATTGGGTATTAAATGTCCAAATAAAAATAATTTCGGGTATTTTTTGGCATTTTCCCCTTTTTCTTTGTTTCATTTTATAAAAAGTTTCAAATTTCCATGTATTTTTAATATTAATTTAATATGTTTTGACTATTTAAATTGTATTGTATTTTTCTCTATTGGTTGAATTTTGTTAAGTAATACAATATTTTATTTTGTTTCTTAATTTTTATACTTTTATCCAAAAACTCTTATATGTTGGAACAAAAGAAGTACTATATTTAGAAGTTGTAATAATTCAAGGGGAGTCAAGTTAATTGAAGTGTTGTAGAACATTACATCTCACATAATATACATTGTCAATTACTCAATTGGTAATGGTGTAAAACAGCTAGGCACTTTCGATGGTTAAAACTGATATTTTCGTGTTGTGTATATAGACTAAAAAGTACTGTTAAATTAAAATATATATCCACTAGCAATTGACCCGCGCTACGCGCGGGAGTTAGATGAGGGTTTTTTTGCGGTTGTTTTGTTACTTTATTGTTGGTTATGTATTGTTCCTATTTCCGTCTGGTTATGTTGTTCGTAGCGCGGGAGTTAGATGAGGGTCTTTTTGCGGTTGTTTTGTTATTTTATTGTTGGTTATGTATTGTTCCTATTTCCGTCTGGTTATGTTGTTCGTATGTTTTTTTGGTCTTTTGTTGTTTTTTTTCTTCTATATAAAATAAACATATATAAAGATATTGTCATTATTTTGTTGATTTTAAATCGTCTCTCATTCAACTTGTTCTTTCTACGTGTAAGTGTTTTTATTTGGTTATATGTGTTTTTATTTGGTTAAAAATATTGTAAAATTATTGTGTAAAATTAGTATCACCAATTTTTTGTTTGGGTAAATACAATGTGGTGGTGTTGAGATGAATTAGGGTGGAGTATATTTAAACGGAGTAGGTGAAATAAAGGTATTGTCATTATTGTCGTTATTTGATTTTATGCGCTTTGATTTTTTTCTTTTTAAATTGAGAAGTAAATGTCTAAAATTAATATCTTCATTAGTGGTGATCCTAAAATTATTGACGTCATGTTATTATTCAGTAGTAAATGTAATAAAAATGGTAGAGAGTATCTCTAAAATCTATATATCTCTTCAAGACCTCCCATTTGATAATAAGACTTGAAAGTTTTGTGTGGAAATATGGCTAATGTATCTGAGCTTAACCTAGCTTTCCATATACCATAGGAGAAGCAATGTTTGTTCAACGATGAAGATGGTGGTGCTAAAGAGTCAATGTTTTTGGCATGGATGATTTTGAATAGGTCGAATTCTTTGAGTAGGACACTCATGTATGCCGAGATCCCAAGTTTTTTTACTTGGAATAAAAAAGAGAAACGGTTTCAGGCAAGAGAAAAAGGTTCCCAAATAGGAAGGTTAGAGGATGTTCCTCGACACATGGGGGAATGTTTTATTTGAGAATCCTTCTAAATATAGTTAGAGGACTTACATGTGGTGAAGATTTGCGAACTTATGAAAGTATTGTTTATGGGAAATACAAAGAAGCATGTTGGGCACAGGTATAATGGAGTAATAATGCTTTAGTTTATGTTTTCATGAATGTTTTTAATTATGTATGGGAGTTCTTTGTTTTCCTTCTCTATCTAATCATATAATAAAACATTGTGTTGGTTTTTCCCCACCCCCCCCCCCCCTCATTTGCCAATATTTGACATAAAAATATGTGAAGATGCTATAACAATACAATTAAACCACTATAAATCAATATTTTATAAATTATCAAATTCCAATAAATTTCTAATTTTTGCAAATGATGATAATAAGATAATAGTTTTTCTGGAATTCATATGTATTTTGTATTTTCATAAAAATAGTCTAAACTTTTTGAAAGTTTTCATTTTTTAGATATACATCATTATGATAGATTATTAGAATACAATAATTAATATTGGCATATTTAAAAAAAAAAAAATATTCCATCTGTATAAGTAAAATATAAATATTTATAAATTTTAATCAAGAAGGTTTGCTACATATTTAAAATACCATTCTAAAACCATGAAATGTAATTGTTCTAACATGTAACATTGGGCACGTCCAATAAGGAATTTGTTTTTTTTTTGAGTTGGCCAATTTTGGTAAAACCTAAACTATTTTATGGGCCACTTATAATACAATCCAAAACTAATTTCGTGTGCCTCTTTTTTTATTTGTTTGGTAAGCTGAAACTATACATACATATACATATATGTATATCTTTTTCGTCGTCTAAAATCTACTTTCCAGACAAAGGATTTTTGGTCAAAAATTAAAATGCATGCAAAGGATTTGGAGTAAATCCAGTTTTATAATTCATTTTTTTTTTCGAGTAAAGAACATAATCCAGTTTGGAACTGATTTAGAAGTTTCTTCTTCTTTTATATCACCAATTGTATCGTTGCGATTTCCTAACTGTTGCGTGTTTGATCGGCTGCTTATGTTCTTGATTCCGATTCGTTGCTGGAAATGTTGGTCTAATTATTTTTCCCCGGCGATGTATGTTATTTGATGTGTTAATTGTGAGTTGCAGAAGATAATTGTGAGTTGATTCTCTTTTCGCGTAAGTGACAAAGTAAATTGTAAGTGATTTTCTTTCCAGCTTAGATCATGTTTTTTTTTCTTAGTGGGTTAGCTATCTTATCCTTATCCGTTTTGCATAACCATTTTTTTTTTTTAAACAACTTTGATCGGCTTCTGTTTTTCTTTGTTTGTAGCCCAGCTTATCCTTCCAGAGATTGCCTTTCATCTTCTTGCCCGTCCCTAACATTATAATTCCAGTAAGGTAAATATTTTTTTTGAAATATATGTCTCCTTCTGTTCGTAATTTTATGAATTCGGTACTTGAGTTGTTTGCTTGTAAATTTTCTGCCATTACTTTGATGTTGTGTTCCACATATCTGTCTCTAAGGTTTATGTCGTTGAGGTCCTTCTATCTACTAATTGCCGGTATTTGTTTTATGGCTAGCAGACCTATATTGATGTTGTTGTCAATTTGATTGTCTGGGGTGCTGTTGGAATTTGTTGTGATGCTTCGCGAGCTAGTGTTATTTTATTTTGTTTGAATTTAAGTTTCTTTTTATATTTTTATTTATGTTTGTTTTTTTGTGTTTGGTTTTGTATATATTTGTTTCTATGTATTGGTAATCAATATAAAAAAAAAAATAGAAATGCTTTTATTCGAATTGTTGAAAATGATTTGCTCATGATAATATTGTAAACCTTATAGTCTAAACGAACATGATGAATTTGATCATTTGTTTGTAGTGGTAGCAGTGGTCACATCTATTTTCCATGTCATTGATGCTATAGTTGATTGTTGGTTGAAATGTGGCCAATGTAGCGTAGTATCTTTGTAGCTTTTGTACTTTGACTCTGTGTAATGCCCTCTTGATATTTTTCCAGCATTGATCACTCTTTGCTTTGTTTTATTTTCAGCCTAGCTTATCCAACCACAACTTTCCTTCCACTATATCGCCCCTGCATAATTTTACAATTCCATAAAGGTAGATAGCATCTTTGTAGTTACCTTCTGCTGCCTTTTTCAAATGTTCCAAGCCTGCTTCTGTGTTGTTCTTGTGAAAATACTCTTGTATTTCTTTGATGTAGTGTGCCTCCACATTTCCACTTGCTATGCATTTCTCCATGAGGTCTTGGTATTTGGTAATTGCTGCTAGTGGATTCATAGCTAGTGGCCTTAGGTTGATTTTCTTGTATACTCTGTTGTCTTGTGCTGCTTTTGCTAGTTGTGGTGATGCTTGCATAACATGTTTGACGGTTTTGCGTGAAATGAGAGCAACTCTTGAGATGATATCTCCCAGGATTTCGTTTGGTAGTTCATCAAGGGAGTAATCTTTCTTTTGTTGCATTTTTATAGTGTTTGCTCTGAATTTCAGTCTGAATTTTTAAGAGCGTACTTTATAGGCTGGATGTCAATTGCAGTTACGTTTGTGTTTGGTTTTCCCTAATTGTTGTCCTGCTAAGTGGTAGCTTTATATAAGAATGCGACTTACCTCAATTGAAGAAATGAGTAGTGGGCTAAAAACGACACAAATTTATGTTTAACACAGACGTGATACAATGGAAATTGAAGAGAGGGCAGGCTAAGGGTGTCGAGGAGTGGGAAATAATATTTAATTCATTTATAACCATTACAACTCGAGAATGTAAAACGCGAGGAACATAGAATGAAGCAGGAAACGGATGTCTGAAAGTCGCACATACGTAGACAGCGAGTAGGAGATACAATTGTTGTTAGGACATCTAACAAATTTGGGTTTGATATGGGCTTTCAAGTGTTAATGGGTAAGTGTTATTAACTGCTTAATGGGTAAGTTTTTAAGAATAGGCCCTAAAAATTAAATAAGAGGTTGCTGAGGTGGCAGCACCAGAAGTGAGAAAAAGCTAACTTTATATATATAGATACTACTATTTTTGTAGATTGTTTTGATAAATAAATTTGTTTAGGAAACTTTTATCCAAACAACTTTAGTAGGAGTGGGTGTTTGGTTTCGTTTTTTTCGATTACTACTGTGCAATCGAAGATTGTGTGATCTGTTACGGAGCCGATGGAGAGCTTAAGAAATATGCAGAAGAGAGGGAGAAAGCCATCGCTCGAAGGTACGATACATTGAGCAAGAAAAAACGACGCAAAAGAAGCGTTGATCTTCACGAGTTTCCCGCAAATTCCAACAAGAAGAAATTGGTGAGACCGAGAGGTCCGAGACGTGTATCCAAGTTTCTTGTTTGGGACCCTAGGTTTGATAATCACTTGGGTGAGAAAGTCACGGGAACCTAACAAGATTACAAGCTAGGTTTTGCGCTCTTGTTTTCAGGAACAGAGGAAGATGAATCAAGGACCGAGTGCGAGTGGTAGTACTACGATCAATCAATATCTTCCACAACAACAACAACCAAACCAGTTTTCCATGTTTCTGTTTAACCATGAGAACGAGAATGTCTTGCAAATCCCATTAGGTTTGAACCAAAGGCAATCTCTGGCTCCAGTTCTGCCTAAACTACTGATGATTTACCCAAATCCGGATGTGGGAAACTACTCGGGGTCACTTGGGGTACAAGGATCTTTTGGTCCTCTTTATGATCTCTCAAATCCTCTCTTTGTTAAGTTTGTTTAAGTGTTTTAAATAAAGGCCAACTACTATGTAGTCAAACAGGTCAATCTCGTTTGCTATTTTCTCGTTGCTAGTTGAGCTAGTTGAGGGTGTGTCCTCCTTTATTTTCGGTTGTTGCAGTGTCTCATGTATTCCCTATAAAAGCATTGGAACCTATGAATGAATATAGATCATTCCGTGCAATCTTTTGTGTTTTCAGATTTTGAAACTACATTTGGTATCAGAGCAAAATACAAAAACAAGAGAGAGTGATCACAGAAAAAAGAGAGAGAAGAATAGAGAGAGAGAGAATGAGTGACGACAAGACGCTCACTAGGATACCTCACTTTGATGGTCATTACGATCATTGGAGTGAACTGATGGAGAATCTTTTGCATGCCAAAGGATTATGGAGTCTAGTGGAAAAAGGTTTCACCAAAGCAACAAAGGGAGTTGAGGTAACTGCAGCGCAGCAGAAACAAATCGACGAGCTGAAGGTGAAGGATCACCAGTTGAAACACTACCTGTTTTAAACCATTGATCGGGTAGTATTTGAGCATATCTTAGATCTTAGAACATCTAAGATCATCTGGGAGTCAATGAAGAGAAAGTTCGGAGGTAGTGAACGTGTAAAGAAATCACTTCTCCAGACTCTAAGGAGAGATTTCGAAGTCCTTGATATGAAGACTGATGAGAGCATTGATGATTACTTCAAAAGAATAATGATGGTGTCAAACAAGATGCGGAGCAATGGAGAAAACATGTCAGACTCAAAGATTGTTGAGAAGATCTTTCGTACTCTGACAGACAAATTCACGTATGTGGTGGTTTATATTGAAGAATCAAGAGACACGAGTAGCATCACTGTTGATGAGTTGCAGAGCTCGTTGTCTGTACATGAGAAAAAGTTTAAGAAGACTAGCTATGAGGAGGAAGAACAAGCACTCAATGTCAGAGCTAGGGGCAGAGGTTCTTACAGAGGACGAGGCAGAGGTAGAGGACGCCCGTTCAACAAAGCAGTCATCGAGTGCTATCGAGGCCACAAACTGGGACATTTCCAGTATGAGTGTCCAACCGGAGCCAGTGGAGCTCACTATGCAAAGCTAGAAGAGAAAGAGGAAGTCCTCTTGATGGCAAATGTGGAGCTCCAAGGAACAACGAGAGGTGATGCTTGGTTTGTAGACTCTGGGTGCTCAAACCATATGTGTGGAGAAAGGGGTATGTTCTCTAGCTTGAACACCACCTTTACACATACTGTCAAGCTAGGGGATAATCACAAACTGGTAGTTAGTGGGAAAGGAGTGGTAAAGATAATGTTTAAGGGGATAATTTATGTAGTCAATGATGTGTATTACGTCCCAGAGCTGAAAAACAACCTGTTAAGTGTTGGGCAACTCCAAGAAAGAGGCTTAGATGTGCTTTTCAAAGGAGGTGAACGAGCAACATGTAGCATCTTTCATCCAACAAGAGGAAAAATTGCAGAATCTGTTATGAGTGCTAATAAGATGTTCATCTTGTTGAGTGAATCGAGCTGTAAAATAAAAGAGGAGAGGTGTTTACAAGTTGATGTCTCAAACAAAGCAGAGCTGTGGCATCATCGATATGGGCATCTTAACTACAAGGGACTACACACACTATGCAGTAAAGAGATGGTAGTTGGCTTACCTGAAATTGGAGATGTGAAGGTCACCTATGAAGCTTGTGTAAAAGGGAAACACCATCGAGTTCCATTCCCGAAGCAGAGCAAGTGGAGAGCCACTGAAAAAAAAGCAATGTGGTCCAATCAATCCACCATCGAACAGTTAAATAAGGTACTTAATAAGCTTCATCGATGATTTCGCAAGAAAAACATGGATATACATTGTTCAAGAAAAATCTGAAGCGTTTCATCAATTCAAGATATTCAAAGTTTTTGTGGAGAAGCAAACTGGTCTGTTCATCAAATGTCTGAGAACAGATAGAGGGGGAGAATACAACTCAAATGAGTTCAAGAAATTCTGCAGAGAGCATGGAATCAAAAGAAAGCTAACCACTGCTTTCACACCGCAACAGAATGGTGTTGCTGAACGCAAAAACCGCACAATTATGAATATGGTGAGAGCAGCATTATTAGAGAAGGAGGTACCAAGAGCTTTCTGGCCAGATGTTGTACAATGGGTGAATCACGTCCTTAACAGATCTCCTACACTTATTGTCAAAGATATGACTCAAGAAGAAGCATGGAGTGGAAGTAAGCCGTCAGTTGAGCACTTCAGGGTTTTTGGATGTATCGGATATGTTCATGTTCCCGAAGTTAAAAGGAGCAAGCTCGATGACAAAAGTGTGAAATGTGTGATGTTGGGGTTCAGCAGCGAATCCAAGCTTTCAAAATGTTCGATCCAGTGGAGAAAAAAGTTCACATTAGTCAAGATGTGATATTTGAGTAAGATAAGAAGTGGGATTAGGAAGGTGCATGTTAATCTGGTGATGAAAGCATAGATCTTGAATGGGAAACTGATGATGAGGGTGAAGCTGAAGAAGAAGTCGAAGATGAAGATGATGCTGTTGTTGTTTCTTTACCAAACGATCCACCAACTGTAGATGCAACAACAACAACGAGTAGAGTGAGAAAACCACCAGTCTGGTCTGCAGATTATACCATAGGAGAAGAGCTTTCTAATACAGAGGAGGAGGAAGCAAACATGGTTAGAGTCGAAGTTGATAACTTAGCTTTCATGGTAATATCATATCCGACTAGTTTCCAAGAAGCAGTATGACATCTAAAATGGAAACAAGCGATGGATGCTGAGATAGAGGCCATCAAACGGAATCACACATGGTCGCTGACTGATCTTCCCGCTAGAGCCAAGGCTATTGGGGTTAAATGGATTTACAAAACCAAGCTCAACAAACTGGGAGAAGTAGAGAAGTTCAAAGCCAGGCTGGTTGTAAAGGGGTATGCTCAAGAGTACGGTGTATAATACACAGAGGTATTTGCACCGGTTGCTCGAATGGATACAGTGAGGATGATCATCTCTGTAGCAGCACAACGAGGATGAGGAATCTATCAACCCGATGTCAAATCCGCATTTCTTCATGGTGAGCTCAGAGAAAATGTGTTTGTAGCGCAACCACAAGGCTATGAAGTTACAGGGGAAGAAGACAAGGTTTATAAGCTGCATAAAGCTCTCTATGGACCTAAACAAGCACCTAGAGCTTGGTTTAGTCGCATTGAGTATTAGTCTGTCAAAGAGGGGTTTGTGAACAACACTAGTGAACAAACGCTGTTCATCAAGAGAAGGGGAGGTAACATTCTAATTGTGAGCATTTATGTTGATGATCTATTTTTCACTAGTAATGACGAGGAGATGCTGTGTGAGTTCAAATGCTCTATGAAGGATGAATTTGACATGAAAGATCTGGATAAGATGAGATATTTTATGGGTATTGAAGTAGTGCAGAAGTCTGATGGTATCTTCATCTGTCAAAGAAAGTATGCTGCTGAATTACTCGAGAGGTTTGGGATGCAAAATTGTAACTCAGTTCGAGTTCCAATGGTTCTTGGACAGAAGCTTCATCAAGATAAAGCTGGTGTTAGAGTTGATGCTACGCTGTACAAGCAAATGGTGGGGAGCTTGATGTATCTTACAGCAACAAGACCGGATCTCATGCATGTGGTAAGTCTTATTAGTCGTTTTATGGCAAATCCAACTAAGTCTCACCTTGCTGCTACAAAAAGAAATCATGCGATACTTAAAGGAAACTCTGCAATTTGGGATATGGTACAAGCGTGGAGGAGAGAGTAAACTCATAGGCTATACAGACAATGATTATGCTGGCGATACAGATGATAGTAGGAGCACCTCAGGTTATGTATTCTTGATGAGTGGAGGAGCTGTAGCATGGTCCTCAAAAAAGCAACCAATTGTGACTCTTTCAACCACCGAAGCAGAGTATGTGGCAGCTGCTACTTGTGCTTGTCAAGCCATTTGGATGAGAAGAATACTGTGTGAGATTGAGTGGAAGCAAGATGAAGAAATGGTTATGTTCTGTGATAACACAGCTACAATCAAGCTGTCCAAAAATGCAGTCATGCACGGGATGGCAAAGCACATAAGGGTTCGTTATCATTTTCTCAGGGAATTAACAAAGGAAGGTATTGTTGAGTTGGTTTACTGTGTCACAGAGGAGCAGTTGGCCGAGGTTATGACAAAGCCGTTGAAGTGGGCATCTTTTGAGTGGATCAGAGAAGCATTTGGAATGAGAGTTGTGAATTGCAACTCTTGATCGTTCAAGGGAGGGATTGTTAAGTTTGTTTAAGTGTTTTTAAATAATGGCCAACTACTATGTAGTCGAACAGGTCAATCTCGTTTGCTATTTTCTCGTTGCTAGTTGAGCTAGTTGAAGGTGTGTCCTCCTTTATTTTCGGTTGTTGCAGTTTCTCATGTATTCCCTATAACATCATTGGAACCTATGAATGAATATAGATCATTCCGTGCAATCTTTTGTGTTTTCTGATTCTGAAACTACACTCTTTTCTTGATTTGATTTAATTAGTGCAAATTATCTAGTGTGTAATATGATTTTTTTGGATTTTGTCTCCGTCTAGTGTGTAATATGATTTTTTTTTTAATTATGTTTGACTAGTGTTTGTAATAGATTCATCATTTGTTTGGTGACTTGCTGAATTGTGTACTCTTTCTACTGCTATCATCTACATTTGTAAAGCCTTAACTGCCTATTTAATCAATCGATTAATCTAATCTCGACGATAACAGAGCTAATTCATCTTGTTAATTTCTAGTTAACTGCAACTATGAGTCCTTTGAATCATCACTTTTGACCGATCGGAGATACACACACAATTATTACTGATCAAGTCCTTTTGAAAGGTATGACAAGGTTTTTCCAAGCAAGGAAAGAGATGATGAATGAGGTTGTGTCTCTAACCAAAATCGGAAGTGGCTGTGTCTTTGATGAATGACAATCTCATCAAGCAGCTTACTTTACAAAGGTTGAAGATCTGCAGTCACTGCTGTCTGATGGAAAGAAAAATGTTCAATTGATAATACTAAAAATAAAATATCATTAATATTGTACTTCAATATGGGTTAAATCTCCACTTTACTATTTTAACAAATCAATATAAAATATATCAAATCAAACTGATTTAAGTAAGCTTGTAGTAAACAAAAATTGTTTTGCGGTATACCGTGGGTTATATACTAAATCACTTGAATTAACAAAATATTATATTAGCAAAATTAGTATTAAAATAGTACATTAACAAAAAATAAAAATAAAATTGCTTTCAGATATACCGCCGGTGATAATCTAGTTATTTTTAAAAATAGAGAAAGGTTTAAAAGATTAAATTATTTTATATAAACAGATTAAATAAGTCCCAAAATGTTTGAAGGACCTTTTTATCATTTTAAAGTCTACTTTTTATACATCGTAGACATGGCATTTGTATTCAGGGATTTTTCATACTATTTTTTGTGATCATTTAAAAATAAATGAAGATTAAATGACTTTACACTAAAGTAAGATAAAAGAAATTCTAATATTAGTTAAAATATTTATAGTTTCTTTTTAGTTATAAGAGAATGTATTACCTTGAGCTTTTTAATATGGACGAGGAAGCAATGGACCCCCATAGCTTTGACATGCAGCAGTGAAACCTTGCGATTGACCTTGCAAGAAGTATACATCCTTGGATGGGGAAAACGAGTTATTTCCCTCCGAAAACTATCATATCTAGCCAGATAGAGCCCGAACTTTGACCTCGATCTATATATCCATCAAAGAAACGTTCTATACATATATCTCCCCGAAATAAAAGTTTTATATTTAAATCTCCCCAAATCTCGGTTACATCTGTTTACACTTCAAACCCGAATTAAATCAAATATTAAACCACTAAAAGTTGATTGTAAATTGAATTAAAATCCAACCAACCATTAATTAATCTGATATCTCCTCTCGGCCCATTCTTCCAGCAACAAATGATATTGATAAATTTGTTTTTCAATTACAAAAACTGATTGGATAAATTCATTGTGATTAAATTCAATTGTAATTAACCATAATTGCTAGAGTAGGAATATTATGATACAGATGAGCGGAAGTGATGGCCGAGAGTTGTGTCGCAAGAGATGACGGAGATGGTGAAGGAACAGAGACATGGATTATTGCGACGGCGCTGTTTGGTGGACTACCCAGATCGCCTTCACCTTCTCCGACCACCACCACCATCTTGACATGTCTCTCTCCCGTGAAGACTCGCTTTTCCTCGACTCCTCTTTCTCTCCTCAACCGTCTCCACTCTCCACTTCTCTGAGTCCACTCGGTTGGAACAGCTCTTCACTTACCAGATCTCAAAACCATGGATCGACGACGATGAAGCTGTGTCCATCTCTCTCCCCTCCTCATGTTCTTCACTCGTCTTCTTCTTCAACAACCTATGGATCCCCGACATCGTCTTCATCCCACACCCACGACGGTGGTGTCAACAAAATTAAGAAGACTTCAAATTCAAATTCGATTACAGTAGTGTTGTGGTCATGGAATATGCTCTCCTTCATTTTTCAATTAAAAAGAATTTGCTTTTGTAAGAACAAATAATTTGCTCTAGGTTTTAATAGATATGGTCAAATTATTATGTGAGATTACAGAGGAACATCGATTATGGGTTTGTTCACTGTTTCATCGATCAGGTGTTTTGGTTTCAAGTGCCAATCTGGTTTTCTTTGGTTTTAATTGGTTTTGTTTTGATTTAATCTAATATAAATATGGTTTTCTTTGGTTTTAATTGGTTTTGTTTGTCTAGTAATTGGTTAAGTGAACAATAAACCGATGAAACCCAGATTTATGGGGTAATAGAACTAAAACTATTAATTCGGGGAGATTTAAATACAAAACTTTTATTTGAGGGAGACATATGTATAGAACGTTTTTTTGATGGATATATAGATCGAGATCAAAGTTCGGGCTCTATCTAGCTAGATATGATAGTTCTCGGGGGGAATAGCTCGTTTTCCCTCCTTGGATGCAACAAGTTACAGTGAGCAAAGTTACAAGGGATAGTCAAGTCGCCCATACGAATATACGATACGAGGATAAAAGCCTGGTTCAAGTTAGAGACTTGCACAATGTATCTCTTCTTCTTCTGGTTCTCTCCAACGTGCAGCACATAAATTTTGTCGCTAAAGTTTCTTTCCACATTCATGCTACAGAGCCACCAATGATCCGTTTTTTTTTTTTCTTTTGCAGGCAAGAAACCTCACCAAATCCATTTCTATCTTCTTTTTTTTTTTCTTGTTTTTGACAACAAAGTACATGATCAACCCAAACAAGCCAATTTAAAAGAAAATCGTTCACATAGACATTTCTATCTTTCTTAAAACAAAATTTTAAATTTAATTTAATTTTCTCTACACTGTCGCTAGTAAAATACATGTTTACTTGTATATTCTCTACACTGTCGCTAATTAGCACTTGCGCAGAGATTGAGAGGAGTTTTTTTACAAGAAATCACAGTAGAAAAACCAAACAATGTAACAAACCAATTTCAAGGTTTATCCCCAAACCAGAGCGCATTCACAGCAACTGAAATGACGCATAAAGACAAACACATATGAATCATAAAAATGTTTACAGTAAAATTTTGTATCACCAGTCTCCTAAAATATTTAATCCTCCTCGCTCTTATTTTCAGCCATTATCTGTTCCGTTACGATAAGATCAGCCCCAACATGTTCCTTGCTAGATTCATCCTCGAGTGACGTTTGAATTTGTTGGGGTTCAAGATCATCATCTGGTGCTGGTGAATCTAACTCAGTTGAAGCAAGTTTGATATCAGTTCCAATATTTTCAGATTCCAAATTCTTACTTTCAACTGATTGTTCCTTCATTTCAAGAGGATGTTCATCAGATAAGGTTTTGTCATTCTGGCTTGTAAGAGCTTCTTCTATGAGACATGGCTCTACTGTTTCCTCTTCAACCTCTTTGCTTTTGTCAACCGAGTCTTCTCTTGTCGTGAAACATGACTCCACTGTTTCCTCTTCAACCGCGTTGCTTTTGTCAACCGAGTCTTCTCTTGTCGTGAAACATGGCTCTACTGTTTCCTCTTCAACCTCTTTGCTTGTGTCAACTGAGTCTTCTCTTGTCGTGAAACATGACTTTACTGTTTCCTCTTCAACCTCGTCAACCGAGTCTTCTCTTGTCGTAAAACATGACTCTACTGTTTCCTCTTCAACCTCTTTGCTTTTGTCATTTGAATCTTCTCTTGTGGTGTCTGTGGCATCGTGGTCAGATGCAAGATTTTGATCATCAGCATCTTCTGCTAGAAGTGAAGTATTTGATTCATTATCCTGTATAGAAGAACTCCCAGGAAGATCTGGCTCCTCTTCAGCAACACTTTCTGTCTTAGACTCTGGCCCTTCAAGAGTTGTGGAGGCAGGAAAAGACTGGAAAGTGTCCCAATCATCATCATCTTCATCATCTTCTTCATAATCCTCGTCATTTTCTTCGTCAATTCCACTTTCTATTGTGCTAACCTGATTGAATGATGTTGGCACAGTGGGCAATACTTCTGCATTAACCATATCAGCAGTAGAGGTAACTTTTTCAGGTGTTGCTACCATAGGTGCTGGTAATCTGATATCCATGGGTGGAACCAAGGATTTTGGCTTTGGAAGGGCACTATCTTTAGAGATGGAAGCACGGATGATATCCTACACATCAGAAGAACAAGGACATCAATTAGATAGTTCAATATTTGCATGCAAAATGCTTACAACACATCAAAGCAAACAAAAGAAAAAAGTTAAGTTGATTAAAAGGATGGGGGATTTGGGATCCATTAAAACTTTCGAACACACTGTTTTCAGGTGAGTAAATCAAATTGAATGCATTCACGAACCTGAAGCTGCTGCCGGTGTGTTGCTGGCAGCGAGAGCAAAACTTCCTTAAAGTGAACAGCCGACAAAGGTAACTGAGCTAGATGGGAAACAAGCCGCACAGCTACATTTCTTAACTCAAGGACTTCCTGGTATTGTCCATGAAACAATAAAAAAAGACGTTTAACACTGGAGCAGAAATTTTTTAATATAAACTTCACCGGTCGGGCTAGGAATGGAACCTGAGAAACACCATCTGAAGTCTTGGAGAAAACCACAAGAACCACTTCAAGAAAAAGGCTCATGAATCCCCTCTGAATTTCATTAGTAATTGAGTGTGTCTGAAGTAGCATTATGAACCGCAAGCATTCACCAGCTATGACCACTGATTCCTTATTCATAGGTTTCTATCCAAAAGAACAAGAAAGAAGTCAGTTATCATAATTTTTATCTAAAAGTACGTCAAATTTGCTCTTTTCTTCTAGAATGTAAACTCTGTTGAAATTGGGAGCAAGAAACGAGAAAACAACCAGAAGCGCCCTCTGCATCAGACTGACAATATCTCCAATAAGTTCGCCGACAAAGAAGACCACAAAATTTTTCTCCTCTGGGTTTTTGTAACGCTGAACCAAGCTTTTTACCACTTGTAAGACAGTAGCTTGAACCTACATATATTTGAACTTATACTGTTAAGAGCTTGATAATTAATGATCGAACTAGCATATGACAAGAAGGCAAGTCTCAGATACCTGAACATTACAATCTTTCATTACTGCTGCTATACTAATTTGGCAACTCCTCAACATGGCAATACAGATAGAGTTGGTATTAGTTTCATCTACTGGACAGTCAAACTCGTAGGCAAGCTTAGCCAGTGAGAAAAGTTGTTCCAGACAGAATACAAGCTTCAGTTGAAGAAGCTTGCGTAACCCTGATCTCTTGTTGTCCACAAGATGGATACCATTGATACAATCTTTAGTCAGATCACCAACCATGTGCAGACAAGCACCAAAAATTGCTCTTAGATGGACACTACTATCGGCAGCAAAATTAGTGTCATCTGCAATAAAACGTTTAATTAAGAAGCTTCAACAAACTTTTCAATGTCCCAATAAAGGAAACAAAAGCTTTCAGTTGCAGAAAATCAATTTCACAATTCTGCATTTGCAACTTCGGGGCTCACATAAGACAGACAGAAAGCATACATGTTCTATACTGAATGTACCACCAAGCAAAGCCAACCTCTCACAGAACTTTGACACCATCTGATAACCACCCCTAATCAGCCTAGTAGACCAAAGATTAATCCAGTTCCAATTCTATACAAACTTACTATCTGTTCAATCTATACAAACTCTTGTTATTTTAGCCCAGGAAGCTAAAATAAATGACAGCGTCCTTTACTTTATCATTTTATCACATTAAATGTTAATCCAATTCTCATACCAGTCGAAGGTTTTTGTGATGAGGCTCTGGTAAGCTCAAGCAATAACTCATTGGTGGACTTCACAATCTCAAGAGCTTTTGATAGGTATGCGTCAGTGGGGACTTCCCGGATGCACTTGTAGCCACTTAATAACAATGCCAGAGATGCAGAATTTAAATGATGCTGCATCAACCAACGATCATCAGTTAGATGTAAGGAGTGCAATGAATAAAACGAGATCCAGAACTGAAACATATAAAGCAAAGATCCCTCAAAATTTACACGTTACCTTCAACTCAAAACGTGTCACTAGAGTCTTTATAGAGATAAATAAAGGAGAAAGCAAATTATCCCAAATGTCATCATCTGGTGAAATTTCATTATTCCTGAAATAGAAAAGAAAGAATCTCTGTTAAGGTTGTTTCCAGATGTAGTCAGTATATTTCTCTCTAATGAATTCTCAGGTTCAAAATAAACAGAACTGAACAAAGCTTCCAAAAATATCCTGGTAAGGTGCACACCTGTGGAGAATTTTGAACAGGTACCCCAGACAGAGTTCAATGGTCGAATAGGCAAACTGCTCACTTTCAAGAAAATATTTTGGACAATTTTGTGATATCTGTTGAAACGTAGAAAAAAACTTCGTCAGAACTAGCATCTTTGCTAACGCATAAGGGATATATACTCCTGGAAAATGAATCAGGAATCAGTTGTTACAAGGAAACTCATCTAACAGAGTTTAAACCATTCCTACAAGGGAATAGTATGTCATTGTTCCCACTTCCAACTTAAGTAAACGAGAACAGAGAAAGAATACATATATACAAATGCTCTTAAACCTCATTTCCAATCTTAGGGAAAGGTGAATATATGCAAGCCAAAGATAATGTTTTAGGGCCTAAAACGATGGTCCAATAAAATCAACAACTCGTGTACCTACCTCTTGCACTACTGATACTGCAAGAATATCCCATGAACTGTCCATATGAAAGGAATACGAGAAAACCTGGATGAGTTACAAAAGGAAAATGAATCCAATCAGAGTAGTGAATGACTAATTCAAGCTTACAGACTATGGGCTAGGACATGGCAAAATCATAAGCCATTTAGGAAAAATATGAGAAATGTGGGGTTGAGTAGATGTGCAGAAAGCTTAAGGTATAATGTGTGCCAAAGAAGAAGCATGTGGTTACTCAAAACCTATATTAAATTCTTTTAGTAGCTGATGATAATAAGAACTAAAATAGAATGGCATGATAAATATTTCAAACGAAAGAAAATAAGCGGATCTACCTGCAAAAGTTCTTGGCAGAGATCTACGCTGACAAAGCCACTGGTGAAAAATCTTTCAGCAGAAAGAGATTGGAAAATTGGTAATACAATTTCATATAACTTCAGGCCCTGGAATGAAGTTTCATTGATGGTGGAGTCTCCCCTACATTTGATTTTAGCTGAGCTAAAAGGTATTACTTGCGTATTAGAGGGTGGATGCATCCCCTGAAATAAGACCAGTACAGCAAAGCCCCACAGAAACTGATAATCTTCAACCTCTAGAGTAACCATGCGATGTCTAGATATTAAGGACCTATCCGAAAATTCTTCCACACTATGATAAACAGGCATTGCATCCAGAACTAAAGCTTGCAGGATGACAGGCCATGCCTCTTCCAGAGAAGGCTGTAGCCTTCTTGACACAGTATGTGGCGGGATTTCGTCTAAGAATGAGCACTGCTGCGGCAAGTCAAAGATCTTAGTAGAAGATAGGGGAGCAGAAGAATTGAAGTGTTCAGCTAAAGAGAGAAAACAGGACTGTTAAGTGTTAACTCACACTTCTTTTCAGATTCTGACATAAGCAACCATAACTGTAGCCTTTTAGGACCTGAATCCAGTACCTCCCGAGCAGCTCCGAACTCTTGGAAAACAATGGCAACAGTGTTTCAAATTCTACTGGCACCTCACCATGGTGTTTCCTCAAGAACGTAAATATATAACACTTAAGCGAGGCATGTGCAGCAAGAAGCCTGATCTTGATCTAAGTTACAAGAATAAGTCTAGTCAGTGAAAGCCAAATAAAATTAGAAAATAAAATCTTTTGTTGCTTATGCACCTTGCTTGTGACCCATTCAGCAAAAGAAGGATAATATAATTCGTTGAAGTCAGTGAGTGGACGTGAAAGCAGAGAAAATATGCGTTTGACTGCAACTTGATCACTGCTTATTATTCCACTGGTCATTATCTGGAATTAAACACATTAATTTAGTAACATAATGGCACAAAATCTGAAAGAAGAAACGAATGTCATGCTCACCTTTGTGGCCAATTGTAACCCAGCTTCCAGAAGAGCAGGGCCAGAATTTGCATCCAAGGCAGTACGAACAGCAGACACAAGTTGAGCCTAAGTTTGAAAATTGTCAGTAACTATCACGATCATTAAAAAATTTAGAATAATCTTCGTTGAGAAATAATTTTGCATGGGGAGCACCTGATATTGTTCCAGAAGAAGATGTCCAGGAAGTTCAGGGTCGGCTACTAATTTAAACTGCACAAGTATCACAAAATTATAAATTATTTTCTCATGTGAACTACCACATTAGATCAACAAGGTGAATGTTACTAGGAAGCTAGCAAAATATTGGTGAAAAACAATCAAATCGACAACTTTTGAAGAAAAATAAACAAACATAAAAAAGTGTTGGGAACCACATGTAACTACAATTCAGAAATCTTTTACTACCAGAAAGTCTCACCTTTTCAAGAATAGTACTAAGAAGTCCAACTCCAACTGGCCTCATGTTTTCAAACTGAATAGTGCTTATCTGAATAATTTGGTAGATCATGTCAAAATTCTCTCAGAACACTTTTCAGAATACTTGAAATGGTTCTTTACAAAGTTAATTCCTTTTCTTTACCTGATAAGCAAGAGATATCAGCTCTTGTAGTTGAAGGACTAACCAGTCACCAGAGCTTTGTCTATCAGCAGCAAGTTTCCTCGCCAATAAAATATCAAAATGAGCAGCATCATTTCCTACAGCCTCTGGCAAAAGACTCAAACACCTACAGTCGAAAATCAATTGGGATGATTTAGCTAAAAAGGACATGCTTTAGAACACAGAACGAATGAAAACTCTTATGCAGTTTGACTAGAGTAGCAACCATTAAGTTATTAACTGCTCAGGATTAACCAACAGTTCAGATTTCTAATATCATAGGCTCAATGATGAAACCCTTCACATACACTTTTGAAATTTCAGGTGAACTTTTATTTTCCATCAATTCGAGTTATGTGGTTAAAAACTGTTCCAGACTATTAATTGAAAATATTGATGTCAACGATATTCAGCAGAGAGGTAGGGTAAAAAAACAAAGAAACATTTCCCACTTACTCAGCTGCAAAAACTCTGGTTCGATATCTCAAGGTTTTGTCTTTATCAGGATTGGTACGTCTAGATTTCCCAGTAGAGCTAGAAACCATGTCGTCATCATCATCTCCAAGGTTCTCTCCTGTGTTCGCAGGATCGTTTTCTGCAATGTTCGTTTCAGCACTCCTTCCAGCGGATGCTGCAAGGGCCTGTCAGCAGAGTAAAAAAAAATCAATTGATTATGGGGACAAGAAGTCAGATCTGGATATATAATAACACATTAAAAAAAAAAAAAAAAAAAACTGACAGTGACATTTTGAGCAAAATGGCAGCAATCATGAGAAACAAATAAATTGACATGGTTCACTGTCAGATAGTTCATACTGCAGCAATCCAAAAAAATCAAGAAATTAGTATGAAAAAGTTCATTGCTATTACCATGTTGCGGCAAATTGACATCCATCGAGATGGGCGTGATGGGCATGTTGCATAAAGAAGGCGTATCAAGGTACTTCGGATCAGATTCCCAATCCTACAAGAGCACAACATTTCCAGAGTCCATAAATAAATCAAGTTAATCATAAGCTTACATAAGAACTAAACTTTCAATAAGACGAGAACATGTACTAGAAAGAACAATTTCTTACTCCGAATCAGTTTCTTCATCCAACATCTGAAATAAATTGTCCTCTATCTGCTCGTCAATGACAGAAACCTAAAACCACAAGAGTGCGATAAATTCCAACGATACCATTATTTCCAAGATTTTAGGAGTCTGGAAATCAAAATTAGGATCAGAGCAAGCTGTTTACCGGGTCTTTCTCAATCAAATGCCGAAGAGTTGACACAGATAGACGTCTAATTATTGGCTGTTTCACAAAAGATACAACTAAATTTAATCAGGAGAAGCCCTTGAAGACTTACTTATGAAAAGAAGAGATAGCAAAAAGAAAAACCTGTACCTGTCTTGATGCCAGCGTCATTAGAAGATTTTTCACATGTAAATGTACTGAAACTGCTTGTGGAGCAAAAAGAATAAGCTGCTGAGTAAAACAGACGCTCCTGAAATTGTTAAGATGTAGAATAACAATTAATTGACACAGAAAAAAAAAGAATTAATATAGTTGTAACAATGTATTAAAATGATGGTGGCAAAGAGAAAGACATTCACATACTCAAGTAGTGTCGGAATTTCTTGCCAAGAACTAATCTCTGCAATAACAGACTGCAAAAACTTTTAATTAGAACAAGCAAAACAAATTGCGTTACATACAAATGCAAGCATCACTGTGATGCAAGGTTCGAAGTTTTGGGGTATAGTAAATCCCATGCGTGCATCTCTTTTTTTGACAGACAAGGTTGGAAGGTCCAGAATAGTACCTTGCAGCGTGAAAACAGAATACTGCCAGGAGAAAGCTCAGGGCCAAGGACAGCAACAATAGCGTTAATAAGGCGTCCAATCCCTTGAGAAAGGTCGATCCATCCACTTTCTTCAGTCAACAAAATGTCCAAGGCAAGTCCTAATGCTGCCTAATAATGAATACAGAATGGACATAATGGATGGAGATATTAAATCAAGCTGGGGGAAAGAAGCCTAATCAACAGTAAGCAATTATAATCATGCACCTAATATGAGGATAATAAACTTTATTAAACATCTGAGTTGCAGCTATTGAACCGTACCAGAGAATTATTCTCTCTGTCAAGCATTATCAGATTCAGGTGATAACCAAGTGCCAAATTTATAGATGCACTGGATTTCATTTTAGTTTGATGAACCAACAGCCCGAACACCAAAATGAGATATTTTGAAGCGAAAAAGCTAGAAATGAAAACTGTGCAGTCTAAGCTTTTAATGATCTACGAAATTGTTTACCTGAACATGAGATACGAATGATAAACCAGCAGCTTCAATGGTCAAAAGAAGCCCATGCAGGGCCCAGATCTTAAGACCAAGAACAGAAGTTTTGGCCAGAGATGAGACTGAACTAACAGTAGCAGGTACTAAGGACGACAATGCCATTCCTCCTGCACTGCACACCATGTAGAAAATAAATTCAAAATATAACAGATAAACATGTCAAAGTAGCTTTCACTATGTAAATCAATACATATCTGCAAGGATGGATAATATCTGTACTTAACTGCTGTTAAAGCATCACAAATACACACATATTAAACAAGTTAGAAGCCAACTCCACCTGTGATGAATGCAACCAAGTGCAAGAGCAATTGATCCACCATAGTTTGGATCTGTTATTCCACTTAGGTCACCAAGAAGCCCTCTGGTCTATTTATCACCATGCAAAAATATAAATGTGAGAAACAAAGGAAATGTTTTGTCATACATCCTACCGCTAAAGATTTTACGTTTTCAAATAAAGAAACAAGTGAACAAAGCAAGAGCAGAGACATGGTATACACTAAAGTAGGGTCCCATAAATATTCCAATTTAAAGGAGCATAAAGAAGGTCACAAAAGAATTTTATGTCGAGAATTGCATCGTGGACAGACCATTCTTGCTGTAAAGATGTCATTTCCGAGACGAGCTAGAAGACCTAGACCCTCACATGCTGCCCTGCGTTGCGACGCACAAATTTCTCCCTCTGTTAATATATTCTACAGAAACAAAAACATCAAAAGATTTATATATATATATATATAAGAAAACACGAGAATCAATTTTAAGATTAGGTTCAGAATTCTGAACTACCATCTTTAATGACATTAATACCTGAAAAATGGTTTGCCCGGAGCTTAATACTTCCGTTGTTAGTTGCTGGGGACGTAGAGCATACAAAGCCTGAGAGATAAAAAAAAAAACATGAAGTTCTGAATGTAGCAGAACCATATTTTGTTCATTTAACAAGAAAATGATCCGAACTCAGATACAGATGATTATGCAGCACAATAGTCTTTACAATGCCTAGGCATGGTAAAACACCCGTTCCATACTCAGAGAATAGTGCTACAAAACTCATCAGCTCTACATATAGACACAAATGTTTACGATCCTTTATATAAATGCCATGCTAAATGTGTATATTCTACCTTTCCAACACCACCTGAGTTCAGCCCTCAGTACACTCATACACGAGGTAGACACCAGAACATGGTTGTACTTTTTCCATACTAATATCTTGACCAAATGTTTTACTACGGTTTGTAAAAATGCACAAAACTCATATACAAGTATTAGAAGCACCTTTAAACCGGCAAGAAGTCCAGCACAAATGTTAGTCAAGCTGGCTGTACGCCATTGTTGCTTCTTTCCAGCTTTCATACACTGTTGTATGACCGAAAGAAGTGAGAGCATCCCTTGGCTATCCTGCGAAGAATAGGTTACAATCATTTCAGACTACCAAAATAGCAAATGTTATAGCAAAACAAGGACCTATCTGGACATACAGTAATCACAAACCTGAGAAGCAAACATGATACCAAAGCAGAGAACCATCTGATTCACCAATGTCTTTTTCACAGTCTCTGGCTTCATGATTACAGAAATTTGCATAAGAGTTGAGCATAAAAAAAAAAAAAAAAAACGACTATTCTGTAGCCAAAAAAAAAAAATCCAGCTCAACTACTACGAACAAATTCCACCAAAAAGCCATTGCGCTTACCAGCGGAAAACTAGAAACTTTACTTTCCCATACACTTGGTGCTAGACCATCTTCCCCACCTTGAAAATAGCGAAGCTCATCTTCAAACCAATCCCTGGATAAAAATTCATACGAAGTTACATCTCCAGGCGTGAAACATGTGAGGAAACAAATGCAGAAAAAATCCTTAGGGGATGCAAACTAATAAATACAGATGACCATGTAGGCACCTGCCAGGAATCCAAGGACCAAGCCATGCATCTCTTTTGTCAAGGAGCGCTTTCAAGCACGAGCTTTCCTCACATCCAGAAGGATCCCTTTCAATTAAACAAACATGAAGGAATCACTAGTTCAGTGATTAACAAAGAGATTTATCAAGCTATGTCCTTAGCATATATTTATAAAGGGGTTTCAGAAACACAAGCAGTTTAAGATGACATTATTTTTTACCTATATGGTGTTGTGCATAGTTGAATAATTTTCTGATGCTCACTTTTATAGGCCAAGGGATCTGGGATAGACTGATAAGCTATCAATATTCTTATGATGAGTGTGTCGACCAAATTTTTGACATCAGAAAACCGTTTGTTGGCCATTGTCAATACACTAGACAAAGCGCTGTTTTGAATAAGATACTGTCAATTAACTCATCATACAGGTAAAGGATATGAGAACTTATTCTCAAATAAAAGTAGCCGAATTATTAAATTGGCAACTACATGTAGACGGAAACTGTAAGAAAATTCAATAGTAATACCATACCTACGGAGGTTTGCGAGTACAGGTTGGAGCAGGATACCATCATTACAAGATACAAAACGTCGTACAAAAGCTGTGAGTGCGTCAATTGCAGCGGACCACACACTACCAAAAGGAAAACACTGATCATTTACTTGTTATCACGAACAAAAATAGTTGAGTCATCACTTTCGTTCCTCTTGGACATGAAGCAATCAGGGAGAAGTGATGACTCAGCCCTCTCAAACCAGCCGCTAATGTGTCAAAAATAAACTTAAGACAATAAACACAGTTCGCTTCCAGGAGCTTAGATAAACTAATTTGCTTCCAGGAGCTTAGATAAACTATACAGCATAGGGAAAGAATATTGAGACCTTAGCGTTTAAATAAAGGCTAGATGTATCAAGAGCCAGTTACCTTAACGTAGATTTTAAGTCTGCCTGTTGTTTGATCAAGTGTTCTGGATTTCCAGTAAAGACGTCAGTCCACAAGATTAGAATATCAAAATCTTGGTCCCCGAACTCCTATATAATCAAATAGAATTGCTTAAGACAATGCATGCTGTGGACACCGCAATTAAAGACATACGGGTTATATATTACCTCTTTTGGCATAGAATTTAACAGTGATGATAGCAATAACCATCCTGCTTCCTTTTCACTTGAGGCAACTATAAAATTTCTCCTTGATTCTGTTAGCATCTTCTTTGAAACTTCAAGCACCGACCTTGGCAATCTGTGAACAAAAAATTACAGAAAAGTATTACCATTGGATTAATGGAAGTTCTGTATTGGGAATTTTAAAAAGTTGTGGCAGATTGAGAACTATTTTGACTATCTAGCACAAGTATCCCCGGTATTTTTCAAGATACGCAAAAAATTATGACCATGAACTAGTTTGATTAGGAAAAAGAGCAAATAACAAACGCCCAGAAACTATTGAAAGTACTAAGACTTTGAAGGTTCATTTATTTGTCTAAGGCAATGAGAAAGGTAGCAATTTACAGGATTAGTGGGACGATTTCTTCATCGGCTCACAGATATAATAAAACTATCCGCCTAAATGTATGAATTAAATGCCTAATAATTAATTTGTAGAAAACGAGTATTAACATTGAGTTTGAAGTGCTGAAACAGTGAATATGATGTGACCATAAGGAGTTATGAAGACTATTACCTAGCAGGATAACCAAGAGATAGTCCAGGAGAAATGGAGACTAGAGCTGCCAATGTTGCTGCTTGCCCGTGCAAAGAAGCAAGATCAGTTTTCAATTTTTCTCCCTACAGAAAACAACAATGGTGACTTATTAAGTCATTCCCCGTCATGAAGTTGGTGATAATGTCTATTTATAGAGAAAGCCAAAGACGTCACAAGCATAAAAAGGGAAACTATGATGTCTTTCATAATATTTTTTTAATCTTCAGTTTCACCATATTAATTATCACTGATAGACTTTGCTGTTCTACATTTGGATCAGAATGTCCCTTCACATCTTCATTAATATTGACGTTTTTGTTGCCACACCTCAATATCATCATACTGAAAGAAGAAACCCCAACTCAGTTGAGATGAACTGGAAGCACTAGTATTACCTTTTCAAAAGATAAACTTTCCCGTAAAGCATTAAGAGTGGTTACAGCAAAAGATGTCAACCCACCAACGCAAGTGGGATCAACCTCAGCCAAAGCACGTAAAGTTAAAGCAGCCTCAACACGTACCTGAAAAAAGTCAAGTTTACGTCTATAAATTATGCATTTACAATTACTACTGGGTTGTCATTTGACTCAATGTACCCAGACATAGATGTTGGCATGAAAGGTGAGATTAATAAACACTGCACAAAAACAAATCTGAAAATGTCAATATATCAAGCTACTACATTCTGAAAAGCAATCACAAATTACTTTCTAACAGCTTCTTCCAACCCTCTATTTCTATGCATCAAGGTTTTGTTTACCTTACCTACCTATCGATTACAGTGATAACGCCATAACGGCTTATTCCAACCCTACATTTCTTTTCATAAATGTTTTGTTTACCTAACTTTTAAAGCAGATGAAACAGTTTTACATCCAGTGGAAGCAAGAAGTTCAAACGAACCTGTCTTTTTTTTTTGTCAACTCAAAAGAATATGTCTTTCAGTGCAATTGTTGGTACTAAACAAGAAACAAGTAGCTAAGGAATATCAGAGTCTAGAATATTGAAAAGATCAAGAATATCTGAATGCTGGAAACAAATAGATTTCTCTGACAAATATTGCCAGGAAAAGTATAAGGGATGAAAAGCACTCGTGTCGAGAGTAACTGAAAGCTTACAAGGTCCAAAAAATGTGATAATGCTGCACCCACTGTATCATCGAAAAATTCCTTGAATTCATGGGGAACCTGCAGGCACGCAAATAAAAATCGAGCTAAAAAGATTAATTAGGAAATATTCATTCAGAAGAGTTTACGCCAGTAGCAGCCTCACCTCTCCCAATGTTTTCAGCGTGAATGACAAAGCCCGCAAAGCAACTATTTTCATTGATGGACTAGCATTTGAAGACTGAAGCTGCATTTATTTCGGAAAAATACATAACTTAGTTGATTATGATGTGAACCAAAAATTAATTTTTTTGAATATGTAGTTCTGACTAGCAGGGAAATAGAGTGATTCAGTAAAACTGCAAAACCTGCTTTCCAAGAAAAACGGAAAAGCTTCTCTGGCTTGGTTCCATCATTTGATCAATTACGCCAACCCGTAGGATGTAAAGAACACACGCCTTCAATAACGAGAATACATATTTTATATCTAGAAGTATGTATGAAGAACTTATGCAAGACAAAAATGACAAGGTTGGAATTGCAAGGAAATGAAAGAAGTGTGACTTACAAGTGCATGGGCATCAATTGAGGAGCCACCCCGCAACATGTCCATGACGTGCAAAGAATAGTCTTGAAGCTCACTATCTGAATCCAAATATCTTATCCTATTGGCCTGCAAAATATATTCAACACTTTGTAAGTTTACAAGGCCATGGTGCCGAACTATAGATATGTATGTAGAAAAATTAAAGATAATCACTGGAATCTACAAATAGATTCACTACTAGAAGAAATCTGCAGGTCTTATGATATAGCAATATAGGCAGTATGCAGATAATAACCCTTGATAAAATGCCCATATAACATGTTAACGATTATATGTCTCAATGTCAAGTCTGAAATGCAAAATCTAATCAACGCACAAGGACAACACAATAACTGAAAAGATTCCAGCAATTGTTTACCTGTAAAAAGAACACCCACGACAGAGCCAAACCGAACCGTGTATTCTTTGCCCGAGATCCAATCGCTGCGATTATTAAGTATTTTTTTATAAAGGAATTAGTGCTCCGCAACACGAAAGAAAGCTCTACTGCAAACCTTTTTTAAAAAAACGTATATATATCTTGTCTTGAAGAGTTAACGAACCAAAAATTTATACACAGAGATCTTGTCTTAAGACTACCTTTTGTGAAGGGAAAAATTAAATGCCTCTGCAGACCACCTTCCAGTTTCTTTGCTGGTGGAAATGGACCTTTACCTCTAGGTTGAACCTAACAAAAAAACCAAAGTTCATAACCACAAAATTATGACAACAAGAAGCACGCAAATTACTAGTAAAATAAGCCTACATGCACTTCAGGATGCATTCCTAGTGCAAGCAATGAGCCCAAAGCCTCCGCAAATGCATCTCGGACAGATGATTCTGGATCTTCAATACCCTACATTAACAGAGGCATATATACATATTCAGAGATTGGAAGAAGAACGGGTTAAAAAAACACAAAAGTTTTACTAGCACATCAAACTGACCTTGACACAGTAAGAGGCTAAAGTATCAAATTCGCTAGTACCAAGACCTGGTCCCCCGATGTTGGAAAAAGCCTTCAAACAACGAGCAACGGCAATTCTCACAACGAATGATTTTTCCGAAGTGGAAAATCTTGTGATAAGACGGTATGCTTCTGAGTATGCAGTGGCAGCAGCTGTACCACCGCAGCCTTCCAAAGCACTTTGAAGCAAGATAAAGGCTTCTTGTCTCACAAAATCCTGAAACAAGGGAAACAACACAGAGTTAATCAAGAATTAATCGCTGCAGTGACACAGGTCAGTTTTCTTTGATAGCCCAAGTATCTTCACAAATTGTATATAATAATAGCTGGGTGGAAATAAATTCAATAATTGAATTTTTTGAAACAGCAGACTCAGAGACTAGGAATAGTTAAATTAGTTTATACCAAACCATATCCCCAATAAATATTAGGACACAATAGCAATAGTTGCAGAGCTTTACTTCCTCCCTTCACGGCCAACAAATCAGATACCTATTAGATATTTTCATACTAGCTCTTTCTAAATATTCCAACTGGGGCACTGATAAAAAGACATGACCCATTGAGGTAGATTAAACCAAACAAATTTACTTTTCCGCATGCAAGAAAGAACTTAAAGTGTAAGGTTGAACTGTGATACCTCATTAAACTTCACTAATTTTGTTACAATAACTGTTGTTTCGAACAAGCCAGATGTAATTTTTCTCCCAAAATGACGATACAGCTCCCCCAAGCATTGGGCAGCACCTAGAAAAGAATTGTAGTTATTAACATAGGAGCATAAGACCAAATAAACATTGAAGAACTTCCACATGGATGAACTTTATGAAATGAATGGATGATTGGTATGCCCGATAGAATGCATACCAAACAACAACAAAAAAACTTAAATTCTTATCATAGAAGGGTGACCAATATTAATTTTCAATTCCAAAACATCACTATAACCAACAGTATTGAAAAATATAATAATGAATAATAGCAGCTGATCAATAATAGTTTGCCAGTAATCTTAGCATACCTGCAACTCGCTGAGGATCACTCCGCTTCACATCGGAAAGAAACCCTTGTAAACTGCTAGCTCTAGAGTATATCGAAATACTATCACCACTTGAAATTATTTTCGCCATAGCCACTGAGGCAAGATGACGTACTGGTCTTCGAGCACCAAGAGTAACCAGAGAATACAAGGCATCTTCGCATTTTCTTTGCGTGACTAACAAAGACTCCTGATATACACATGATCGTCGAGAACCCATCAGAAGTATCACAAAAATATATACACAAAGAAAGGTACTTGAATGTATTGTTCCTGGTTATAAATTCATTCTCACACTGTTTTCCAAGGAATCAAGTTCAACATGAATCCGACGCTTAATTAAAGAAAAAAAAAAAGCAATGGCCTACTAGTTGATCACACAGATCAAAGTCTATGAATAACAAAGACTTAATCATCGTTCTTCTAATTTTCAGATGCAAAAAATGACGACACTGAGCATGATTCGAGATAAAATATTAAGAAGGATCGATCAAAAAAGGGGAAAGGAAACCTTGGGCTCTTCATCGATGGCGATAATAAGATCAGAAAGGATCTCAAAACAGAGGAGAGGGTCAGGGTTTTTCTGTGAAGCTGACGCCACAATCGACTCAAGCTGGGCGACGAGAACGCCAAATCGCGACAGAGGAACGTTGTCGATGGCATTATTCTTCGCCATTATCACCGTAGAAGAAACATATAGCGAAGAGAGCAAACCTAGACAGAGTTGAGGAGAGGAAAACAAAAAAAAAAGAGTAGTAGTGAGAGAGAAAGAGTCGGAGGAATCAGATCTATTGGGGTTCGGAGGGGCAGAGAAGCCCGATTTAGAATCCGGGTCGGGTTAATTTAGTTTCCGGGTCGGGTTAATTTAGTTTCCCGGTCGAATTAACAATTCAATCAAATAATAATTGGTCTGTTAACCAAGGTGGTAGTAAACAAAAAAAAAAAAAAAAAAACAGAGTTTATGCATCCATATTTAACTAGTAGGGGTAGGTGGGCAGAGTACAAGTTATTACAACGGCGTGTAACAAAAACAAATCGAGTGTAAATAATAATAAAAAAAAACGAGTTGATCCCAAGACATGATGTCGTGTTGTTTGTTGTTGCTGCTTGTATTGTAGTATTGTATTGTCTTATTGGTTGTTGCTTCAAAACTTGCATCATAGTTGCATTTGACGTATGGTAACATGGGACGTTTTCCAAGATTGAGTCGATGGTTGTGAATCATTTCTTCTTGGTGATCTAGTGTTCATCATAGAGCCATTCGTGAACATCCGCCTGTGCTTGGAGAACCACGAGTATGGGACTATCTCTAATCCTATTGAAAACGAAATTATTCCGTGATTTCTAGATACACAACAGTAGATACAAGGGAAGATGTTTTTGTTATACTGATATTACTTGACTGGTTTTGAAATCTAGAATGTTGAAAATGTTTTCTTCGCAATCTGTTGAGGGAGACTGTAAAGATATAAGTGGTGTATTCGATAGTCTCCAAATCATAGTCGCAAGATTCCATTGATAGAAGCACCTGCGTCTCTTACTTGTGATGTGGCACATATTGCGTTCCCCATACGTTCCAATCCATAAATAATAAAGCTTACTTAATTAGTAGTGAGTTAAACAAATAATAATATGACAATGTACTTCGTTACTCACCACATCACTTGGAAGTTGGATCATTTGTTTTTTTTTGTTAAAACCATGACTTGGATCTTGCACTTTGATGAAGCCCTTAAAAGCATCATAAGATTCCTCATCTCCGTGGTGGTTTGCCAGTTATCAGTTATCAGTTATTGCAGTTGTTTACCGTGCAAATTTTCACCAGCTCTACACACTGCACGGTAGCTTTTCCAAAAAATGCTTCATTTGATTCAACTTTCTTGTAGTATTATAGCAAAATACAAAGCCGTATGGTAAAGGGTTCTTTAGCAGAGAAAGTACGCAGTAATCGCCTAAGCGGACGATACGAAGAAGGTGAGAATATCAATCAAACCCAAAAGAAAATAATCCACCCTTACAAAAAAGGTGATAGTTTTAAAGAAAAAAGATTGCAAGCTACACGAAGTATGCGAGAACGCATGGTCACACATGTCAAGTATAATATTGTACTCTCAACTACACGAAATAGATGTATTGCATGATCACATACATGAACTATATGACGTCATGTGGTTAACATAATAAACATACAATTCCGGTTAACTGACTCCGCCATTGACCAATATTGACCAAAAAATATTTCATTTTTTATGTATACTATTAAAAATAAAAAATATAAATTACTATATCAAATAGTTTCTATAATTATTTTTTAAAATTAGACCTATTCTATATTATATAACTAAATATTTTGTTTAAATCTTTAATGTATTCATCCTTATAAATAGTAATTTTAATTTTGAAGCTAAACTAATAGTTAAATAAAAATTAGTAATAATTATTTTGAATTCATATATATATATAGATATATAATTAATATATATATATATATTAATATTTCTACAGTCAAATATATTGTTTTGCAAACTCAATTATTTGGATATTGTGTATTTTTTGTTGTTTACAATCAAATATATTTCTTTTATTAAATAACAAAAAATATTGTATTTAAATAAATCAAATAATAAGTTGATGTTTTTAATTGCAATAGAAAAAAAACTAACTATTATAAGACTGGATGAATTAACAGATATATAATATATTTTTATATTACAAAAACTAATAAAAGTGAAATGAAAAATCATTAATAATTTTTTCAGATATTTAAATTTTTATTTTACCATGAGTATATAACATTTTTCAATAATTCTAATGATTTTGATATGTATTGGGTTTGGTTCTAAATATTTTTGTTGTAGAAGGTTGAGAATATTAAATAATATTAATTTTATACTTAGATAAATTCAGTAAGAAGTTGATGTTTTTAAATTAATAAAGTTAAAATAAATAATATCTTATGAATGATTTTTATTTCAATTTTAGTTAAGTTTTGAAATTGAAAAAAAATAACTATTAAAACTAAATTAATGGAATTATATACAATATATTTTTATTTTGGATTCATATATGTTCTAAATTATAAAACACTATAAATGATTCCTAAATAATTCAACTATTTTTTTTTCTAATATAAAAAACAAAAAAAAAATTGCATATTTTTATTGGTCAACATCGGTCAATGCCAGTCAATACTGGTCAACACCGGATTCTGATGAACGGTGTATCGGAATAAAATGGTTGTGATGTTGAGCACATGTCATCATATAGTTGGTATATGTGACCATGCAATACATATATTTCGTGTAGTTGGCGATACATTTTTAAAATTGGGATATGTGGCCATGTATTAAACAATACTTCGTGTAGCTGAATATCTTTTTTCCTAGTTTTAACTTTTAACACAACCATTTTTCAGCAAAAGTGGGGAAAAACCAACGACTAGGAAGTAGTTATAGATGTTCGAACCGTTCGACCACTTTATTGCTTCTGATTTGGTAGAAGCAAATACCGTTACATTCATAACCATAGCATAGGCTAGTCGTCCCATTGTATCTATGATACTGATCATTACTAAAATATTTGCAATGTCTCATAACTCCATCTTTGGCCGGAACGGTTATTCCTAAATCCAAAAGCAATGCTTTCGCTTAATCGCTTGTCTACCGATGAACTTAAAGTTGTATGAGTCTTTGGCGGCCAAGGGAAGTATGTCTTTTAGATAGCTCTGAATTTCTAAAGGACCTGGAAATAGAGAATAATAGCTTTCTTAGCGGTTTTCAACTTTTCATCAAATATATAGTAATGATGAATCTCCACAGGAAGTAACATTTCGATAATTCAATTTCTTAATTTTGTGGAGAGCTTCTCTTAGGGCAATGGCTTCTGCATGCTTCCAAGACTACCTAACTTAGGGGAACAAATTGATGCGAAACCCTTAAAGATATATCTCCCACTTGAATCATGCAAAGTCCAACTAATACCCCCGCTCTACTATTTTGTTTTTTGTTTGGTTTATATAAAACAAATTATTAGGTAAAATATTTATAAATATATATTTTAAATTTAGGACAATTATTTTATTAAATACGAAAACTAAAAAATAAGTTTTACACCTTTTGAAAATAATTGTGGTACTTTTGCAAAATAAACTATATTATTTTTAAAAAGAAAATTTTTGTGGTATTTTTTTTTCAAAAAGAAAATATATTGTATTTTGAGAAATTTTAGTAAAATTTAATACTACTTAAAAAAGGGAAAAAGTATTAAGGGGGAGGTATTGGTTTAGAATTTAGAACGAATTTTAATGACTTTATGTTTTTAAAAATCTTGCTGATTTTTAAAATCATAGAAAATTATAAAGTAAAAATGAAGGATTCTATAAGAGATTGTTTATGAAGTTATTTTAAATCTTGCTGATTTGTTTTTCCTAATCTTGTAAAATCTTTTAAAATTTTTCTATTTGAGGAAAAAGTTTTCATGACTTTTGTTATGAAGGAAACTAGGAGATACCCCGTGCTTTAAGCACGGATCAACATTTTTAAAAAAATTTATAATATAATAATAAAATTTATTGTCATATATTTTTAAAAAGGTTTTTTGTTTGAGATAATATTTATTTTAATTGTTCTGTAAATCTATTAGTCTATTTGAATACTAAGTATTTTGGAATATTATAATATTTTATTTTTTGACGTATATTACATTTTTATATTGTTTGTTTATTGTATTTGAATCATTATTTTGTGAAATATAAAGTAGTAATTTTAATATTATAATTGTGAGCAAATAAAAATTATTAATTTATCATCTATATAAATTTAGTTTTACAAACCCGCCAATGTGGAAATTAATACATACATTTTTCATGGATTGATTAATATATTTTCGTTTTTAAAAATTCAAATCACAACAAATGCAGAAAAAAATATGTACTTTATTAATCATAAGTATTATATGAAAATTCCAAACAATTTGTAAATAAAATAAAATAAAGATGATAGGAGAATCATATTTTAAAATCTTAACAGATTTTTTGAAATTTAGTTATTAAAATAATTATATTGTATATTTGGATATAAAATCTTAGTTTTTAAATTCTGATTGGTTATATATTTTAAAAAAAAATATTTAGTAATTTCGTCCATAATTTATTAGAGAGAGAAAATATATTTTTCTAGATTTTTTTATATTTGATTTGTGAGTGTTTTTATTATTTTTTTAATTAATTATATATATTTAATTAATTAATTAAGCTTAATTAAAATTTTCTAATGACAACTGAATGTAATTTTTTACACATTTTAAGGTTAGTTTTATATTTGTACTTCCCAATTAATATAGTAGGATGATATAAAATCCTAAACCAATAACACAAAATTTGAATTCATTAACAAAAAGATTCTTTTGTTTTATTTGAATAACATAAAACTTTTAATGACTTTATAAAACTCTTAATCCAATAATAATAGATTTATCAAGATTTTAGATAACTTTTTATAAATCCATAACCAATAACACCAAATTTTTAAGAGAAATACCCTAAAATAGCACTTTTTAAGTTTTTCTTCCAAAACTAGCACCCATGCTCAACTTTTCCAAATATAGCATTTGTGATATTGAGTATTAACTTATTATCTTAAATACTAAAATGTATTATTTTAAAATTCCAATTCACGATTTTAAAATTTTCCGACGAACCTTGTTTTGAGTCTTCCGATCTGAGATCTCAGTTTTTAAGTTCATCCTCATCAATTTCTAAGAGATGCGCCAGAACGATTCGTTTGTTCAATTCACCGTACTCCACCGCTTTAGCCGCTACAACCTCCGCCTTGCAAGAATAACCCGACATGTATTTCGGACTCACGACGAGACTCTCCTCCTAATCGAATCATACAAAGAGAGAGGGTATGGAATTGATCGTGGTCCTCTCAAATCAACTCACTGGGAAGAGACCACCATCGTCGTCTCAGCTCGTTCTAGCATTGGAGACAAAGAAGCTTAGATACGGAGAAACTGAGCGAGAGCCTTAGCAGCGGAGATGGTGGTGAGAGGCGGAGGAAATGACAACGATGGAGATGGAGATGGTGGTGAGAGGCGGAGGAACAACGATGGAGATGGTGGTGAAAGGCGGAGGAAATGAGCGAGAGCCGTAGCAGCGGAGATTAGAGCTTTTGCTGAGAGAGTTATGGTAATGGAGAAGAAGATGATGAAATATGTGATGGAGACAATGAAGCTTTGTAAATAGATGAAGTTAAGAAGGATTGATTTGATTAAAGCTTCTCAAGCTCAACTTCTTCAGTGTCTCAACTCTTCATTTGATTCTTCTTTCTAACTAGAACAGATTATTAATTAAGCCAATAAAACAAAAGATGATGCTATAGTGTTGTTGCAGACAAAAAAAGTGTTATGGGACGCAATGTGAACTTTTTTTAACCACAAGAGATGAAGATTAGAAGGATTGATTTGATTAAGACTACTCAAGCTTATTTTATTTCGTTTCTCAACTCTTTATGCATCTAATGCTTACAATTTTTCACAGAACATACAACTTGGAAATCCAAAGTTGCCCATGTAAATGTTGGTTTCATATATTTAGGAAGACTTTCTGATCGTCTTCCTAAACATTATGAAATATTTCCTAAACTTAGAAAAACATGTTTAAAATCTCTTTAATTATCTTTTTTCTTAATGTATTACAAATTACTCTATTAATAAGGGTAATGTATCAAAGACCCACCAATGTCCTAACTTTATGAAGGCATTCCAAAATTTCAATAAGTTTTTCCTAAATTATTAGTAAGGGGTAATCTTTTTTCATGAAGGTTTTCCTGAAACTCGAGAAATCTTTCCTAAATATATGAGAATCCTTCATGAATTTAAATAAATGTTCTTATAATCTCTTTTTTATGTTTTGCCTCAAATCTATCACAACTTACTCCATTAATGAGAGTAATAATCTATCAAAAGCTTACCTTGGTCTAATACAATACTCAATGGTCATGCTTTTGAATTTTTCTAGGGGTTGTATGCTCTGTTTTTTGTTTTTTTTCTTTTTTGACAAAGGTCTTCATGAAATTCAAGAAATCCTTCTTAATTTTTTTGGCATCCTTCCTGAATGTTTGATTTAGGGAGGTCGTCCACAATATTATGAAGTTCTTCCTAAATTTTCAAATCAAGCATGTAACTCCTCCAATTAAGCCAATAAGAATGACACAACGATATGCATGCATCTTGTGTCATCTGCAACATGACATAGCTTAGAGAAATCTTTAACCCCATTTCCTGAGACAAAAATTGAAATCAATGAACAAATTTCAGAAAAGTTTTCATGAATTCTCAACAATGCTTCCTTAATTTTCAAATGTGACTGAGAAACACATCAATACACTAGGAACAAACAATAAACATGTAACAATCAAAATTATGAAATCCTAAACCATCACAACTTTCCCTACTAACAAAAAAAAAAAAAAAGTGAAAAGGACTCTCCCTATTACATTTAATAGAATTCTACTTCGTTGAAAGAGGAAATTGAAGTGAAGTTAGTGATTAGTGTCTACAGGGCAGTACAATGTACACAACCTTGAACATGAAATTTTATATCTGTATCCTATGAAATCATATAATCACTACTACTAATGCTTTGGTTTTATTAGCAAGAAAAAAAAATATTCACCACTCTAACTTTCTTCAAAGCTACAACCTTGTACACAATACTATACGTTCCTTGCCCAATCTAATTCATAATTAATATCAAAACTTTACATCATTTAATTAACCCAAAAAACAAAAACTTTCTAATTTAAAGACCTGAGCTTTTAAGGTACCTTCTCGAGCTTTTCATATGAGGTAGCACGACCAAGTGTTAAGTTTTTGATTGAATAGCCATAAGCAGCAATAAGCCATGGAGGCCATCCTTCTGAGTCGAACGGAGACTAATACCCAAACGGTGAGATGAGCCGACGGAGATTGAGACCTATGAATCTTGGGCTATCTCGTCTCTCTGAACCAGAGCTCGAAGATCTCTCCGACCCTTAGATTCATGTTTTTCATTGACTTAGACTTGATGACTTACAGATTTGATTGGGTTTGCTGGTGGAACGTCGTCTGCAAATGAATTTGGAATCGGCGGAGAGAGAGAAGTGAGAGAGAACAAGATTGTTGCAATCTCACGATTTTGATTTTTTTATAATTTTATTAATATTTTATTTTGATAATATATAAATTGTGCTAGTTTTGAAACTTTTTAGTATGTGTGCTAGTTTTGGAACAAAAATTTAAATTAGTGCTATTTTTGAAAAGCTTTCAATTTTTAAAAAATTTTAAAAAGTTTTAATTGAATAACAACATATTTACATAACTTTTAAAATTTTTTCTAAATCCTAAACCAATACACACCGAACACTAGTTGGAAAATAAATAAAATCCCCTCGAACTGAAAAAAAAAAAAGAAAAAAAAAATTCACGCCGGTCAATTAAACAAACAACTTCGCCGTCGTCGTTTGCTGCTAGTCTTCCTCGCTTCTATCGCAAACTCAATCAAATAATCCCAGTAAGCTTCTGCGATCCTCCTCTTACTCCATTCCAAGGTACGACTCGATCTCGTTCTATTGAATAGAATCATTAAACTTAAACCTATTCAGGATTTAATCGGGATTAGTCGGGATCTTAAATAATTGCTTCCAAGTTGATTTTGATGATGTTAAAACCGATGATTGTTCTGTTCGCCTCTGAATAAGTTTGATTTGAATGTTTACAGATAAAGGACTTTGAAGCTTTTGATTTGATGGAAAGCAACGGAAGAATCCATCCATCTCATCATATGAGGCGTCCGCTTCCTCCAGGTCCCGGCGGTATTGCGCATCCGGAGGCTTTTGTTGGTCACGGTGCTATGCCGCCGCCTTCTGCTACTCAAGGTTTGTTTCCTTCTTACAACATGTTGCCTCCACATGAAGTTATGGAGCAAAAATTCGTGGCACAACATGGGGAACTGCAGAGACTTGCTATAGAGAATCAGAGACTTGGTGCAACTCATGGTAGTTTAAGACAAGAGCTAGTTGCAGCGCAGCACGAATTACAGATGTTGCAGGGTCAAATTGGGTCGATGAAGTCTGAGAGAGAGCAACGGATGAGGGGTCTTGCTGAGAAAGTTGCGAAAATGGAGACTGAGCTTCAGAAGTCCGAGGCTGTGAAGTTGGAGTTGCAACAAGCACATGCTGAGGCACGTAGCTTGGTTGTGGCGAGGGAGGAGCTTATGTCTAAAGTGCATCAGTTGACTCAAGAACTTCAGAAAGCTAGTTCAGATGTGCAGCAAATACCTGCTCTGATGTCTGAACTTGAGAGTTTAAGACAGGAGTACCAGCAGTGCAGGTATTTATTTCTTAGTTAATATGGTTGTAGAATTTGAAAAGTAACGCTTAGGATTGTAGGAATGGAAGTTTCTAATAACTTAGGCTCTTGACACTCTTTCTATAGCTATTGAGTTTGTCAGCCTTTGTATCTTCCTCTTCTGAAGGTCGTGATAACTTTATTTTCTCTGATTCTGCAGGGCAACATATGATTATGAGAAGAAATTTTACAACGACCATCTCGAGTCACTTCAGGCAATGGAGAAGAACTACATGACTATGGCTAGGGAAGTGGAAAAACTTCAAGCACAGTTGATGAACAGTGCAAATTCAGACAGAAGAGCCGGTATTAAGCTATACATCTAGTTTCTATTCTATTTAGCTTTTTTTGGTCCACAAATTTTTTCAGTATGTTAAGATTTGTATCTGTCAATCATATGAAGGTGGCCCTTATGGTAGCAACATAAATGCTGAAATGGACGCTTCTGGGCATCAGAGTGGAAACAGTTACTATGACGATGCTTATGGTCATCAGGTGCGTGAGTTTCTCTTTACAAGCCTGTTTAACTAGCTCGGCTATATGCCACAAATGTGCACTCCCGCACTGAGACCCGCTGTAGTTTGCAAAATTTATACCCTTAGATCTTTACGACAGTATAACTAAAAGGATGTGGGGCTCTAGATTTTATCAAAACTTTCCACATTATTGACCTGCCTACCTTGGATAAGATCGAAATGTGCTTGAGCTATATATGTTTTGTTACTTTTGCAGGGATATATTCCTCAACCAGTTGCTGGTAACGCAACTGGACCAAATCCAGTTGTTTCTGCATCTCAATACCCTTATCCAGGAGTAACTCAGCCAGGGTACTACCCTCCAAGACCCGGTTACAACTTCCCAAGAGGACCCCCTCTAGGTTCATATGACCCAACAACAAGGTTGCCCGCAGGACCATACGGCGCTCCATTCCCACCTGGGCCATCGAATAATACTCCGTACGGGTCAGCTGCAACAGCCGGTGCACACGGAAACCCTAGTCGCAGATGAAGCCATCAGTACATAATATAATATATAATAACTCACCAGCTATATATTCCTCTAACTGTGGAATCGTTGCCGGTCTGGATAATTTATGGGTAAAGAGAAGTTGGTACAGTGGTGAACTTTTGAGTGCTATTATCTGTTTTCTTCAAGTTTTGGTGGCGTTTAATTGTGATACTAAAGAGATGTAAAAAAATCGGAACAAAGAAGATACATTTTTTGTTCGTTCTTTCACCAATTCTTTTGTCAATATGTTTCAGTCAGATAAAAGAGTTTACAAATGTATCTATAATTGAATTTACCTGTCCATACATAGTAATCTCTAGTTTAACTTTTACTCTGAATGAAACACGAAGTACACACTAATGCTTTGATTGGAGGCAGTGGTCAAAACAAACAGATTTCTTAGTCTCAAGACTATCAATATGAATATTAAATAAAACCGATCCAATTGACAAACAGATTTATTCGTCTCAACCGTCGCAATTATTCGAATTTTATTATACTCGAAAAATATGATAATTTCTAACAATATTATTATGACTACAACAAAATTTTATGCATATCGAAATCCATTTATAAATGGGAGGCTGACAAAATGATGCGTATCTAAGAATTTGTGAAGCCATCAAAAATCACTTTTTTACTTAAAAAAATTTGATTTCGATGTGAAGAACCTAACCGCAGCTGTTTCGATGTGGATCTAGGACCGTTAGATTTCCGGTTCGTCTGTCTCCACCACCTACTAGTTCCCTCCGACGATGTTCTCGTGTCTGCTCATACGACAGCCTCTTCCCAACACTGTGTCTCAAACCAGGATTGGTTGGCTTTCTCGGGTTTACACCCGAAGATTCATATTGGTGCATGAGGTCAATCTCTTGCTTTGCTGTTGGTGTGTCACCTTCTGTCACTTTCAACGGGGAGAAGAGGATCATCTCGACAGCTTCCTCCCTGCGGGAGAGATCAAAGAAATATCATCTTCAACCATTCCACGCCTTCTTCTTTGCATCCGATTCCGAACTCACCTACGCATCTGGTGCCACCTATGCTGCTATCCCCAAATACGAACCCAGTTCTCCCAGATCTGCTGCAAGAATCATCCTTCCTTTAGAGTTTTTGATTATGCAAATTTTCAGAAAAAGCCTCTCTCAGTCGAGGGTGAAACCGGCTCCAACATCCGGGAAAGCTTTTTCAACGATCTTTCTTTCCCGTCCGGCTAGCAACCGCTTCTTTCTCGGCGTTAAGAAAGAGCTGTGGCCTACTCTTCAACCCACTTTGTCTTCACCGGCCAGTTCCTTCTAAGTTTATGTCTCACTTGGTGTGAAGAATGTCATCGACCTCGCTCCAACTGCTGGTTCATGCCTCTGTTGAAGCTAAGTTTCGATATGGTGAGCTCTTCACCGGTGGAACAGCCATATCGAATGTCAACCTTTTTAACAAGGCCAGATCTGAGGCCGGTGATGAAACCCATGTTACCTCGGTTGATTCTGTCTCACCATTCTCATCGGTTGAACATCGGGAACCAGTTGGTGAATTCAAGAGCTCCAACTTTAGGGTGGGCCTCTATTGTAAATTATTTGGCGTGGGATAAGGATGGTTTAGTAAAGAAGAAAAGTTTAAAGCCCATTATAATTGGCCAATTTGTAATAATTTCCTCATTAATTGAGAGATCACTTATACAATCTTCCTTTACGGAATACTTATTCTTGCAATGTTATTTATTAAACCACGGTCTAAGGGTACTATTGCAAGAGCTTAGAATCAATCGTTTCGAAGGTAGTATGGTGGGGTTTTATTCTCCCTCCGGAACTAATAAATGAGGATAATAGCATGGAATTGCCAAGGGGCGGGAGCCAAATTGACTCGTCGTCGACTGCGTGAGTTGTGTCGGATATACTCACCAGGTTTTTTATTTCTGTCGGAAACAAAAAATGACAAGTTTTATCTGCAAGACGTGCAAGCGGATCTAGGTTTCGATAACCTTCAAACCGTCGAGCCTGAAGGCACTAGCGGCGGTTTAGCTTTACTGTATTCGAATGATTTTCCGGTAAAGTTTTTGTTATTAGATGATCGGTTAATCGACATCGAAACTATTATCAATGGAAACCGGGTCTATATGTCATTTATTTATGGTGACCTTGTCCCTGCAAATCGCGATTATGTGTGGGAAAGACTAATGCGTATTGGAGTTTCGAGATCCGAGCCTTGGTTTATTATTGGGGATTTCAACGAAATAACAGGGAATCACGAAAAAAGAGGGGGAAAAAAAAGATCGGAAGCCTCCTTTCTACCTTTCCGTGCTATGATTGATTCATGTGGTCTTATTGATTTTCCTTACCAAGGAAATCAATTTTCATGGATTGGTCAGCGGTCAAATGGTAAGATTCGGTGTCGCTTGGATAGAGCCATGGGAAATGAAGAGTGGCACAATTTATTTTCCCACACTAATGTGGAGTATATGAAGATGTGGGGGTCGGACCATCGTCCCCTCCTTGCATCTATTCTTACACGTCCAAAAAAGTTTTTGAGAAGGTTTATGTTTGACAAGCGTTGGATAGACAAGCCAGGCCTCAAAGAGGCGGTGGTAGATGGATGGGGAGGGGACGACAATTCTGTCGAACGATCCATCTTGAAAAAAATTCAAAATTGTAAAAGAGCAATCTCCATTTGGAAGAAAAATAATCAAACAAACTCAGAGAAGCTGATTAAGGAACTTCAAGAAAAGATTGATGAGGCCTATGGAGATGATCAAGCATCGTCGGAAACTCTCCTCAACCTAAAATGGCGGCTCTGCGAAGCTTATAGGGAAGAGGAAGCATATTTGGCTTGAAGAAGGAGATAAAAATACAAAATTCTTCCATGCATCCACAAAACAAAGGAGGGCAAGGAACAAGATCACTGGCATCCTTACTCAACTTGGAGTCTGGGTTGATACAGAAGAAAGAATAGAAAAAGTAGCTGTTGAGTATTTTGACAATCTTTTTTCATCCTCGAATGCGAGCGACCCTACATTGGCAATTAAGGACGTACCTACTCTGGTCACACCTGCCATGAACGAGCATCTCACGAAAGAAATCTCAGAAGAGGAGGTCAAACGAGCTTTGTTCTCCCTGAATCCAAGAAAAGCTCCAGGACCGGATGGGATGACTGCCTTGTTCTTCCAAAATTTTTGGGAAACCATAAAAGGCGATCTCACAAAGATGGTGAAGAACTTCTTTAGCTCCGGAATTATTGATGGCAAGCTAAATGAAACAAATATTTGTTTAATACCGAAAGGAGAACGACCTCGTGAAATGTCAAAATTTCGCCCTATTAGCCTGTATAATGTGAGCTATAAGGTGATCTCAAAAATTTTGAGTTTACGACTCAAGAGGCTCTTGCCGGAAATTATATCCGAGACCCAATCTGCCTTTGTAGCAGGAAGATTAATCACAGATAATATCCTCATAGCTCAAGAAAATTTTCATGCCCTCTGTTCCAACCAGGCCAACAGAAAGAAATTTATGGCAATAAAGACGGACATGAGTAAAGCTTATGATAGGGTGGAATGGAATTTCCTTAGAGCCTTGATGGAAAAAATGGGCTTTGATCAAAAATGGGTAGGGTGGATAATGCAATGCATTACTTCTGTCTCCTACCGTGTTCTGATCAATGGGAATCCCAAGGGACGAATTCGACCAACTCGAGGAATTCGTCAAGGGGACCCAATTTCTCCATATTTATTCATACTTTGTACAGAGGCGCTAATCGCTCAAATTAAGAACGCCGAAAAAGAGGGGAAGATCCAGGGATTACGTATCTCGAACGCGAGCCCACGGGTCTCCCATTTACTTTTTGCAGACGATAGTTTATTCTTCTGTAGAGCTGACCCTCAACAATGCAAGGAAATTTTTGATATAATCTGCTTTTATGACGAGGCATCCGGACAAGAAATTAATTTTGCCAAATCATCCATAATGTTTGGAACAGAGGTCCCGGCCCATATACGACAGGAGATCAAATCTATTGTTGGGATATCACAAGAAGGAGGCATGGTACATACTTGGGTCTCCCTAAGAAGATTCATGGGTCAAAGGCACAAGTCTTTGCCTTCGTGAGGGAAAGACTCCATAAGAGGGTAAACTTATGGACATCAAAATCCCTATCAAAAGGAGGCAAGGAAGTCCTGATAAAATCAGTGGCACAAGCAATTCCGACATACGTAATGTCGTGTTTTCTCTTACGAAAAGCAGTATGCTCAAAATTAATTAGCTCGATTGCCAATTTTTGGTGGAGTAATAAAGCATATAGTAAAGGATTACACTGGATCTCATGGGAACAAATGTGTAATAAACTTTCGGAAGGAGGGCTAGGCTTCCGCACACTAGGAGAATTTAATCTTTCCCTTTTGGCAAAGCAGCTTTGGAGATTGCTGCGATATCCAGACTCTCTCCTTTGCCGAGTTCTCAAAGGGAGATATTTTCGATATTGTAGCCCACTAGAGATAGAAGTATCAAATCGACCATCATATGGTTGGAGAAGCATGTTGGCGGCAAAACATGTCCTTTCCTATGGAATACGGAAGACCATAAGCTCGGGTTTTAACACATGCATCTGGACAGAACCATGGATCCCAGATACACCAGCGAGACCGCCACAAGGATTAACCAATGAGAGAAATCCTTTGATTTGTGTTAACACTTTGATCGATTTCAACACAAAAAGGTGGAAAATGGAGCGTCTTTGGGAACTCTTCCCCCCGAAAGAAATTACCCTTATTTTGGGAATTAAACCGAGTCTAATTGCGTCAAGAGATGGATATTCGTGGACCTTGACAAAGTCTGGAAATTACACCGTTAAATCCGGTTACGAAGCCACGAGAGCTATCTCTCGCCCTGTTTGCGACCTCCCTGTTCAGGGACCTAGTGTCACGCCACTTAAGGCGCAAGCATGGAAGTTAAAAACATCACGAAAGCTGAAGCATTTCGTGTGGCAATGTGTGTCTGGGTGTTTGGCAACATGTCAACGCTTGCATTATCGCCATATTGGTTGAGATAAGGATTGCCCTAGATGTGGAGCGGAGGAGGAAACTATAAATCATATGCTATTTAGATGCCCCCCCAGCACGTCAAGTGTGGGCTTTATCAACAATCCCTACTAATCCTATGGTGTTCCCCTCATCTTCCCTATATAGTAACCTTGATTTTCTATATGGGAGTGGTAAAGACTATGGTGCACTCGATCAAAATCTGCGTACATTTCCTTGGGTGATGTGGTACATTTGGAAGTCTAGAAATAAGAAAGTATTTGAAAATATCTCTGAATCTCCGCAAGATACAGTGGAAAAAGCTATCCGAGAGGAAGAAATTTGGAGAAGAGCAAATAATAGAGACGTAGCACCTGTGACAGGAGAAGAAGGCACACCGTTGACCCCAATTTCACAAGAATCCCTTGTATGTTGTATAGATGGCTCTTGGCATACTGAGGTGGATAGGAGTGGACATGGTTGGATCGCATCTATTGGTGATATAATCATGCACTTGGGGCTATGAAGTGCTTATTAGCGTTGGATTTGGATAAAGCTCTTTTTGCTACGGATTGTTCAGACCTCCTGAGGATGACGTCTAATATCGAGGAATTGGCCGATCTTTCATCCGAATTGAAGAATTTTACTCATTTCTGAGATAGATTTGCTAGTTTTAGTATTAGATATATTCCCGAGAGGACAATATCCGTGCAGATCAACTTGCGAAATGTGAAAGAGCACGTGATTTCTGTTTTCCCATGTAAGCTCGTCGGACCAATTGGCTCTCCCTCGAAGAGAGTCATTTCCGATAACTTAATATATGGGGTTTGATTGCCAAAAAAAAAAAGAACAACTAGGTAAACAATCCGCACATAGTGTGGGATAAATATATGCAGATAAAATTAGAATTATGTGTAAATTTAGTTGTTAGGATCTTAAATTTTATTTGTGTGAAAAAATATATATAACCCGAAAATATGTGTAAATCAATTATTATGTATGAATTAAATATATGTATAACCAGCTCTTTTCTGAATCTATGCACAGATTTTTTATTTTAAAAAATTTCATTTTTGGTGTAAGAATATGTTTTGTCCATAAAATATTTATATCAATAGGTATTAAATAAGTCAATTCCCTATAATAATAATTATTGTGATAATTTTATTTTTGAAAACATTAAATATGTGAATAGTAATCATTTTTTAATAGGTGAAAAAATTCCGGTTTTGAAAATATTTTAGATCTAATGATTTTATATATTTAATAATTAAATATGTTATAAAAATGATTAAAATAAAATTTTATATTGAAATGTTTTTTTAATTAATTGTAAAGGAATATTCTTTAATCATTCAATAGCAAATATATGTAAATATCCAAAAAAATGAGGACAATAATTCATTGCTATTCCAAGCTCTCTAACGATGACACATCGACATTTTCTTGATAATAGTTCTCTATTAATATATAGAAAATGATTTTGTTAATTTATGGTGTTGACGTGTTTACAAATTTATACAAAATATTTTATACTTCAAAAATTATAATTTTCAAAATATATTTTTTTAAATATTTAAAGACTCAAAATTAGGGTATACCATTGGAGGGCATACAATGTATACCATCAGATTCAAACTCCCGAGGTATTCTACTGATTTTTCTAAGGGCTCGTTCTGAGATGGTTTACAAAGATGACAACTTTGCTACCTCCTCCTAAATCGTACAACTGGTGGTTGTATCAAAATACTTCGATTTTAGAGATTCCGCATGAGAACTTTTCACTGTGGGTGTTGCTGGCGACCCCTCTCCTATTATCGAACATCATCAAGGGATCCATGGCGAGATATTTGGGAATTGGGCGAACAAAACTTGTAGTCACAGATAACCGGAGATGTCCTTCAAGGTTGAACAATGGGTCAAGACAGAAACAGCGGGTACATCTTGGTCCTTCCGCGTCGAGAGGCAGGTTTGTTTAAACAGTATTTGATGAAAAGTTGATTCTTTGGGCGACGAGGGGCAATGCTTTTTGATCTTTTGGCATCACTGTGCTCGCTAATGATGACTTTGTGGGGTTTAGAGAAACTCCATCTACTTCAATGATATTTGTCTTGAGAAAAACACTACTCAAATTTGTGTCTTTAATCTCGAGACACTGGAGATGGAAGACCCACTCCACAAGTTTGTTTGTTCGTCCAAGCAACAACTCGCCAGAGCTCGATTGGTTCCTACTAGGGCTTACGACTTCGGTTAATTCGGTTGGTTTTTTCGGTTTCGGTTAATTCGGAAATTGATAACCTACCGAAATATATCGGTAGAATTCGGTTCGGGGTCGGTTACAAGTTCGGTTAATCCGGTTCGGTGGATTCGGTTCCTATGTCAACCAACTACCATGGACTCAAAACACAAACACAAACGATCCACATTAACATATAGAATACAAGTTATGCTTTACAAAAAACAACAAATTAGTCAATCCTAGTCACATACTGGCTATTGGAGACAATTTACAAAAAACAACAAGTTCAAAAGGCAATCTTAGTTGGACTTTCTCATTGTTCTCCGTCTCAAGTTAAGAGCTTTGGAGACAATTCACAATTGTTTCAAAAAAATAATGTGTGGAGCCAAAAGTTAGAAGAGATTACCAGACCTACGAAAGTTCACTGAGTACAATCATCTCGTTTGATAGACTTACGAAACAAACCCTGATCATACTTTTGATTCTGGTCATTACACCACTTGCTATCACCAGCCAATACCTTCTGAGTACCACTCTCTTCGTGCATCGGTGGAAACTTAATGAGTTTAATGTGATTATTCATGGCACTTGTTCCATGTATCACTGTGTCCACAACCGATCTCTTGACCCAATACGACAGTTAGCAAGTGCAGGCTCATCCACCCTGTTGAACGAAAATGCTCCCCACACCGGAGCTCTATGACCTAGCTTTTTCCTCGGTTGGGACGGAAGAGGTCCATCCTCTCGCTGAGTTCTTCTTCTTTTACCTCTAACGGAAGCAGCTGACGGACCATCTTCTCCATCAATCTCACCAGGTAGAAACGGTCGTTGTCTGACCAGAATCGTAGATCGCAGACCTGTTCAAAGGAAAACACAATCACAATTAGAAAAACCAACCACAAGAACAAAACTACACAAACAAAGAAGACAAACAACCACAAAGAAAAGAATACACAAATGAAGAAGACTTGTGTTTATCTCGACTAAGAAACATATACGGACAACAAAGTATGAAGTATGAGCATGACTCTGAATCATAGTACGGACAACAAATTATATCTCATAAAGACATAAAGTCATAAACGATGCTTTTCAAACACTAGTCTCACAAATTTTAAAGACCTAGATCATGAATCCTAACAAACAACCGTCAAACAACTGGATTCTGCTTAATAGAGAAGAACTTGGAGAAGATTAACAGAGAACTACCTTGCAAAAATTAAACACACGAATCCGGATGATCTGAGTTTAAAGCAAGAATCAAAAAGGAAATAAGAACTTCTTCTCTATCGCACTCAAGTCGCAGCCTCGATAGCTTTGGTGTTTTAATTTTCGGTTAAATTTACAACTATCAAACCGGTTTATAAGATTTATATATGTAGGGTAAATTATCGGTTAACCCGATATATTACCCCTTAAACCGAATCGATATAAACCGAACATTATTATTTTTATTTACCGATGGGCTAACAACCAAAATTAATAACCGAACCGATGGTCAAATTTCGGTTCGGGATCGGTTCGGATTTCGAGCCCTAGTCCTACCAACTATTTCAAGCAGAATAATTTATCTAGCTTGTTTTTTTCTTCTTCTTTTTTTTTTGGTTCCTCTGCTATAACATCACAAACTGTATGCTTTGCGGTGTGGTTTGGAAAAGATGTTAATGGATTGCTGTGGAACATAATTTATATTTAGTAATAATATAATTTATTGGTTATTTGGAAATAGTGTTGTTTAGGTTGGATTTTGACCTTTTGCGCTGTTTATAAATATAGATGTCTTGCGCATGTCGTAATGCATGGCTTTCAAATGTGTTGCTGCTGATAATAAATTTGATTGAGCAAGTGCAAAGAGAAGCTCGACAAGTAACCAAACCAAGAACCCCCGACTTTTGGATGCTTAAATCAAGTTCTGGAAACTGTAAATAACAGTTACCCAATCCTCTTGATTGTGTCTCATAATAACTCAATTTGGTCTCTTCTACGTAAGAGAATGTCAATAGAGATTGGACCAAGTAGCTTTGCTTCTAGGAAGAAAAAGAGTAAGAAGGATGAGTCTTCTTAAGAAGTTGATGTGGACAATAAAGAAAGAGCACAATTTTGTTTGTAAAAACCGAACCATTAATCACAAGTTCAAGCTAAATCTAAAGACGAAATGGAGGCAATCATCTAAAGACACAAATGGATAGCGAGTCAATCTAAGAAGAAGCTCGCTCAGCCCATGGGATGTTGTATCAATAGAACTTGTTGGATAATGGTTGAACTTTCCAAGTATAGAACTAAATAAGAGAAATTATTGTGATTTGAAAAATAATATGAATTACCACCATTGTTTCAAATTCTTTACCCAAGAAAAATAAATTATTTTTTTTCTCTTTCAAAATGATAGTGGAAAAGTGGGCGAAAGAAAGTGAGAATGAGAGTGACTTTTATAGAGTGATTCTATCTATCATTTATACTATCTATCTTCATTTACAACTAATTTACAAAACAACTAGGATCGGACCGCGCTACAGCGCGGGGAAATATTCATCTATGTAAATATGATTTGTAGTAAAAATTGGAATATATATAAAATCTTACAAAAGATTACATTTGCAAAAATACACACTCATAACGTAAGCTTTGACGGACCAACTCGTAAAGATAACATTCATATAAAAATATATATTTATAATAATATGCATTGACATTTTATATTTGACAAACCAATCCGTAAAAAAATACATTTGTAAAAAAATACACAATCACAATGTACTTTTTTACAGAATAACCCGTAAAATAATGTACTTGTAAAAATATATATATTTGTAAGAAGTACACACTCACAGTGTATATTTTAATGGACCAACCCACTTAAAAATTGTATTCATAAAAATATCTATTTGCAAAAAATACACAGTCACAATATATTTTAACGGATCAACCCGTAAAGGATTGTATTCATAAAAATATCAATCCTAACCCGCTCTACCATATGATTGTGAGTTTTGCAAACCAACCCGTGCACTTTTATAAAAGAGAATTGTATATTCTATATCCTATATGTATATATATTAGATTGTTAGATTTGATTAACTTTTTTAAAATATGTTGTTAAGAAGTAAAATTTTAGGATATGATAATTATTATAAATCCTTATAATATAGGAGTATAATACAGCAGAATTTTCAATCTAAAAAATATATCAACTTATATTTTTGGATCATTTTTTACTAATGTAATGTTATTACATATATTTGGTCATTGTTTGTTCTTAAAGTAATATTAAAAAGCCTATATATTATGTAATACAAATGAGGTAATTTTTTACTTTAAATGATTTCATAAACCGTAATACCGTATAGTTTTCAAAATTTAATACAAATAATATAATATATTATGATTAATAAGTGATTGCCATTGGAATACTGATTTTTCTACAAAGTTAAAAATATCTCTGTGACCATGTCATATTTATTATGAAGTAAAATTAATTATTTTTTTTAACTTTCGGGTTTATATTCATACCCAACAAATTACCAGTTTGTTTTTGTTTAGAATTACTTATTGTTTTGGTCTCCTTTAACTGTTGCCATATATGTTTATTAGTTCAGGAATATATGGAATATGTTAGTTTAGGATAGTAACTAATTAGTTTCTTTGTTTGAGAATAAATTATGTGCGACAAATTCAGTGTCTCAAATTTAGGATCAGTTTGGTAAGGAAAATATTTTGAAATATATTTGATATCTACGATCATAATTGATTTACCTAAATATTTTCAGTGAATCACGCGGAAGATTAGTTTGATATGATAAAGAAAATATTCGAGATCATCACCGTTTATAGGATATCAATCACGTGGGAGGTTGTTTATATTGAAGAGTTTATCTTTATTTGTTTTATTAGTAATTAAAACCGGATGATCCATTTACTTCGTTTTGGGTTTATCTCACCCGTTTCCGATTGTCTTAATTTCGGGTTTTTTTTTCGCAATTAACCCGACCTGAAATCGATTTTGTACTTCTCTTTTATTTATATAGAGATTAAAACAAAAAATTAGCATAAATTTAGAATACAAAGAATAAAAATAATGAGTAAATAATATTAATGTATAAAAATAAATACATGTAAATATTTTGCAAATAATTAAGTTTGAGATATATTTTTAAAAATGATCAATATAAACACATGAAAAATATATATATATATATATTTAGTTAATTACTTATATACGTAATGGACTAAATATATTAAGTCTAAGAAAACTATGTGGGCTTAGTACAGTATTAACATGCAGCTAATATACTTCTCAAAGTATTGCATAATGCCAATACATTTTTTGAGAACAAATGTCCATAAAAGAGGTGATCTTTTACATGGAATTATGTCTCATCAAGTCACCTTCACGTTTTTCTACTTATCTGCTTGCTTCCCTTCTACTCAGCCCGCTTAGGTGTGCCATAGCACCGGGTCTTTTCATTATTTTGGTTTTTTTTGGTTAACAATAGGGTCCAAAAAAAAAAATTTCACCAAAATACATAGGGGAAAAGGCCAATTTTATTTTTTTAGGTCAGGACCTTTATTATGTTGAGAGTTTTGTATTAAAACTTTCTCAAATCTTCTCCATATTTTTGCAGTTCAATAGTGATGCACCTTTGTGGAAAGGAACCACCGAACAAAAATGTGAAGTCACATTAATACAACTGAACCTGCATAAGAGAATCCAAAATATACAACTTTATTATCACATGAAGATTTAAAATTTCTTGGCTAATCTACCACCACCAATCTTATAATCTTCACAAACAAAAACCAAAGATAATAAAGATTAGATTGTTCTACAAATTATTTAAGCAGTTACACTTATACATTTTGTTGCAAGTCGTCGTCTCTCGCCTATATATCTGCATTTCTTAAATTTTTATCACTTTAGAAGCATACTAAAGAAAGTGTGTTATGGCCAAGAGCTTGGATAATTTTATTAGTTAATGAAAAGGAAAAAAAAACATTGAACTTACTTGATAACGCTGTAGATTATTCATGTTGAAGATGAGAGACTTTATCTCTACTTTTCTCCTGAGAAGATGTTGGACTTATGATTGTTGAAGCTGGCTCTTGAAAAGAACCTTTAAGAGCAACAATTTGATTTATCTTGTCATATATTCGTAAGTGTGTGAGATTGGTAAATAAAAACAGTGAACGATCTTAAAAGAAATAGAAGAAAAAGAATAACAAAAATATTACAAACTCAATAAAAGTCACATACACACATAAACATCAACCATAATACATAAACGTGTAAGTGCGAGAAGGTGAAAATAGAAAGAAATTGTGAGGAAGAGTCCATTCTTAGCGAATGGATCGCGCAAATTTTTTTTTTTTTATGAATACAAAACTGGTAACACTTTCAAAAACTTGTTTCAAAGAGTATTGTATAAAATAATACGGAACAACGTATAAATCCTAGTCACTTCATTTGTAAACTCAAGCCGACATATAATTTCGTATAGTTGTAAAATCTAAACCCTAACCACCTCATTTGTAAACTTAAAACCAACATATAATTTTGTTTTAATTATAAAATTTAAACTGTAATCAACTCATTTGTAAACTCAAAATCGAAAATTTAACCAAGCTAATATTTAAATCTTTTTAAATTAAAAAGTATACATAATTTTTTCCTTAATTCATTTTACTTTTTAATTAATTTTTGATTTTTTTTATAAATGAAAATTCATCTTATAAAGATTCTCATTAAGTTGAAAATGAGAAGGTGATTGGTTATATATTTAAATAGAGTTTTAATGATTTTAATGTTAGTTGTAAAATCTTACTAATTACAATCAAGATTTTACTAAAAATCTCCTAAAATTTGGTGTTATTAGTTTGTGACTTGTAAAAAGTCATTTTAAAATTTTAACCAATATTGTGTTATAAAGTCATTAAAAGTTTTATGTTATTCAACTAAAACAAAAGAATCTATGATATTAATTGAATTCAATTATTGTGTTATTGGTTTATGATTTTATACTTTTTCCTTACAAAATAAAATTGAAATATTTACATTGTTTGAGATTTTACAAGATTTATCCAAAACTCATCCAAATAACACCCTTGTATTTTACCCTAAGTATTTTTCTTGTCAATTTGCCTTGGAGATGAAGCAGCAGCAGCAGCATAACCCTAAATCTTCAAACAAGTACGGAGACGAAGAGATTCATCGAAACCATGGTCGGAGCTTCCTTCAGATCTGTTGAATTCAGTGTTCGAACGCCTTGGCTTTGCTGATCTCGACGAGTTGGATCCGTATGTCGGTCTTGGTACCTCGTTGCGAGACGATGCTTGGCCAAAAAGCAGAACCCATGGCTGATACTCTTGCCAGACGAAGACGACAAGATCGAAAACCATTGGTGCACGCTGTTCAATCCCGAGGAGAAGGGCAAGCTTTACAGAATGCGAGCTGATGTGTTCGAATTCGCAAACAGTTGTTGTTTAGCAACATGTGGAAACTGGCTCCTTATGGCAGATCCACTGGTCTGATCTCTACATTTTGAATCTGTTTACCCACGAGTGGATCTATTACCTCCGGTGGATTCACAACGTGGTACGACAAAGGTGGAGCGAACACACTCGAAAGAGTCAGTTTTGTATTTCAAACTCCGAAAACGATGAACTCACCACCGCCCAAGGAAGTTCAAAGGTATTAATAGGTTCTGCATTCCCTGCGTTTGGATTGACGAGCAAACCAAAGAGTATGTAGTTGTATGGGGACTTGGCGAATGGTGTTTGGTTTATTCCAAGAAAGGAGATACCTTCTGGAGTCAGATTCAAACTCCCCCAGTTATATTTTGCTGAGGTTTCTGAGTTGGTTTACAAAGATGACAAGCTTTACTACTTCCTCCTATATAATAGTAGAACTGGTGGTTTTATCAAAATATTCGATTTCTCCAGAGAGATTCCGCAGGAGACTTTTCACTGTGTGTGTTACTGTCGACCGCTCTCTACTTCATCCAATCAAACAACAAGCGATTCATGGCAAATATGGCGTACAAAACTTGTTTCACAGTCCGGAGATGTCCTCAAGGTTGAACAATTGTTCAAGTGTGCGAACAACATGTAAAACTCTGGTCCTTCCGCGTCTACAAGGTTTGCTCATCAGATTTCTGTAAAACAAGCATGATGAAAAAGTTGATTCTTTGGGCGACGAGGCAATGCTCTTGATCTAGGCATCACTGTCCTCGCTAATGATGACATTGTGGGTTTTAAGAGAAACTCCATCTACTTCAACGATATTTGTCATGAAAAAAACACTACTCAAATTTGTGTCTTTAATCTCGAGACACAGGAGATGGAGGAGCCACTCCACATGTTTGTTTGTTCGTCCGAGCAACAACTCGCCAGAGCTCGATGGTTCCTACCAAGTAATTTCAAGCAGACATAATAATGTATGTATCTTCTTGTTTATCTTGTTTTTATTGGTTAATTTGATAAAATCCTCTGCTATAACATCACAACTGATATGCTGTGCGGTGTGGTTTGGTTAATGATATCATGGTTATGCTGTGGAACATAAAATAATAATTATAATATTAATCTATATTGGCTATTGTGAATTAGTACTGTTGATGTGTATTTTGACCCCAGTTTGAGAAGATTATTGTTTGTTCTGTTTATAAATCTTATATGTCTTGCGCATCTCGTAATTCATGGCTTTCAAATGTGTTGATGTTGATAAATTTGATTCCGGAAGGATCTATAGAGAAATGTGTCTCTTCTACAAAACAAAGAGAATGTCAACAGAGATTGTGGACTAAGAAGCTTTCGTCTTAAGAGGTTGTTGCGGACAAAAAAGAATCATCCATAGTCTAAAAATGAAATGGAGGCAACTACATCGTCAAAACTTAAAATTAAACAAAGTAGAAAATGTAAATGTGAGGTAGGACAATGATTTCACTCTTTAAGTATCTCTCACACAATGATTTCATTCCTCCATAGCTTCACCAGCCACTTCTACAATTTCCACTTTCTCCGATAATGGTGTAATTTTGGTGAGTAGAACCTCTGTTTTTACAGAGAAACGAAAACAGCAAGAAGAAGACGAAAAATATCTAATTAAACCAAACTCAACACTTCAACAATCAGGACAGATACCAGAAACGATTTTAAGTGTTGCAACAAGTAGCTTCTTACCAGTTTTCTTGGTGAATGAATAGCCTTTGCTGCTAACATAGGTTCTTGGGTTTGGTTCCATGTAATTCCTTAAGTATTCCTTGTGCCCCTGTCACAAAATCGAGGAAGATGGAGTATTGGTTTTGTAGCGAATCACTTTGGTTTAGCTTAATATATTTGTCAGTCATGAAACAAACAAATTTCTAGATGGTACATCTTTTTTATTAAAAGGAGAGGAAGATGGAGTATGACAAACCTTAGTGATCACACAGATATCCACATTGCTACCACTGCCAAGGTCGTTGAATATACCAGAGCATATGGCTTCAGCAACCAACTTGATTCCTTCGTCTCTCTTCAAGATTTGAGTCAAAACGTCAAACATACGGCAAGAAGAAATCTACAAAATATAAAGATAAAAATGCCTCTGTTTTACGTACAGTTAGACCTTCTTTATACTTTGCTTCAAACACTGACATGGCAGCAAGGGAACCAGAACCCATTGTAGCAAATGGTAGAGTATCAGTGGAACCGTGAGGGTATATCTTCATTTTAGTCAGAACGTTAGAGATGAATACAAAATGAAAGAACCTGAACTATAAACGCTTTTAAGAGCGGAGAACTTTGATCAGGAGTTAAAAGTCACCGTATGAAGATGAGGCCCGGTAATATCAACTCCACCAAGCACAAGAGCAGCTGAGACATGACCTTGATAACTGAATGATACTTCAGAAGTTCAATTACATATGCCTGTTTTAGTAAACATAACACGAGTTTCTGGTCATGGTGAAGCAAAAAATACCTGAAAAGATGTTTTTTGAGAAGAAGGGTCAATGCAGTAATGACTCGAGAATCTCGGCCAGACTGGTATCTATGCAACCGCAGCTGTGAGCTGACCATATCTGTACAGTGAAATGGTAATCAAATTAACTATGCAGTGGGTTTCATGGAGCAAGTGTTTGTTAACTTCTGGTTTAAATTAAACAGGGATTCAAAGGAATAAATTTCGATCTGGCATAGCAGTACAGAAATTTGGTAGGTGAGAATTACCAGTTACTGCTTCAGTGTCAGTAAGAAGAAGAAGAAGAAGAAGAAGAAGAAGAAGAAGAAGCTAAGCTTACAGAAGAGTGATTGATGGTAACCTTAGACTTGAAGATTTTGGGAAAGGCAGGAAGCTCGAATCGTAGAGGAAGAAAGATTTTGTAATATGTTCGTTACCTTTTCCTTAACCAGTTTTTAAGGCTATGATATATAGATAGGCCTAGTTTTGTTAAACGGGCTTTGCTTCCTTAAGTATTCCTTGTGCCCCTTTTCCTTAACCAATTCCATGTTTTTTTTTCATACAGTTTTGAGAATTGTATTAAATAACTCAAGAGAAATACCATAAATAAAAATATTACAAAATTATTAAAAGTCACACACACATAAAACATCAAGCTTAATTAGTGGCGATGGTGCAATGTCTGGATGATTGGCCAGCTTTCTCCAATTTATTGGATTAGTTCAGTTTGTTTCGTTCTTCCTTTCCTTCCTTCAAGCTTTCGAGGATTCCGCGCACGAGCAATGTACGGGCATATTGTCTTGCTCGATCTTCAAGATCTTTACTTTGTGCAACTTCTTTTGTAAATTCTTTTTCTCCAGTTTGGGCTACCAACTTTGGAATCTTGTTCTAAATTAATGTTTGGTTGAAAAAAAAAAAACATTAAGCCTAAAAAATAATATTAGAAAAATCCAACATAAAATTATAGCTTAATAATAGTGAGCAAGAGGCCAATACTGTAAAAAAAAATGTGGAGAATGTTATTATTTTTATTTTAAAAAATATTTTAATCTAATTAACAAAATATCTAATTATACTTACAAATATTCAGAATTCTGGTTTGAGAAATGCATGAATCTAAATACACTAATTTATACCTCATCATTACTGCAAAATAATCCAAAGGAAGTACATTAGAAAAAAAAATCATTAACAAAAATTATATAATAAACAATGCACATAAAATAAATTTTTACTTCAACCGGAGTAAGAGTGTAAATTCTACTACCACCGTTGAAAGCCAATGATACATGCAGCATATTATTTTTCAGTAGCATCCCTTCATGTGTAAATGTGAAGTTCTCATCATCTTCACACAACTCCCCACCAGAATCTAAAAAATATATATATATATAATTATTATCATTAAGCTAATACTAAATACAAGGATAAAATTATGTAAATTGACGTATAAAACTTACTTGTTGTTATCTACGTCGACCTCCACTTAGAATATGTGTGTTGATAGCTTATATTATTCGCTACACATAAAAAAATATCAAACAAATTTGAAATGTTAGAAATGTTTACTACTATACTAAAAGTTTGAAAGATAAATAAATCAAAATACACTTACTAGAACCGTATATCAGTGGCGAGCCGGTGTGAATTAAAGCTTTGTTGCAGAACATTTCTACAAAGGAAAACAGAAATAACATCCGTAAGGAGATATTTACAAAAAAAAATATTTGTAGAACCAAAATGATGATGATCTTTAGTTAGTTTATGTACCTTAATTATTTTGTCCAACACGAATGAAGGACATTGGAATCATCCAGTTGTTACAATGCTCAACGATGGTATAATATTCATGGACACCATAGAAATGATCTCTATTTGCACCCCCAAATATTATCCTCCCTCCGTTGTCCCCAGAAAGTAGATGATTTCTCATCCAAATAGAAAAAACATTACTCTTCAAGAGGTTCCGTTGATTCATCAGAATCTTCTTGAAACACAAACATTTTTTTGTATCAGTCAAAATCACATATATATTGGTCAGCACATATAATATTATATATAAATGATTTTTTGCATATAAAATATCAAGATTTTCTTAAGAATATATACAACCGCAATATAATCTCACATATCAAATAAATAGCTCTTTAGTAGTCTACAAACAGGAATAAGTTTAGTTAACAAAATATCTAATTCTGTGTACAAATATTTAGAATTCTGGTTCAAAAAATGCATAGGCCTAACTATACTAGTCTATACTCTCCCATCATTGAGGATGTACTGTAAAAGAATCAAGAGGAAGTACATTGAGAAAAAATATTTCATTAACAAAAATTATGTAATAAACAATCCAACAAATAAAGTTTTACCATTTCTAGTAAAAGTGTAAACTCTGCTACCACCATTGAAGAACAATGATACATTTGATATATTATTTACCGTTAATATCTCTTCATCTGTGAATGTGGGGTTCTCTTCATCTTCGGGCAACTCACCCCTGAGAATCTAAGAATAATAAAAGAAAATGTAACATAATTATTATCATTTTGCTAATACTAAATATAAGAATATGTAAATTGAGATATAAAACTTGTTGTTGTCTATGTCTACGCCGATGTCCACTTAAAAGTTGTGTGTTGATAGCTTCAATTATAAGCTACACATAGAAAACCAAACAAATTGTTTTATTTTGTAAGAAATGATTATTATACTAGAAATTTGAAAGAAAAAAATTCAAAAAGAAACAAACCTACTTGCTATTGTCTAAGTTGATGTCGACATCCACTTAAAATTTACGTATTAATAACTCGAATTACTATGCAAAAACAAACAAAGTGTTATTGTTGTTCGTAGAGTGTACATACGAAGGACAAAAGAAGCTTGAAGCACACATGCGAGAAGAGAAGAGCACGTGCAAGTCTATATGATATAAAAGATTATTTGTTTATTTTGGAGGTTATGTTGTTTGTTCTGAAAATACGAGACGTATGTGTTTTGGTTGGGAGAGAAATATGTTCTCGTTGCGTCCATAGTTTCTTTTAGTCTTGTTACAATTCAGTTAAGTGTATCATTCATTCTTCGTTAATAAAGAGAGAGTCTTTTACTTAACAAATGGTGTGATTGTGATCTAGGATCGAATCTAACCTGATACCAAGATTAGGTGGCGAATTTGGAGATTTTATCGAATCGGAGAAATTTCAAGATCAACGATGGCGATGGAGCAAACTTTAACACCAATCAAGGAGGCTGCGACTGTGGAACAAGTAGAAGCTTCTGCGGTTGAATGTTTCAATTTGTACATGTTTATGAACTAAAAATTTGAAAAGAAATCAAATTATACCAATAAAAGGGCCCAGATATGTATTGTAGAGTCATGTTAATTTAGTAATGCAACACGATTAAAGTGTGCTTTATAAAGAAGAAATGTAGCATGCCGAATAAATGCAGTAAAGCAGAAAAAGTTGTGCGGATAATTTTTTTTGTCAACAACTAAATAAAAAAGATATCTCAAATAAATCAATGTGAAAGAATATTATTTACATATATAATATGTTGCCGTTCATCATGGTGAAGAATAAAACAACTATATATGTAAATGGTGAAAAATACTACAAAGTTACAAACGGTTCAGAATATATATTTCAAATAAATATATCATAAAGGAAAATTGTTATGTTATATTTTGTATTGAGAATCTAGCATTTTTCATATATTATTCATGATTAAGAATATTAAAAACTTAAAGTTTGGAATTTTTAAAAATATATTGAATCTATTGCTTTCCCATAATATATCTCCAATATTATCTCTTATTTGTGTCATATGTTCTCCATCTACTACTTTAGTTACTTATATGTTATCTTCCAATGTGTATTGTTTATTCTAGTCTCTATCATTATTTTCTATAAAATCTGTATTTGAAAATTTTGAAGTATTGATGAAATTGCAAAAAACTTTATAACTCAACATTACTCTGGTAAAATAACAGAATTACTAAAACCTAAAATATACTAATTTGTATCCAAGTGTAACGACATGGTGTTTACAACATTATAGTGGAGTTTTAAGCATCTAATTTTTCTTGATTATGGTGATCATGGAATTTATTTTAAAGAATCTAAATCAAGAAATGAATATTATTTACTTATTAGTTTAAAATTTGAAAATGTTTACTTTTGAAGTTTGATGGAATTGTGTGTGAATGTGTGAAATCTATATATATATAAAGTTAGTTTTTTCTTACTTCTTCTTCTGGTGCTGCCACCTCAGCAACCCCTGATTTAATTTTGTGGGCTTATTCTTAATAACACTTACCCACCAAACACAAACGTAACTGCAATTGACATCCAGTCTATAAAGTACGCTATTAAAAATCCAGACTGAAATACAGAGCAAACACTATGAAAATGCAGCAAAAAAAAGATTACTCCCTTGATGAACTACCAAACGACATCCTGGGAGATATCATCTCAAGAGTTGCTCTCGTTTCATGCAAAACAGTTAGACATGTTATGCAAGCATCACCACAACTAGCAAAAGCAGCACAAGACAACAGAGTATATAAGAAAATCAACCTAAGGTCACTAGCTATGAATCCACTAGCAGCAGTTACCAAATACAAAGACCTCATGGAAAAATGCATAGCAAGTGGAAATGTGGAGGCACACTACATCAAAGGAATACAAGAGTATTTTCACAAGAACAACACAGAAGCAGGCTTGGAACATTTGAAAAAGGCAGCAGAAGGTAATTACAAAGATGGTATTTACCTTTATGAATTGTAAAATTATGCAGGGGCGATATAGTGGAAGGAAAGATGTGGTTGGATAAGCTAGGCTGGAAGGAAAACAAAGCAAAGGATGATCAATGTTGGAAAAATATCAAGAGGGCATTACACAGAGTCAAAGTACAAAAGGTACAAAGATACTACGCTACCCACATTTCAACCAACAGTCAACTGTAGCATCAATGACATGGAAAATAGATGTGACCACTGCTACCACTACAAACAAATTATCAAATTCATCATGTTCGTTTAGACTATAAGGTTTACCAATGTTATCATGAGCAAATCATTTCCAACAATTCGAATAAAAACATTTCTATTTCTTTTTCATATTGATTACCAATACATAGAAACGAATGTATACAAAACAAACACAAAAAACAAACATAAATAATGTATAAAAAGAAACTTAAATTCAAACAAAATAAGATAACACTAGATAGCGAAGCATCACAACACATTCCAACAGCACCCCCAGACAATCAAATTGACAACAATATCAATATAGGTCTGTTCGCCATAAAACCATTACCGGCAATTAGTAGATAGAAGGACCTCAACGACATAAACCTCAAAGACATATATATGGAACACAACATCAAAGTAATTGCAGAAAATTTACAAGCAAACAACTCAAGTACCAAATTCATACAATTACGAACAGCAGGGGACATATATTTTGAAAAAAATATTTATCTTAATGGAATTATAATGTTAGGGACAAGCAAGAACATGAAAGGCAATCTCTGGAAAGATAAGCTGGACTACAAACAAACAAAAAAAAAAGAACCCGACCAAATTGTTTCAACAAAAAAAAAAATTTGGTTATGCAAAACAGATTAAGGATAAGATAGTTAAATCACTAAGAAAAAAAAGCCTGATCTAAGCTGGAAAAAAAAATCACTTACAATTTACTTCGTCACTACGCGAAAAGAGAACTCACAATTATTTTCGGCAACTCACAATTAATACATCAAATAACATACATCGCCCGGGAAAAATAATTAGACCAGCATTTCCAGCAACGAATTGGAATCGAGGACATAAGCAGCCGATCTGATGTAGCGACATCTATGCTTCTATTAATATTGGGCTTTTTCGTTTATCTTTTATTTTCATTATTGCTGGGCTTTTTATTCATGTTTTCTCGTTGGTGTTTATGTCGGCTCAGAGATAGATTGCTTTGTCTCCAAGCTTAGACAATTAGGGCTTTCGTTTATGAGTAGTATAAGTACTACTATTTGTGTATTGTGAGAGGGGGTTTTTGGTTGAGTTATTAATAAAAGAGAGAGCTTTCTCTATTCCTTGTTTCGGTATCCGTTTAGGGTTTCAACGACATCAAGAAGACAAGACGTAGCGGCATCCTTCTCGGATCAACGATCTCGTTTTGTGTCGGTATCCTCTCAGATCAACGACGACGTTCGGTTTATCGTAGCTTGTGCTACACTACGATCAAACAGGCAACAGTCAGGAAATCGCAACGATACAATTGGTGATATAAAAAGAAAAAGAAACTTCGAAATCAGAATTCCAAAATGGATTATGTTCTTTACTCAAAAACAAAAATGGATTATAAAACTAGATTTACTCCAAATTGATTCGCTGTCATCCGTAGGCAGCGAGATCTAAGATGCAGCAGACACCAATGTCAACCCACGTGCGACTCCCCCTCACGTTAACTACTTTTCCAATTTGTTTAAAATTTTAAAAATGACCCATTAGACCCCAAAGTTTTAAGGTTATCTTACAAAAGCCCACTAGATAAGAAACATCCAAAACAACCCAATTCTAACTCATCTAAAAAATCAAAAACTAATCACAACTCATACACCTTCTTTGAATTATTAAAATAAATATACCTGCAACAAATCTTTTTAAAAACCACTAACTAATCAGTAATCATTACAAATACAAAAGAATTAACAAAAAACTACTCAAACAAGTTACTAACAAAATAATAAAATAATGAAAAAGATTATCTACAACCATATAAATAAAAACCAAAAACAATTCCAATGATTAAA